>JAEIFV010001196.1:0-80583 GCA_018904265.1 Lordiphosa collinella
GTTATCCCTGGTCCGGTTCTGCAGTCTTGATGAAGTAATCCGCAACCCTTTGTTTTTTTTTGGTGAGTTTTACAAAATTTGGAATTTAATTGCAAATGATTTTTTTTGTTGTTTATGTTTAAAGAAGCGTAATTCTAATACAAATATTTATTTTTTACTTAGCCTAACTATAAGTTGGGGTGCTTAGTCGTCTTACCAGAATGGACACCAACCAATGTAGCACTGGCAGAGGTTCTCATTGTTGGTGGCCTGTTGTATCAACAACTCGACCTGTTGCTGTTCGTTGACGCTCTTTTGGGTCTGGAAATCAGTACCGGTGAGCTTGCATTTAACCCGCTTGATGACCTGACTGGCCTTGCTGTTGGTCACGTCGGCCTGCTGCTGTAGATGTGCCTCATAAGTCTTGGATTTGGCCATGGGCAGGGATTCCTCTAGGGAATTACTCAAGCTGCCGCCGCTGTTGCCCACCTGCAGGCCAGCTGACTGGCCGTCACCCACAGCGTTCGCATCGTTACCCTTCTTATCCACATCCAGCAGACGCCAATTGAGCAGGGGATCATACACAAAAGCCTCCAGTACAGCCATTAGAGAGTCTTTGTTACGCCTTAGCACTAACATGACACTCTCACAGGTGCGTCGGTAGGTGCCCTCAATGCCAGTGACCTCCATGGCCTTGATTAGCATACGCGTCAAGCGGAAGGGTATCTTTTCGGGGAATTTCTCGCGTGTCATGGCCACCTCAAAGCAATCACCGAAATCTATGTGCAGTATCTTGCCACTCATGCGATCCAACATCAAGTTAGAAGGATGTCGATCACCCAGGCCTAGTATGTAACCCACCATGGACATAACGGCCAGAGAGCGTGTGTAGTTATTTCTCCGCTCGAACCACAGTTCTGAAGAGGGACTCTTTAGCCACAACAATTTGGCCAAATCATCGCCCTGAGTCTGACCCAAAGCATACTCAAACACCTCCACCTTTTGCATGAGCGTCAAGTGATCATAGTCTGGTGCAAAGTTAAGCATGGTGCGATGCTCCTGATTCAATGGCACCTTCTTCTTGTCGCGATAGTCACGGATGAGTGTGTGTAAGGTATCACAGTGTGGCACCCAGCCGATTAAGCCAGAGTTGGTACTCAGCGGTATCACCGCATACCTCTGTATGGCCAAGTTACGACGGAAGGTATCCGGATCGTCCAACAACAAAGTGTTGACCAAAGAGAACAGCTGCATGACACGCTCATCTTGACGCAGATCCTCGTGCCCCTTGAGTAGATACATGTAATCCTTGCCATTGGAGCCACGTATACAAAGTTTGCGTGGTCTTTGTTTGGAGGTAATAACCTGCAGATTGGTCTTAATGTGACTAATACGTATGAGTTCCTGGCCAGGATTATAGGAGCCAGGCACAGCCAATTCCAAATCCTTACAGGTCATCAACTTGGGTGACACATAGGGCAGTTCTAGGGAGGTCAGCTGAGGCAGCTGACGGGATATTTTCTGGAAAACATGATAGTAAATATCCCAGGCACGATCCAAGTCCATTAAAACAGCCGAAGTCTTGTAGCGTTGTGTCCACTCGTAGGCCTCAGTTAACTCCCTGCCATAGGCCTGTGAGAAGCTGGTTTCCTTCAATGTCTGCGGACCACGATCCAGCATGGCATGCAAAGGTTCCAAAATCTCAAACATACCCTTGACATTGCGATCCCCGAAATACAAGCGGGAGGCCTCCTCCAGACCCTCATGCCACTGTTCATGCCAGAGTATGGCCACACGTATCAATTCCTCGCTACACATCACAGCCTGCTCCACCAAGGTAGGTGAATGTTTCCTCATAGAGTCCAATATTTTAAAGGCAGCATTTTTACGCGCCAGTGAGGCAGATTTTGAAGCCACTGTCAGGGGATAAACCAAGGCCTGAGGATGATTTTTGCCTATGTCCATTAATAACTGATGTATCAGCTGACCCACCAGCTTACGATGGGTATCAATGCGCGCTATCAGCTGTGGTATGACCTGTAGCCAGGTATTGATCTCTATTAACTTCATGCCGGAGAGCAAAGCCTCATAGACCTCGGCATGATGACCATAGTCAAACCAGAGTGTCAATAGACGTAAAGTATCCTGCAGTGAGTTACCCTTGATGAGGCTGATGGAACGGAAGAAGCCTTGAACAGCTGGCACAGCATATTGTTGTATAATCAAACGTTCGGCATCCAGACCCATGCCCAGACTCTGCACCGGCGTCAAAGGTTTGTCCAAAGATTGCTTTTGTGCCTGCATTACCTTAAAGTTCATGTAGGCCCACAAATGCCAGGCCTTGTACCAGTTGGGATCATAGCTGGTGGCCTTCTCAAAGCATTCCAAGGCACCTAGAAGAGAAAATATACAACATTCAAAATTACAATTCCAGATGAAAATTAAACATAAATCCTAAAAATATTTTAAGTTGATTAGAAAATGTAATTACTTTTACAATTACTTCAAATATTGTACCCTTAAAGTGTGACTATTTAGTAATTCTGCTTGAAATGTTAAATTATTCATGTCTCAACTTCAATTTTCTTTACAATTACTTGAATTGTTAAACAACTAAAGGGTGATAATTGAGTAATTTAGCTTGAAATCTTGAATTATTCAAGTTCCAAATTGAATTACTTTTACAATTACTGTAATAAGTTTACCGGTAAAGTGTAATTAATCATAGTGTTTTGTGCATTTTTTTACAATGCACAGTTTAGAGCAAGATCACATCGAGCTCTAAAAAATTTGAGATATTGAATTAACGTGGTATCGATCATTGAAATAGTTTCTTTCACCCAAAGAGAAGCCTAGAAGTTTGTACCAATTGAAACTCCACGATTCACATTGAGCTCTGCGACCTCTGCCAACCCTAGAGACCAGTGATTTTGATTCTTCAACATTGATATGAAGATTTCAAGTGTTGCAATACTCGTTAAGGTGATTCAGCATGCTGGAGCACCATGTCATTAGCGTAAAGAAAGGTTTTATGCTATTGTTTCCCTTATTAATTTCTGCAGGCAGAGCTTTGTTCACATCGTTTATACAGCGAGAACATGGACCACACCATGCTTTATGCCTTAGTCCTCGTTATTTGCCGCCGCAAAATTTTCATCGTACTTCTTGTGAAGGGTGTTTACAAACTTTGCCGACTCAACTGAGACCATACTCCAGAACGATTTGCTATCCATTATATGCACTATTTCCCTCTCGATAAACCGGTAATATTCTTGCCCATATGCTTACAAAGGTCTTTGTAGTAAAGGTTTGCCTTCTGGTACTCGCTTTTCATAAGGGAAGAGTTCTCTGAAGAAAGTACTGTTTTCTGGCTAACTCATATTGACTGTCGAACCAATGCTGAATGTAGCTAGTTTTTTGTACTAGTTTCATATAGCGAGCTGCGTTTCTAATTCAATTTATCAAGTAATTGTAAAAGTAATTAAATTTGACCCCCGAATAATTCAACATTTCAAGAAGTATTTCTAAATAATCACCTATTAATGTTACAATATTTGAAGTAATTGTAAAAGTTATCAAATTTGAGAACTGAATAACTCAATATTTCAAGCACAATTACTCAATAATAACCCTTTACAAGTTTAATTATTCAAGTAATTGTAAGAGTAATTAAAGCCGTTTGGGAGTTGTACAGCTTTCTTAACTTGTAAATGTAAAATTTCTTGACACAGCCCCAAGGCCGAGCTCCTCTCAATCTATTGGCTGTACGCTTCTAATTTTTCGCACAAGAGAAAGGGACCTACAGTTTAAAGCCGAATCCGAACGGCAGTTTGAGAAGCTTTTGCATGGCTAATTACTACAAAGCTGGCGCCAACAGCAGAGAGGGGTGACCGGGTGTAAAGTTTATTCTAAGAAAAAACTTTTCATTAGATGTTCCGAGGCGGGATCGAATCACAACCACAGCGGTAGCCACCCGTCCACCAGCTTTCTTAACTTAGGAGTATTTCGTGATTTACAGCATTGGTGGGCACGATATTTTATTTTCTGTAAGACGTGTCTAGTGGCTTATTATTGACTGAGCGGTCGGGTGTGATGACATCACACCTCGACATCAGCCACATTGGTCTCACAATTCGTTCTAAATTATTGGGCTTATACCCGGCTTAAAGATCTAAATGTAGTTGATAAATAAACATACCTTGTACAGCATCCGGTCCTAGAGAGTCCTGCAATTTATTCTGCCAGGTGGCTAGTCTCAAATAACAGCGTGCCATCAAACGTTGATCCTGTTGCTTCAAGGCCTCCGGTGGCAAACAACTCAACTGAGAGCTGTAGGTGGTGACAAAATGACGCAGTTGATCATAAGCCTCCTGCAGTTGATCCGAGGCGGCCATGTACTTGGTATAGGCATAGGTAACCTGAGGCTGATTACAAGGCAAAGCCTCATGTGGTGCCAATTTGGGATCGCAACCCAAGAGCATGACCAACGTCTTGTGGGACAAATGCAGTGAACCACTTTTGCGACACAGTGAAGCATACTTCAGCCAGGTATGTATGTCCTCATGAGGTTTAACCACCAACGAGTGCACTTGTATAATTCTTCTCCAATCCTCCACCAATCTTTGTCCACCCTGCAAACGTTTCCACCACATTAACTTCAGGGGTTCGCGACGCTCTGGTATGAGTTTGTATTGTATGACTTCTTCGAGTTCAGCCAGCATTTGTACACAAACCATGGCTCCATAGGCACGCTCATAGGATTCACCAGCCATGGAAGTCAGTTCGGTGTCTAGTAAATCACGTGTCTCATCTATCAGGCGTTGAGCGGACTCAAAATCATCATGATGTACTGCGAGGACGGCACGATAGTAGCTACCATCTTGTGTGTCGAGGGGTATACAGCTGACATACTCCTGCATGGACTCCCAATCTTGCAAACCCCAGGCGGCTACGGCGGCTAAAGAACCTGCACGGGCCTTGGCTTCGCTGGTAAAGTTTAACCATTCGTTTTTGGTTACCTGACTTAGTTCGGACCAATCACCTAGGGCTTCGAGGCAACGCATGTGTCCTAGACGTGCCTCTAGGTCGGCTTTATCCATTTGTAGGTTGTATTTATAGTGTTCCAAGGCCTGATCCCAGTTGTGTAACTTTTCATACCAACGTCCTTGTACATTAAGCTCATTGGCGGCATTGCGATAGGTGGTTAAAAGACCCTCGGCGGCCTCACGCTGTTGCAGTTTGTTGTTGATTAGAATGAGAGATTCGAACACTTGTGAATCTTCTCGTAGGAGAAACTCCTCTTCTTTGTATCTCAAGGCCTTGGCATAGGCACGACAGGCCATGGCACGAGTGCCTAGTAGTTTGGTCTCTATGGGTATGGGATCACGATCGCAATGCTCCATAAACTCTGCCAGATTGAGAATGGTTTGGGTAATCTCCGGCATGTCGGTTACTTGCAAGGCTTGTATTAAAGACTGGGTAAGCTCGTGTTTATGTTCTGAGCTTAGCTCTGTCCAGCAGGAGATGAAAGCTGCATTGAACAAATCCCTGAGTAGAGTATCGTAGTCCCTAGCCAAAGGACTGCAGGCTCTTAAGGCATGCGAGGGCGACTCTTTAAGCAGGCCTATGCTTAGTCTTTTAAGCCATTCCATCCAGTCATCTTTGGAAACGCGTCTGGTAACCTGCCAGGCGGTTCTTAAGACCTGAGGAGACACCTTCAACTGGCTGATATTGCTGCTATGCTCATGCATAAACGGTTCATCATATTTGATTTTATGCGAACGAAACACAAACTCTTCGGCCAGAGTACTTTGTGTTTGTAGTCGAGTTAAGAGCTTCTCATATTCCGCATCCACCAGGCGATGCTTGTTGAGGATACGCTGTACCATGGGCACAAACACCAGATACTTCTTACCCAACTGTTTGACCAAAGATCTGAGCGTAATCATGGCCTGTTCTCTCAACTCGGGTTCATTGTCTAAAACCCTCACCAGAGGATGTATGATACGTGAAGAGAAATCACTGAAATCCAGCTGGCAGGCCAAGTTGTTAATAGTTTCCAAGGCCACCAGGGACACCTGTGGTGTCACATAGGGTGAGTCGAACAGCTTGACTATGGGTGGTACAATCAAAGGTAGGTAATAACCCAAAGTACTGCCAAATTTCTGTAGAGCTTGCAATAACTTTCTAGTAACCAAACGATCCTTGGAGTTATCATGCTGTAATACCCTTAATATCTGGGGTATCAGCTCAGCCAGGTAATCTCTAAACTCACAACCCAAGGCCACCGCAATCTGCTCTATCAGATTAATCAATGTCGACTGCAAAGGCGTATTAATAGTCCAGAATTCCTTAATCAATTTGAATATATCTCCCATATAGCTGATGATATGCAGCTTGACAAAGGCCACCAAGATGGCCAATTGTTGAAACAGAAAATCTCTCAATTTGTTATCCGCCGTGCGCACATTATCCAACAGATTGGGCAACACCTGAGCCAAATAGGGCACACATTTGATGCCCAAGCTTTGGAATATAAACGTCACCGCCTGCACCACACTTGTATGATGTGAGCTCAAGGTAGGATCTCTTAGTATACGCATTAAGGCAGCTATGGCCACCGCCGGATAGTACTCATCCAAGGCATTGCCCATATTTACCAGCAATTCTGCCGTTGATATATCCTGACTTTCATCCACTTTACCCTCTGAGTAGGCTATTAAAACATTATCCTTTTGACTGTCTATCAAACCCTTATTCATTTTGTGCTTATAGGGATCCATGGCTCCTAGTAGGCCCAACACACGTATGGTTTCTCTTCTTATAGAACGTCTTTGTTCAGTTTTAAGAAAATTGATCAATATATCTATCAGCTGAGGATACTTGTGATAGGGGCTAACCACACGTCCCGTGGCACTGATCAATTGTCCCAAAGTCCACAAGGCCACTCCCCGCTTATCCGGACTGCCTGCATCTCCCAGCATTTCTAGTAAAATGCTCAGCAGTTCATCAGCCCAAAGTTCCATTTCATTAGAGCCTCCATTCACCTCCGCCAAATCTCCTATGGTCCTCAAAACATTCAACACCACACCAGGATTACTCTCCGGTTCATGCAACTTCGGTACCAAAGCCTTCAATATAGGATTCATGTAAGAAGATATCAATCTGGGTGTACTGATAACCAAATGATCCAACATTCTTGCACTCTGCTCTTTGTTACGACTCATTCCCGAGTACTTCAAATCCGTCAACAGCTCTATCATGGTAGTTCTCAGCTTGGGCATCACATACGCTGGATTCATGGAACTTAATCTGCCTATGGTAACCATGGCCAGTTCACGTATCTCAAATATTTCATCATGCAATGTTATAAACAGCGAATTCAGCGACTCCGGTTGCGCCAACTTGGCATCAAAAGTTTCATCCAGCGAGCGTAATATTCTTATTCTCACATTACAATCCATGTCTGTAATAGCCACCATCAGTAGACGTTCAATCACATGCGACACCGTGTCACTTAAAGTCTTGGAGTTCTCCATAGAGTCAGAAGATTGCACCGCCAACTTAAGCAGCCGCGTGCAGGTCTGCACCGCCTCCAGGCGTATCTCCTGCTGTTCATGCACTATAAAAAAGTCCGCACATCGCCTCACAAAGTCCAACATATTCTGCTCTTCGAAATTAAAAGTGCCCAGCGTTTTGAGGGCCAGCACTATGGTGGGTCCATCCGTGGTCTGTAGCATCAGCGAGGCATCTATGGCTATGGGCGTCATCACCGCATAAGGTATGACCGCCGGTTTGTTCATCAGCACCTGATACAACACTCCTATCAATCCCTTTGTTATGCCCGACTTCAATTGTGGCACATTCTCGGCCAGCTCACGCAGACACACCGTCAATGCCGGCGATAATCCGGTATAAAACATTTGCTCAAGTATCTCGCTCACATCCGTGGCTATCATCGACTTGACCGCATGCGCCAAAAGGGTAATGCAAGCAAATACTGCCGGATCCACGGGAGACTTACGTTTACTGGTCAAATCTTTGGCTGGTAGAGCCGATTTAATGGTTCCCATTATCCCCTTGAGATGCTCCTCAATGTCGCGCTCTACAGCCACTGCTAGGTAACCAATGGTTATGTAGGCCACAGTGCGATCCTTGTCCTTGCCACGTAAAATGGTCATCAGATGGGCCACACAACTGCGTAGATATTTCCTTACAAACACCTCACGATTGAAGGCCGCCAGGCGAGGTAGAATTTGTAGCAGAGCCTGCTGTACGTAGGGAGATTTGGAGGTACGTTGCTCCAGCACATTGTCACAGATGGTGATGTAGTGTTCGGCTAGTATCTCATGGGCATAGGCGGACTCCAGCACATTGTGCTAAAAGGGGAAGAAGAAATTAAATAAAATGAGATGAAAAGTTAAAGAACAAACCAAGCAAACATAAAGGTACCTTCAATTTAAAGACCTTTCACCACCACGTAAAGCCCTTTTAGATACGTACCTTATCACAAAAATTACATCTTATTTAAGCATTTAAACAAAAAAAACCCACCGAGAAAAATCGCTAATGACACATTGACTACTTCTAAAAGTTTTCACATATAATTATTCTTTCTTGTGTTAGTACCCTGTGCCAAGCTTAATCCGATACCATCCAACATAACACACCCATATAGCCAAACACTCTTGTCTTCAGTCTTAACCAGAAATTGCACTAGATTGCAAATTTTTACTAGACGTGTTCCGATCTCTCTTTTTGGACTTCGCTACGACCCGGACCGACAAAAAAAACCTTCCACCTACTGTTTATATTTTCCCACTCACATAACTACCACCTCAATTCAACACACGAGTTTAACTACAAAACCAACACCCCCCCTACTCCTAGATCTTCTATTATTTTCTTTAAACCTTCTCAAATCCTTCTTATAAAACACCTCCTATTTTTTATATTCCAACCTCATTTACTTATTTTCATCATCCTTCTTTAACCTTTAATATTTTTTATTCACTCCTCTTTACAACTTACCTCTCCTTTTTGTTTTTTTATTACTTTTTTCATTTTAAACCACCTCAACATTTCTATTTAATATTTCACACATTTAGCCTAGTTTAATTAGACGGTTTTGTTTGCACTCTATTTTCTCATAACACATTCTTCTAACAACGTACCCAAGAAAGAAAATTCTATTCTATTTCTCTACTATCCTTTATGGTCACAACATCTACCTTCACTTTTACTTTTATTCTGACCCTCACCCTAAACTATTAGCTTCTTAATCCCACAAACTATTGCACCACCTTCGACTCATTATCCAAACTTCATAACTAAAACCGACCCGACAGTTGATAGAAGAGAGTTCATTAAAACAGTCGCTTCGTAAAATCTGCGAGATATGTACATCCAAAAACTATTGCCACTTACGCTAGCAAATTTATTGGCCATTCCATTATGCTGTTGATCTCCGTCCAGATTGATTTGTGTCATGCCCAGTTTATCAATAAAAGGCACCTTCAGGCGTGGCACTATGGTCGTCAATTGTGAGCTCACGGTCGATGTGCTGCTGGCCTCCAGGAATTTATTGCTATGCGCCTTCGGAAAAAGGGTTTTCAGAGATGTATAGCGTCGTTCCCAGGTGGCATTGGCGCAGCGGAACAGCTCATTGAAGACAATGATGCCGCCATGTATGCGATCATCACGCGTCATACCCTTCTGTTCCTTGCCAATGACCACATCCAGGTGGAAACTGTTGCTGGCCTCATCATAGCAGATTCTATACCATTGTGGTTCACTCGATTGTTTGGTATTCTCTCGCTGGGCGGTCACAATGAGAGCAGCACGCAAGGCCTCGCCAGCTGATTCTCTTATAGCGGGCTTGGGATCAAAAATGGCATTGAATATATGCTCGAAGAAGGTCAAAATTTGCTGATAAAAGTAGGTGGGCAAGGCAATGGCCAGCTCGCGGAGTATAAAGACAGCCGCATGGCGACGGTACTGCAAAATACATCAAATTAATTGTGCTCCTCGTTTGGTTTCAATTACACCCACCTCTTGTCTGTCGCCGCTGAGCATTTCAAAGGCCTTTTTGATGTCAAAATCAAATGAATCCACACCCTTGGAACCCGGCATATTGGCCAGCTTGACCAAAGATCGGGCAGCAATTTCCATGACGGAAACATCGTTGATTAGCAGAAGATCACGCAGGCGATTCAGATACGGCGAAATGCCCTTTCTGGTGGTCCAGTGATCGCTGCTGATGAGGCACTCTGTAAGAGATTAATAAACAGTTAAACCGCCGTCCTTCTCTCTCTCTCTCTCCACTCCTCCCACTTACTCATGGCCAAGGCGCCGCCTTTCTTCTCATTTATATCGGCCGCATTTACCATATTGAATATATGATGATCAAACTCATCAAAGAACTGGGCCAGCTCCTCCTGCGACATTTCCCTTAGCTCTGTCTTCACATACAGAAACAGATCCTGGGTGGCCTTGTTCTGCACATTGCGATTACGGGACTTCAGCCCGTTCACAAACTGTTGCACCACGGACACCGATGCCGTCGACATGATGTATGATGATGCACTCTCTCTTATACTAGGATCAAATTATAGTTCTTTTGGTCAAAAAGCGTAAAGTGCAGCAAATGCTGCTGCGTCCAGAGATTAGTAAGACCACATTTGATTGTTTTAAAGAGACCACACTCGATAGCGTGAATAGGGTGAACATTTTTGAGTAGTGAATCAGTTCAATGAACTAGCGGGCTGTTTTTTTGAGAAGGGATAAATTGTGTTCATTTGAGATAAGCATAAGCGAAATAAAAGAAATAGGAGCAAGCTAATCAAATTGAGGTGTAGAAAAAGAAAGAAAGAACAACTTGAAGGAGGAAAAGCTTAATTACCGAAACAGGGATGTGATTAAAAGTAGAAGGATAGATAATAAAAGACGCAAGAAAAGGGAAATAACAAAAAAGAAAAATAATCAAATACGATTAAAAAGTGTATTTCAAGTGTATTTAAACTTCGGCACAGACGAAGTACGCTTCGATTTCTCGTTATTAAGTGAGGCAGTATCGAATAGAAACATGCTACAAGCATGACAAATTTAAGCCAGGCAAATTTTTATGGCTCTTGATGTTAGATGTTAGATGTGCTATGTGTGAGCATTATGAAATTAGTATAAAGTGGTCTCGTCCGTAAAATCTCTCCCTTATTGTTTGTTGTTTATGTGAGTGAGTGAAAAGGCAACATTTCTGTGTTTAACCCTCAAAATGGCAGTCGGGTACATTTGCAGCCTACTGTAGCAACCTTTGCCCTATTTTGAATGATTTCCGGTTCACGCTCCGGCTCTGGTATTGCATATGGCATGAGGCGTTTTCTCTTCGACATTTGGGCCATTGTTGGTAGTTTCATAATGTGTGTGACAGATTTTTCCATTTGGACCAAAACTACATCCTAAGGATTCATCCCACAATTCTACATTTTTTCTATCTTTGGGAACATGAATAATATATATATATTTAATTGTACAGAAGTTATTGGCAATTAACCTTATTGAATTAAGGAAAAAAAAAACGAGAAGGCAAAACTAACTTCGTCTGTGCCGAAGTTTTAATACCCTTGCAATTGCTCGTTTTCAAATAAATTTACATTAAAATTTTTTTATATATTCACTAGACCATTTAAACTATCGCCTTATATCTGCCATCTCTAGCTTGAGCCACAAACTTCCAGCCTTTTGCAACACTATTTTATATCCCTATCGATAAACTTAAATATCGATGAAAAGCAGGCACACGCATTTTCCCGAATTCCCGATTTGTTTTGGAAAACTCAGTCCGCTGAGAATTTTCATAAGAGCTGCCACAAAAATGTGAGTCAAACAAACAAAATACTAGACAAAATTTTCCACAAGAAAACAACTAAGTGAAGGCACTATCGAGTGTGGTTAACAGGCGAAGTGCGGGGGAGAATTTAAAGTGCTGAAAAAGATCTCAAAAGAGAATTTCGAGAGACAGACGAAACGGTGAAAAACGGTGTGGGAAAAATCGATGCGAGGGGGCTTAAGTGGGTGGTGGGGGTGGTTGGGGGAAATCTGTTCGCCATGTTTATGAAAACTATTTTTTCCTCAATTTCCACAGCGAAACGAATTAAACACAAAAATCAAACATGTCGAATTTGAAGCATTTCAAGGATGCGGAAAAGGAATCCGAATATGGACGTGTGTATGCGGTGTCCGGGCCAGGTGAGCTAGGAGCTTCTTTCCTCTGACCTTCACTTATTTCCCTGATTTTTTTCCAGTGGTCACCGCCGAGGCCATGTCCGGCTCTGCCATGTACGAGCTGGTGCGTGTTGGCTACTATGAGCTGGTGGGAGAGATTATTCGCCTGGAGGGCGACATGGCTACGATACAGGTGTATGAGGAAACTTCTGGAGTCACTGTGGGCGATCCTGTGCTGCGTACGGGCAAACCCTTATCCGTGGAGCTAGGTCCTGGCATCATGGGCAGCATTTTTGATGGCATTCAGCGACCCTTGAGGGACATTGGCATCATGACCCAATCTATATACATACCCAAGGGTGTCAATACTCACGCTTTGTCCAGATCTGTAATGTGGGAATTCAATCCTTTGAATGTGCGTGTGGGCTCTCATATTACGGGAGGAGATCTGTACGGTGTGGTGCATGAGAACACCTTGGTTAAACAACGCATGCTGGTGGCTCCCCGTGCCAAGGGAACAGTGCGTTATATAGCCCCTGCTGGTAATTATAATCTGGAGGATGTCGTCCTGGAAACGGAATTCGATGGAGATATTACCAAACACACCATGCTGCAGGTGTGGCCAGTGCGTCAGCCACGTCCCTGCACTGAAAAGCTGCCGGCTAATCATCCACTGTTCACGGGACAGCGTGTCTTGGATTCGCTGTTTCCCTGTGTGCAGGGTGGTACCACTGCCATTCCGGGGGCTTTTGGTTGCGGCAAGACGGTCATTTCACAGGTGAGTTTGACCAGGTGAATGCAAACCGATCGAAAATAAGAAAAGGTTCGAGTCAGTGGTTCACAGATTTTTTGAACCGCAGGTTCAGTTTGTTATATTACTAAGCACTTAAATATAGAGCCTTTTCTGCATACACTTGTTACTCTGAGTCTGTAACCCCTCAGGCATTCGGGTAAAATTGCAACAACAAATATGTCGACCCGAATTAAGTAGCAGAGAGCGGGCAGTTTAGTGCGAAATCAGCCGTAGATCGACACGGTCTGTGTCGCGTGCGGCTTAAGTTCGATTTTGTGTGTATTTTCTATGCATGCCATTCAGTTCCAGAATTCACGCATCATCAAATCTTTCGGATCTTTCCTTAAATCTGCGCGGAAATCAATTTTTTTTTTGCTAATTTTGAAAGATAAGGTTGTATCATACAAATTCTGTCAAACCTTAAAGCCTGTCCTTATGTATAACGACCCGATATTTTCATGAATCTGCTCGAAAACTTATTTTTCAGGATTTTAAAGTTACGGCAAATTAAAAAAAAAAGTCAAAATCTCACTCCTGTTCTGGGATCGCCCTTAATTCAGCAGAATCTCTACCCATAAGCACTGTTTTTAAGAATAATGTGGCGAATTTCGCTGAAATCTTTTCGGAAAGTAATTATTCCAAACTTTCAAAGTTAAGGCAGTACAAAAAGTTGGAAAAATCGCATTTCTGTTCAAGAATCGTGCTGAATTTCATCGAATCCCAAGCGTTTAAACTTCTTTGAAGTATATTGTGCCGATTTGCTTTAAATCTGTGTAGAAAGGAATTTTTTTTAATCTTTCGAAGGTAAGGCAGTCCAAAAAAAGTATCAAACACTCACTTCTATTCTAGGATCGCTCCTAATTCCTCCGAATATCAACCCTTAAAGCCAGTACCTAAGGACAACGTCCTGAATTTGGCTTTAATCAGTTCGCAAAGTTACTTTTTCCGACTTTCAAAGATATGGTAGTCGGTAAAGTTGTCAAAATCGCATTTCTATTCAAGGATCTTCCTTAATTTCATCGAATCTCAAAACCCATCTTAATTATAAAATCACGGTTTGCCATTAAGTCTGCGCGAAAATGTATTTTTCCAAAATTTCGAGAATAATGCCGTCCTAAAACGTATCAAAAACTCACTAACGTTCTTGGATCGCCCCTTTTTTCACCCTATGTCAACTCTTAAAGACCTACCTTGAGTATATCGTCTCGATTTACCCTTAAAAATGAGCTTGGAAAGACATTTTCAGACTTTTGTGGTTACGATAAGGTTAGCCCCTAATTCCGCCGAACCTTAAACTTTAAGCACGTTCCTAAGTCTAATATTCATCAATGTTCTTCAATCTGTTGGGAAAGTATTTTTAGAAAACCCATATGTATATCTTGGTGTCCGATACTATTTTATGTATAAGAAAGATGGGACCGTCGGGTTGGAACTAGAGATGAGAGCGTGTCGAATATTTTCAACTCGACAAGACTCCATCACGCACGGTCGAAAATGTCTAAATTTTGACCGAAATTAGGGGCAAAAATCTGTCAAATATCTAACAATCTTTGAACCCAGACTCGAACCAAAACCTTAGGTTCGATAAGTATAGGAACCGGTCCGCGAACTAGTTCTTACACTTTATAACGGACTCGAACCCCCAGGCGGGATCTGTATCACCATTTTAGATGTTTGCAGCCTTTATGTACAAAACGTTGAGTTCCAATTTTGAACGATGTTTTGTAATTTTTGATGACTCACTGAAGGCTGAAGAATCAAGCCAAACAATGGAAAATGAAACATGCGGAAACGAGAGAGTCTGACTTTTACGTTTTACTTTTCGGTTTGGCAGGCGCTGACAATTTCTTGAGATACTTAACAAAAAATTATTTTTAATTCAGTTAAAGGCTTAAATGCAATTCAAAGTACTTAAATAAGTTTTACATTGATCACAGAGTTAAGGAAAATTAACTACTTTCGATTTCACCGGCCAGCAAACATTACTTTTTAAAACGAAAAACTCTTTCGTTTTCGTGTTGCGAGAAACTGAATCGATTCCATTTCCAAAAAGTTGCAGTGGAAGTGAAATTGAGAACATGCCTGATAGTGATATTATTTCCGGCATCCCTAATTCCGAGAGAACATTTCGTCGTCGATTTCACTTTGAAAGTGGGTTTTCTTACTACAGTTGGATTGAGGCGAAGAAGCACAACTGAATAATCAGAAAATGGATCCGTTAAAGAACTGGACAAATCGATTAGAAACTACCAAAGAAGGATTGTAAGCTGATAGCAGGCATATTAAGAGGTTGGTGGGTAATTGCAGGCGATATGTGTTAAATGTTTGTCAGCTACATAGATCCGGCAACGATAAGGACTAATCGTAGGAAAATATTAAAATTTCCAAAATTTGTAAGTCTTGTAACTCGTCAATAAACTGAACCGAAACTTTATGATCTGTGATTTTCGGTTCGGTTCAACATTTTCAAAGGGACGCCTTGCGGTTTGGTTTATCAGTTACGGTTTGGTTCAGAACCAGTTTGCATCCCTAAATTTAACTTCGCTACTGTTACCAGTTTCTGCTCTAATCCTCCCCTTCTTTTCAGGCCCTCTCCAAGTACTCCAACTCGGATGTCATCATCTATGTGGGTTGCGGCGAGCGTGGCAATGAAATGTCTGAGGTCTTGCGTGACTTCCCCGAGTTGACTTGTGAAGTTGATGGGGTTACGGAGTCCATTATGAAGCGTACCGCCTTGGTGGCCAATACCTCTAACATGCCCGTGGCTGCTCGAGAGGCCTCTATATACACCGGCATCACTCTGTCTGAGTACTTCCGTGATATGGGCTACAATGTGGCCATGATGGCCGACTCCACTTCCCGTTGGGCCGAGGCTTTGCGTGAGATTTCCGGACGTCTCGCTGAAATGCCTGCAGATTCGGGTTATCCTGCTTATTTGGGTGCTCGTCTGGCCTCCTTCTACGAACGTGCCGGTCGTGTCAAGTGTCTGGGTAACCCCGAACGTGAGGGATCTGTGTCTATAGTGGGTGCCGTCTCACCACCTGGTGGTGATTTCTCTGATCCTGTGACCTCTGCCACTCTGGGTATTGTTCAGGTCTTCTGGGGTCTGGACAAAAAACTGGCCCAGCGCAAACATTTCCCCTCCATCAATTGGCTCATCTCCTATTCCAAGTATACGAGAGCTCTGGATGAATACTATGACAAGAATTTCCCCGAATTTGTGCCCTTGCGTACCAAGGTCAAGGAGATACTGCAAGAGGAGGAGGATCTGTCGGAGATAGTGCAGCTGGTGGGCAAGGCGTCGCTGGCCGAAACCGATAAGGTGACACTGGAGGTGGCCAAACTGCTGAAGGATGATTTCTTGCAACAGAACTCTTACTCGCCATATGATAGGGTGTGCCCCTTCTACAAGACTGTGGGCATGCTGAGGAATATCATGGCCTTCTATGAGACGGCGCGTCATGCGGTTGAATCCACGGCTCAGTCGGATAACAAAATCACCTGGAATACCATACGCGAGTCGATGGGCAGCATTTTGTATCAGTTGTCTTCAATGAAATTCAAGGTGAGTGCAAGGTGCCGGGGGACCTCTTGAACTTGCTGTTAATTGAACCTCTTTTCTAGGATCCCATAAAAGATGGCGAGCAAAAGATTAAGGCGGACTTCGATCAGCTGCACGAGGATCTGCAGCAGGCCTTCCGAAATCTCGAGGATTAAATTGCATTAGCAGCAACAGCAACTATAAAACCAAAACCAAAAAGAAACGAAATAAGTAACCAAAGTTAGGTTTATTATACGAATTCCCCCATTCAAGCTAGTCATATTATACATAATGCATAATAAGGATATTTCAAATCAAGTTTTAAGTTTAAGTTAAACAGTTTCGCCTGGAGTTGAATTGCACTTGATGATTGATGATCGACCACTTTGAGAAGCACACGAGACGAACAATAATTAGTCGGTAAACGGAAGTTGTCCATTGGAATCATATAAATATGATGCTAACTACCTAAATACATATATATAATTATAATTCACAGCGATTTATTGTTAGTCAAATTGAAATTCGTAAAGTTATCTCCTTGTGTTCCCCAAAAACAAAACTTAACTAACACCACACTTCTTTCATGTTTTTTGCCAAGAAAAGTTAAATACTTATATAAATCTATATATATATATATATGTTTAAAGACCTTTACAAAACACAATAACTACGTAGCCCAACCAATGCAATGTACCTCTTATTACCAAAGATGAGAAAAGGAAACTACTAAGCACATGGAGCTATGGTAATTAAAATGTATTATGAATGTTAACAAGAATTAAAATAGTGTTTTAAATGGAAAGAAGGGAGAAATCTTATATTTTCTTTTGTTATTTTCTCGGTTTTGCTAGAATTTATAAAAAGAAAATATCTTTTTTAATGTATTCTTTCTAATTAGTTAGCGAGAAAAGCTGGCTTGAGGTCCCAAAAAGTTGCGTTTGCTAACAACTGTTAACACCTTATGTATTGATACACCAAATAGAGCAGGTTGCCTTTACTCGATATTTGGAAATTTCGTAACCTTTAAATTTTTACCTTGCTTGACTCTACATATAGTTTGTAACTCGAGATGTGTCCTAAAAACCAAAGCGTAACTGCCGAAAAGTTTTTAAAAATTCATAGCTCAAGCATCTTCGTGACTTTAGTGGATTAGGAAGTCAAGCAAGTGCTTTAAGCAAGGATGCAAACGTATTGGAAAGTAAAAAAAAAGGTTCGGTTCAGTGGTTCACAGAGTTTTTGAGTCGCAGGTTCCGTTTATTAAATTGTTTTTGAAGCCAACTAAAGCGATCTCGGTTCGGTTCAGTGGTTCACTCTCAATTTTTATATATATTTTGAAGGTATGTTTTCCGTTTGTTCAGAAAATCCCGATCTTCACTGCGCGGAAAGGAATTTTTTTTTAAAATATAATGCAGTCCCAAATATTACTAAAAACGCAATTTATGATCTTGGAATTCTGTCCATAATTATAACGACCCGATTCTTTGACTTTTAGAAAGTTTCGGCAAGTTTAAAAAAAAGATTTATGTTCTAGGATCGCCCTTAATTCTGCCGAATCTCATCCCTCACCCCCGTGTACTGAAGGATAACGTCCTGAATTTTGATGAAATCTGTTTGAAAAATTATTATTTGGGGCTTCGAAGGTAAGTCTATCCGAAAATATGGCTAAATCGCATTTCTGTTTAAAAAGCGATTTAAATTTCGCCAAATCTCAAGCCTTAAAACTCTTCTTAAGTACGTATAGTTGTTTAGGTCCCTTTCTCTTGTGCGAAAATTAGAAGCACACAAGCCAAGATTAAAGGAGCCGGCTTTGGCCCGGGGCAGTCAATAATAATAAGTATAAACTCCCGATCTTCGCGGAAAGCTATTTTTTCCAAACTTACGGAGGAAGGCAGTCCGCAAAACGTTTTAAAAATCATTTCGTTCTTGGATCGCCCTTAATTTCACCCAATCTCAATACTTAATGGGTATGCAAGGGTATAACAAGATGACTAATGTCGATACAAGCAAGGTATACTTAACAAGGTAGCCGCACTAGCTCTCTTTGCTCGCATCTTAAATGTCAGTCTGTAAACAACAGTTGAATGGTATAACAACTAATTTACAGCGCTCCCAGTCTGTGCCCTCAGCAAAGTACTCAAAAAGGACGCAAAACGTTAGTGTTTTGCATAGTCTTGGAAAAGCAAAATCTCAGTAATCAATAAAAAAAAGGTGTGATTGTGGCTAACTCTCACGGGGCCTTGATGTGAAACACGTGGCATGCTTCGACGTTTACAAACTTGCTGTGTGTGTTACTATATACTCGATACTCGTCACTTAACACTCTGTACTCGAAAATAAAAACTCGATACTCAGTACTCGGTTAGAAGTACTTGATACTCAGTATTCGATTCTAAGTACTCGATTCTAAGTATTCAATACTATGTATTCACTACTAAGTATTCAAGTACCTAAGTATCTTAGTACCTATAAGTATCTATAATTACCTTAAAGTACCTAAAAGTACTTATAAGTACCCAGAAGTACCTAAAATTACCCAAAGAGTACCTATAAGTACCAGAAGTACCTAAAAGTATCTATAAGTAACTATAAGTACCTATAGGTACCTAAAAGTACCAACAAATACCAATACGTACCTAAAAGTATTTGGGTTTTTGTCGCGACTCATCTTTGTCTTTTTGGAAAGTTCTTTTTTTTGGACTTTTGAAGTAGCGGCAAATCCAAAATGATGCCAACAATTTCTTTCTGTTCAAGGATCGCCCTCAATTCCACCGAATTTTAACACTTTAAGCCCGTTTTTAAGTCTATTATTCAGAAATTTCCTTAAATCTGTTCGAAAAGTTAATTTTTGAAGGTGAGGAATTCCGAGAAACTGTAAATCTAGGTGAAGGATACTGTTTGAAAGTTGTGTTCGAACTTCGAGCACATTATAAAGTATTAGTTCTGGTTCCAGTTCCTCACCAACCAACTCTATTTGGTTCAGCTAATAACTACTTTATAATACGCCTTTCTGAACCACTGAACCGAACCGAAACCGCGGTTCAGTTAGCTCCAAAAACCATGTAATGAACCATGTAATGAACTGGCAGTTCAGAAACTGTGTGAACCACTGAACCGAACCAGCACTTATTTTCGAGTGATTTGCATCCCTGTAAAAATACCTTTAAATCCGCTCGGAAAGTAATATTTTCGGACTTTTAAAGTTGCTGAAATTCCGAAAAGATATCAAAACTTCCCTTAATTCCACCGAATCTTAAACCTTTAAGCTTTAAGAACAATCTAATCTTAAATCTTAAGACTAAAAATTAAAAAAAATCTGTTGAAAAGTAATTTGTTTGGACTTTTGAAGATGCGGAAGTTTGAAAAACCATAATTCTAGGTGAACAATACTATTTGAAGTAACATAAAGGTTTGAGTTTGGTTTGAGACAACTCAATTTGGGTGAGCTAATCCTTAGAATATTAAACATTTAGTCAGAGACAACTTTTCATAACAAACAGCTTTTTAAGGCGTCTGTTTCACTGCAATAATTGACATATTATGATTTCAAAATGGAATTTCTAGAGAACATTCAAATAGTTTACAATGGTTTTACTTCGTAAAACGGTGATCCTGGCTAAAGTTAGATTGGGGTAAGGTAGCACGACTGAAAAGGATACGCACACAAATCGATTGGCAATTTCCAAAGAAGAATTGCGAACTGATGACAGGCATATTACGAGCGTGTTGGGCAATTGAAGGAGGTTTGCAGCTACAAAAGTTCGGCATCATTAAGGACTTATGTTTGGGATATGATTGAAATTCCCAAAATTTTGACGTCTTAGAATTCGTCACTGAAGTGAACCGAATTGTTTTGATTTGCGGTTTTCGGGTATGTTCAGTGTTTTCGAAGTCACTCTGGTTCGGCTGCGGTTTGGTACGGCTTGCATTCCTGATCAACCAGGTAGTCAATATAGTCAGGTTTTATATTGTAGGGCAGATCATGTTTGGAGAGTACTGGCATAGCGATTTGGAAGATTTTTTCGGCGTTATTTATCAAAAAATCGTATAATAGTGTATCCCAGCTGATATTTACTGATATAAGCTGCTGTGTCTTCCTAAGCGATTTCTACCCAATTGTTATTAATAAATAGCCTGGGGTTTGTCATAAATAAGTTTCATGATTTATTTTATTGCATCCTTTCTACTATTCTTCGGCATGACATGCCAGCATGTGTTTCTGAAGAAAGGAATTTCGGGTAAATGCCTTGGTGCATTTCTCACACTTGAATGGTCGCTCTCCAGTGTGTATGAATACATGATCCCGCAAGTTTCCGCTCAGTGCAAACGTTTTGGGGCAATGCGGGCACTGATAGGGCCGCTCTCCCGTGTGTGTGCGTATGTGAGAGGTGCGATGATAGGGCTGGGAGAATGACTTGGGACAGTGCGGACACTTGAAAGGCGTCTCTCCGGTATGGGTGCGCAGGTGAGATTTGAGCGTGCCGGATTGAATGAAAGCCTTGGGGCACTGAGTGCATTTGTAAGGCCTTTCCGTCGAATGAGTTCGCGAGTGTATGGCCAAGGAGGAGGGATTGGCAAATGACTTGGGACACTTTTGGCATTGCAAGGGACGTTCGCCCGTGTGCGTGCGTATGTGTATTTCCAGCTGGGCGGCAGTGCAGAAAACCTTGGAGCAGTGATGGCACAAAAAGGAGCGCTCCACCACGTCCATGTGAGTGCGCAGATGTCCGGTTAGAGTGTTCTTATGGGCAAAATCCTTGGGACAGTGGGGACACTTAAATGGTCGCTCCCCTGTGTGCAGGCGGATGTGCTCCTTAAGTGAGTTGTTCTGGATGAAGGATTTGGGGCAGTGGGTGCACTTGTAGGGTCGCTCGCCCGTGTGAATGCGTATGTGACGATGCAGATTGTTGAGAGCGGCAAAGGACAAGGAACAGTAGGGACATTTGGCCGGACGTTCGCCCGTGTGAGTGCGCAGATGAAGGGTGAGTCTACTCTGCAGATTAAATTCCTTGGGACAGTGTGGACATTTTTTGGTTTTGCTTTTTGGTGGTTTCAATTGCTGCTGCTTGGTCGACAAGGGGTCTTCTTTTTGCTGCTCCTCCGGCTCTTCCAAATGCTCCTCCTCCTCCAAGTGTTCCTCGTTTGCCTCCAAGTCTGACAACTCTTCCTCCTCCGCTTCCTCCTTCTCCTCTTTTATTTCCGGCTGCTGCTCCAGTGGATCCTCTTCAAGGTTCAATTCTTCTTCACTCTTGCCCAGCATTTGGACTAGCATCTGATGACTTGTCTCACATAGACGTCTAAATTTGTAAGCATTTTCAGCCGATTCCAGGCAGTTGGCGCAGATGTTCTGAGGCAGTGCATCGCCCAGTTTCAGGGGTTCGATCACATTCGACATCAAATCGTTTATCATATCAACCAGACTGGGTTCTGTTGTTTCCAAAAAGATATTCTTTAACGAGCTGCTACTTTCGGTGCAAATGCGACACATGGATTCCATGTTTTTAGTAGTTTTTTTTTAAACAAACACAAACTGCATTTGGTTTATATGTTTAGTGTGACCGCAGAGGAACACAGCAAAAATGCCAAAATATGACCGAGTCAATTATTTCAATTTCAATTCAGTTTATTCTCTTCGCTTAAAATTAACAATTTGTGAGATCCTATTATTATTTAATTAAAGAGTTACAAGCTAGTTAGCTTTTTCTACTTAGATTATGGTTTTCTTTTGGAAGTTGGGTTTGAACATTTCTTGTTGCTGACAGTGTACATGGGGAGAAATTATTTACAAAAACCCCTAGTCAATTATTTAAATTTTACACGCGTAGATAATATATTACATATACATTGGGTGACTATAGTAAACACACCAGCAAAGTGGAATAACCAGTGACCGAAATATAAGTATTATTTCTCTGTTTTTAACAAAAAATCGTTAGTAAAGATTTCTTAGCCAATAGACTACACAAGTTCTGAAAGAGTAATTTATTAAGAAAACTATTTTGGGGATTATATTTTAAGTTTTATTAATTACTTAATTAAGTTATTCGATTTTTTAAATTCAAAAACTGCCTTTCAAATTTTTATTTATTCCTCAATAATATGAGGTTTTTTTGAGTTTAAGTTATTACTTATAAAATATTACCTATGCTTGAGTTTTATAAAAATAATTTCAATTTTTAATAAGGTGCGTTTCATATTTGTACGACAGTCATCAAATTTGTCTTTAAATGCTCCCAAAACTTAGCAAACATATATATACAATTCGATTAAAAAAAACATGGAATATTTAAAAATACGAGGATCGATTAAATAAATTTTTTTTTAAAGTACGTTTGGATCTGCTTGTCAATTTTTACTGGAGGTTTTTAAGATCCTAATAGTACGTTTAACCAAAAACAATCGAAAAATAGTTCTTGCAAAGACAGGTAAAACAACATATTTTTAAGTAACTTTGCAAAAACTATATTATTCTGCTACTGGCGAAACTCGTTACTAAAAAGAACTTGCTACAAGTAGCAGTCACAGTCAAATATTGCTCAACTCAATTGCATGCAAACCGGAACCAGTGAACCAGTTCGAAAGGCGCACCGGCAAAAAAAAGGAAAAAATAAACAAAACACGAAATTTATTTTAATTTTTGGGGCTTAACTACTCTAACAAAAATGAATCAATATAGCAGAGAAACTGCACAATCATCATCCAAAAGATGAAAGAAAAGCAGAAAATCTGCAGGAGAACCACATCACTCTACATCAGGGGCCGGCAGCTTCCTATCTGGCGTATATAGGAAAATTCTTAAAGCAGCGCTGCTCAAACACGCATAGTATAAGCTGTACAAGCGCCGCTGCGTTGCTTGCTTTCCTAAGCCGCGACGCAGTCGTTGCTACTGAAATTGAGAGCAATTTTTGAGCTGCTCTCACACACACCAATGCATTGCAATGCAAAAATGTAGATGTATTTTTTGCCTCCCTCTGGTATAAACTCCCGATCTTCGCGGAAAGCTATTTTTCCAAACTTACGGAGGAAAGGTAGTCTGCAAAACGTTTTAAAAATCATTTCTGTTCTTGGATCGCCCTTAATTTCACCCAATCTCAATTCTTAAAGCGTATGCAAGGGTATAACAAGATGACTAATGTCGATACAAGCAAGGTATGCTTAACAAGGTAGCCGCACTCGCTCTCTTTGCTTGCATCTTAAATGTCAGTCTGTAAACAACAGTTGAATGGTATAACAACTAATTTACAGCGCTCCCAGTCTGTGCCCTCAGCAAAGTACTCAAAAAGGACGCAAAACGTTAGTGTTTTGCTTACTCTTTGAAAAGCAAAATCTCAGTAATCAATAAAAAAAAAGTGTGATTGTGGCTAACTCTCAAGGGGGCTTGATGTGAAACATGTGGCATGCTTCGACGTTTACAAACTTGCTGTGTGTGTTACTATATACTCGATACTCGTCACTTAACACTCTGTACTCGAAAATAAAAACTCGAAACTCAGTACTCGTTTAGAAGTACTCGATACTCAGTATTCGATTCTAAGTACTCGATTCTAAGTATTCAATACTATGTATTCACTACTAAGTATTCAAGTACCTAAGTATCTTAGTACCTATAAGTATCTATAATTACCTTAAAGTACCTAAAAATTCTTATAAGTACCCAGAAGTACCTAAAAGTACCCAAAGAGTACCTAAAGGTATCTATAAGTAACTATAAGTACCTATAGGTAACTAAAAGTACCAATAAATACCAACACGTACCTAAAAGTATTTGGGTTTTTGTCGCGACTCATCTTTGTCTTTTCGGAAAGTTCTTTCTTTGGACTTTTGAAGTAGCTGCAAATCCAAAATGATGCCAACAATTTTTTTCTGTTCAAGGATCGCCCTCAATTCCACCGAAATTTAACACTTTAAGCCCGTTTTTAAGTCTATTATTCAGAAATTTCCTTAAATCTGTTCGAAAAGTTCATTTTTACAGGTGAGGAATTCCGAGAAACTGTAAATCTAGGTGAAGGATACTGTTTGAAAGTTGTGTTCGAACTACGAGCACATTATAAAATATTAGTTCTGATTCCAGTTCCTCACCAACCAACTCTATTTGGTTCAGCTAATAACTACTTTATAATACGCCTTTCTGAACCACTGAACCGAACCGAAACCGCGGTTCAGTTAGCTCCAAAAACCGTGTAATGAACCGAACTGGCAGTTCAGAAACTGTGTGAACCACTGAACCGAACCAGCAGTTATTTTCGAGTGGTTTGTATCCCTGGTAAAAATACCCTTAAATCCGCTCTGAAAGTAATATTTTCGGACTTTTGAAGTTGCTACAATTCCGAAAAGATAACAAAACTTCCCTTAATTCCACCGAATCTTAAACCTTTAAGCTTTAAGAACAATCTAATCTCAAATCTTAAGTCTAAAACTTTCAAAAAAATCTGTTGAAAAGTAATTTGTTTGGACTTTTGAAGATGCGGAAGTTTGAAAAACCATAATTCTAGGTGAACAATACTATTTGAAGTAACATAAAGGTTTGAGTTTGGTTTGAGACAACTCAATTTGGGTAAGCTAATCCTTAGAATATTAAACATTTAGTCAGAGACAACTTTTCATAACAAACAGCTTTTTAAGGCGTCTGTTTCACTGCAATAATTGACCTATTATGATTTCAAAATGGAATTTCTAGAGAACATTCAAATAGTTTACAGGTAGCACGACTGAAAAGGATACGCACACAAATCGATTGGCAATTTCCAAAGAAGAATTGCGAACTGATGACAGGCATATTACGAGCGTGTTGGGCAATGGAAGGAGGTTCGCAGCTACAAAAGTTCGGCATCATTAAGGACTTATGTTTGGGATATGATTGAAATTCCCAAAATTTTGACGTCTTAGAATTCGTCACTGAAGTGAACCGAATTGTTTTGATTTGCGGTTTTCGGGTATGTTCAGTGTTTTCGAAGTCACTCTGGTTCGGCTGCGGTTTGGTACGGCTTGCATTCCTGATCAACCAGGTAGTCAATATAGTCAAGTTTTATATTGTAGGGCAGATCATGTTTGGAGAGTTCTGGCATAGCGATTTGGAAGAATTTTTCGGCGTTATTTATCAAAAATTCGTATAATAGTGTATCACAGGTACTGGTTAGATGAGTCGCAGCTGATATTTACTGATATAAGCTGCTGTGTCTTCCTAAGCGATTTCTACCTAATTGTTATTAATAAATAGCCTGGGGTTTGTTATAAATAAGTTTCATGATGTATTTTATTGCATCCTTTCTACTTCTCTTCGGCATGACATGCCAGCATGTGTTTCTGAAGAAAGCAATTTCGGGTAAATGCCTTGGTGCATTTCTCACACTTGAATGGCCGCTCTCCCGTGTGTATGAAAACATGATCCTGCAGGTTTCCGCTCAATGTAAACGTTTTTGGGCAATGCGGGCACTGATAGGGCCGCTCTCCCGTGTGTGTGCGAATGTGAGAGGTGCGATGTGAGGGCTGGGAGAAGGCCTTGGGACAGTGGGGACACTTGAAAGGCGTCTCTCCGGTATGGGTGCGCAGGTGAGATTTGAGCGTGCCGGGTTGAATGAAAGCCTTGGGGCACTGAGTGCATTTGTAGGGTCTTTCCGTCGAATGAGTTCGCGAGTGTATGGCCAAGGAGGAGGGATTGGCAAATGACTTGGGACACTTTTGGCATTGCAAGGGTCGTTCGCCCGTGTGCGTGCGTATGTGTATTTCCAGCTGGGCGGCAGTGCAGAAAACCTTGGAGCAGTGATGGCACATAAAGGAGCGCTCCACCACGTCCATGTGAGTGCGCAGATGCCCGGTTAGAGTGTTCTTTTGGGCAAAATCCTTGGGACAGTGGGGACACTTAAAGGGTCGCTCCCCTGTGTGCAGGCGGATGTGCTCCTTAAGTGAGTTGTTCTGGATAAAGGATTTAGGGCAGTGGGTGCACTTGTAGGGTCGCTCTCCCGTGTGAATGCGTATGTGACGATGCAGATTGGAGGGAGCGGCAAAGGACAAGGAACAGTAGGGACATTTGGCCGGACGTTCGCCTGTGTGAGTGCGCAGATGAAGGGTGAGTTTACTCTGCAGATTAAATTCCTTGGGACAGTGTGGACATTTTTTGGTTTTGCTTTTTGATGGTTTCAATTGCTGCTGCTTGGTGGACAAGGGGTCTTCTTTTTGCTGCTCCTCCGGCTCTTCTAAATGCTCCTCCTCCTCCAAGTGTTCCTCGTTTACCTCCAAGTCTGACAACTCTTCCTCCTCCGCTTCCTCCTCCTCCTGCTGCTCCTCTTTTATTTCCGGCTGCTGCTCCTGCTCCAGTGGATCCTCTTCAAGTTTCAACTCTTCTTCACTCTTGCCCAGCATTTGGACTAGCATCTGATGACTTGTCTCACATAGACGTCTAAATCTGTAAGCATTTTCAGCCGATTCCAGGCAGTTGGCGCAGATGTTCTGAGGCAGTGCATCGCCCAGTTTCAGGGGTTCGATCACATTCGACATCAAATCGTTTATCATATCAACCAGACTGGGTTCTGTTGTTTCCAAAAAGATATTCTTTAACGAGCTGCTACTTTCGGTGCAAATGCGACACATGGATTCCATGTTTTTAGTAGTTTTTTTAAAACAAACACAAACTGCATTTGGTTTATATGTTTAGTGTGACCGCAGTGCAACACGGCAAAAATGCCAAAACATGACCGAGTCAATTATACACATATACAGTGGTCTACTATAGTAAACACACCAGCAAAGTGGAATAACCAGTGACCGAAAAATAAGTATTATTTCTCTGTTTTTAAGGCAAAAATCCATTAGTAAAGATTTCTTAGCCAATAGACTACACAAGTTCTGAAAAATTTTTATCCGAGTAATTTATTAAGAAAAAAACTATTTTGGGGATTATTTTAAGTTTTATTAATTACTTAAGAATTAATTAAGTTTTTGATTTTGTAAATTCAAAAACTGCCTTTCAAATTTTTATTTATTCCTCAATAATATGAGGTTTTTTGAGTTTAATTCGTTACCTATAAAATATTACCTATGCTTGGTGCGTTTCATATTTGTACGACAGTCATCAAATTTGTCTTAAAATGCTCCCAAAACTTAGCCATCATAAAATTATAAAATTCAATAAAAAAAAACATGGAATATTTAAAAATACGAGGATCGATTAAATAAATTTTTTTTAAAGTACGTTTTTGATCTGCTTGTCAATCTTTACAGGATGTTTTTAAGATTAACCCAAAAAAAATCGAAAAATAGTTTAGGCAAAGACAGGTAAAAACAACATATTTTTAAATAATGCTGCAAAAATTAATTATTCAGCCACTGGCAAAACTCGTTACTAAAAAGTACTTGCTACAAGTAGCAGTCACAGTCAAATATTGCTCATCTCAATCGCATGCAAACGGGAACCAGTGAACCAGTTCGAAAGGCGCACCGGCAAAAAAAAAGGAAAAAATAAACAAACATGAAATTTATTTTAATTTTTGGGGCTTAACTACTCTAACAAAAATGAATCAATATAGCAGAGAATCTGCACAATCATCATCCAAAAGATTTAGCAGACAATCTGCAGGAGAACCACATCACTCTACATCAAAACGGAGAAAATTTTCTCCTCTGCCTCACACCCACAACCACCCACTGACCCAAAAGCAACTGCAAAGACTCCCCCTCAATTTACGCAAAAAAGCCGTTAGAGAGGCACGCAATCGCAACGAGCCCCTCTTGTCTACAGACAAACAAAAACAACGCAGGAAACGATTTAAGAAATCCTCTCCACGTCTTGATTTCGAACGTTCCGAGCATCAGGCCATGTTGAATGCCACCAATGAAGAACTGCGTCAGCTATTGGAGAATTGTAAAGAACTTTCGGATGTACCCTATGATGCCACTGTCCCCGAACTACTGGGCGAGGTGAGTGTGCAATCAATTAGCAAGTTCGTCATCTCTGACGAACGGGGTTGACCTACTCTCTGTCAATGGTCGCTAATTGTTGAAGAACTTTTACCGTTAAGCTATTCTATTTGAGGTGCTAATTGATTTGCATTATGTTTCATAATTTCAGATAGCCATTGCCGAGGGACAGGCCACTACGATATATGTGCAACGCGATGGACTCGATATGCTTACGATAGTGGTCAGTACAAACAATCATACTACATACAAACATACATACGTCCAATACTCATTTAGAGCAGGGCCACAATGGATTGTACTTGATTGGGACGGATTATTTGATAGTGCCTTTTTATTCAAATAGATCAAATCGTAAAAACCAGAATTTGTTCCGAAACAAGAACATGAAATTTTTGTCGGAGCCCGGATTTTTGGCGAAAACTTAAATAAATTATGTACAACATGAGAAAACACCCTTGGCCCGGAATCCCCTTTCGACAGGCCTGCATATAGCTGTCATAGGAACGATCGGTCGAAAAACTAGTTTTAGTAAGAAAACCTTTTTTTTTTTTCAAGGGAAACGCCTCCAAACTTCGTATTTCTTAGTTTACTATGCTTTTTCATGATTCCACCAAGTTTGGTCAAAATCGGACATCTATATAGTATAGCTGTCATAGAAAAGTAGAGTCAGAAAAGTAGTCTTAGAAAAACAGTTTTGTTTTCTATGGAAATGTCCTCAAAAATGGGCCGACTAAAATTATTTTATAATTTTTTTCAAATAGTTTATCTTATTCATTTGGGTATTGGTTATGGCAGAACAAATTTCATCCAAATTGGTTAATTGGTTCCTGAGAAATTAGGTATAAAGTGCGTTAAAACGTGGTAAAAATAATTCTCATATAATTTCTAAATACGATTGTTTTTTGGAAAACTTCCTTTTTGCGGAATTTTACGAGCATATTATATTTTTATTTTTCAAGTTTTTCCACTTATAAAACAAAAATAAGATGGAGTATTTAGAAATACGAGGGTCGATGAAAAAAATTTTTCATACAATGGTCGACCAAAAAATAGATATTCAGGCCTGTTCCCGTTTTCGATTTCGATCAGATCATGCGGAATCGGAATTGGTAGCTGTTCCCGTTTCCGAAAAATGATCAAGTTATTCGGTTTCAAAAGTTTTGCCTAAGAGTCAGTGGAATGAAAAGTAAATGCAAATTTTCTTGGCAACGGTGATTCTTTGCATCTTGCAAGTATTTTTATTTTAACATGTCAAATATTGTAGAGATTTTGAAGTATGCATTGATATATCGAGACTTCAATTTGATTTAAAATCAGTTTTATTAAATTTGTACATCAGAAAGTCCATGCAAACGAAAGAAAAACGATCGAAATGAAACCGAGCAATTCTGAATCAGCGCATGCGCATTGCTGATCGAAATTGCCAGGGCTGCCTTATGGCTGAATAAAAATTCGAAAGCGATACAAACATTCATTCGAAAAGACAATCGATTTCTATTTCACTCGGAAACGGGAATACCAAAATGAAAGCGATTCGGAATTGCGATCGTTTTACTTTTTCATTCCAGTAAAACGTTCGCCTGATTGTGTTACTGTTGCAGAAGTACGTGTCGGATCTGCTCGAAATTTCTACAGTATGTTTTCAAGATCCTAATAGTATTTTTAAGCAAAAGAAAAAAAAAAAACAAAATTTTGCCAGGGGTAGAAACTTCCCTCAATCGGTTCAATCATGCTGAATTTTTTTACTTTTTTTTTACCATAATGGAGCTTTTTAAACCAATGGCTTTACGAATCTGAACCGAACCACCCTATTTTAAATCATCTTTCAGTCTTCTTCACTGTTTGATTGTTTGTTTAACATTCGATTTAAGGTATGGAACTTCATTAGAAGCATTTCGGAAATAACGAAAAGTTAGGAACCACAGAGGTTATTATATATGTAGATGAACACCAAATATTAAACCAAAGTCAATCTGGGTTTAGGAAGATAATTTAATATTCGCGCCTGTTCCGAATTCCGAAAACGAGTGGAATTGCCGCAAATCGAGTTGATTGCTGTTCCGAATTCCGCAAATCGACAAGAATTGTCGTTTTTAAAACGTGCGCAGCAGAGTCAGCGGAATTAAAAATAATTGTTATTTAATGCATTAAAATACTTCCCCAATATGATTAACGAAAAATTCGAAATTAGTTGAACATTTTTAAGATCGAGTAACATCATTACTTAAACTGTTTAAATTTAAAGTATAATTGATTAGAATTTTTTTATAAACATCTATAAAATATTGCATGAAAAACAAAACCGAGCGGCCGTGACCAAACAGAGCTGTTCTGAATTCCACTTTACTTTTTAGTCGATTGCGACCTTCAATCGGCGGCTGCTAGGGTTGCTGCATATAAATTTATTTAATCGGACTGAACTTTTTCTATTTCACTTAGCTATGTTTAACCATATTTGATAATACATATTCAAATGAAACATTTAAATACTGGTTTAAGTAAAATTAAATGGATTTAAAGAGTAAATAAGAGCTTTATAAATTTAAATTAGGGAGATGATGACAACTCTGTCTGCTGACGATAAACAAACACGTACGCGGGCCATCCAGCCAGCTGTTTTCGAAACCGAGTTCGAAAAGTCGAAACGTAACCAAATCGTTCGGAATTGGGAACAGCAAAAAGTAAAACGCTCGTTTTCGTTTCGTTTTTACTTTTTGAAAACGTTCGGAATTCGGAACAGGCCTGATTATCTATTTTAAAGCATCTTCGTGCTGACTCTGGTATATAGAGTTTGCTTAAGGGGGTCTTCTCATTGAGCAACTTTTTTTTTCGACTTTTTTTTTTTTGCATTTATTTATAGCTTGGATATTCAAAAATATCCCCCCAAAAGGATTTTCGAAAACTCGAATTAGTTTAGGAGATATAGTCCTTTTAGTGACCCAATGTGACCTAAATTCCCAAGCAACTGCAAACTTAAGGGGGTCTTCTCATTGAGCAACTTTTTTTTAAACCCTCGTATTTTGACCTATGCGTTAAGTTTTCTCCGGTTCTACCGGACCGATTTTGATGAAACAAAGTGAATTCGACGGAGAATTGTCAGCTCTTTAAAACTGCATTTAAACATTTTTGATTTTTTTTTTTTTCCAAAAAAATTACTTCAAACTTTAAACGCGTTTATCTCGAAACCACGTTTTTCGAACTGGCGGCCATGATATCTCCAGTTCAACTGAACCGATTTTCATGAAACAAAGTGGAATCGACGCAGAATTGTCACCATTCTCGGCTGAACCTCGACCATAATTTTAAAAAATTTTTTACTATTTTTTTTTTACACTAAACTACAAAAAAAAGCCCGAAATTGAAATTTTTTTTTTGAATGGCCGCCATTTTGTCAAAAAAAATCACAAAATTAAGTTTGAGGTTCAGCCGAGAATTACATCTATACTGATTATAACCCCGTTTTTTTTTTTCATTTCGGACGCTCCGGAGACCCGGAATCGTGGCCGCCGTGACGACACCTTTTTTTTCACTACCAACTTTGAAGTCTCATTACTTTTTGAACAGCCCTCGTATCGAGGCAAAAAAAATTTTTTTATTTACTTTGAACCTTTTGTAATACAATAAATAAAAAAAGTTTTCAATTATTCTTTGCGTTTTCAAATAAGAATTTTTTTAAAAAGGGTCCAAAAAACGGGTTTTGAATGAGAAGACCCCCTTAAAGACAAACAAAAACAGTACCATTTGCTTATTGACTTAATAGCTAACAAATACCCGAAAATGGTAATATCTGTACCATTAGCATCGTGATTACAGTGCATCCAAGATTGGTCAAAATTGTCCGTAGAACACAAAGTTGATCTAGATCAAACTGACCTTAACACCTAAAAATAGGGTCAGTCCAAGTCATTGACTTTAATATATAAGAGAATGTATGTGTCAAACGTTCAACGAAACCGCGTAGCATCTTTCGATAGGTTATGGGCCCCCGCCCAGAGAACATTTAAACAACTTCCCATATGCACAGAGCAAAAACCAGAGGAACTGGCCTGAAAGGGAATGAATTGAGCTGCGTGTGTAGTTTGAGAACACACCAAGATGTGCCTCAATCCTGAAGGAACTGAGTAAACGCTTATGGGCCAAGGCATTTCTCACGCTAGAAGTGCTTATGAGAATTTTCAAAGGAGTTTGTTGGACCAAATCAAATACCTGCTGGTTGCACACAAATGCAGGGCAAGAATTCTGCTTAAAGCATTTTAAAAGAGAAGAAATACTACCACCATTCTATGGGAAGCAGTTTCGAAGAATCCCTCTCCATCGTAGCAATAGTCTAAATTTCATTTTGCCTTAACACTCACAATTTTGGTAAACTAAAAACAAAAAATGAAACAAATTACCTAGCTCGGCGGGAAGGAATAACCATGAGACCACTTACACAGCTTCTACGGAGTGTAGACAAATTTGTGCCTAGCATTTTGCAACCTATTTGGCTTTCACCCACGGGTAAGCTTTGCAAAATTCCCAAAAATCTAAATGCCATCCCAACTATCTTCCACTTAGGTCCGCGTACCATATTCTTTTGGGCGCCTTTGTTCAAATGGGTGGGTTTTGGGATCACGACTCTTTCTATTCATTCAATTCGGTAATCCTTCCTCTTCAGGGTGTAGTCCTGGCTGGTCTTGGCGATGTCTATCAACGACCTGCGCAGAATATATCAAAAAGACAATGCCTGGTATTGGCTGTGAGTGGCATACTGTGGTCTCGTTGGTCCTTGGTTATACATCCAAAGAGCTATAATTTCCTGGCTTGCAATGCGGTTTTATTTCTATCACAAAGCATACTGCTCCTGCGAGCCATACAATACAGCTGGCAAGGTCGAAGGAAGGCTAGAAAAATGGAAATTTTATCAGAAATTGAATAAACTAAATTGAAACTTCTTTCATGCTCTCTTTCTCTCTCTCTCCCTCTGCTTCAGCTCCATCAACCAGAGCCCACAATTGCCCAGCTAAAGAAAGCCATTGCTTTGATCTCTTGTGCCCAACACAAGCGTAAGCAACGCGAACGCTACGAAGAGCGCCTCCAGCGTCGTCGTCTTCGGGGACCCGACGCTGATCGTCTCGATCAGCAACAGGTTGAAGCCATGCCCATGCTACCCTGCTCCACCGGCGAGTTAGTCTATTCGGCACTGCGCAACGGGCACGACCATCGCGCGTTTGTATCTTGGCGATTTCTATGGCGCTGCTTTGCCCTGTTCAACGTGGACACCAATCAGCCGATCGACGATCGACGCTCCAACGGCCGTGCTACTTTAACCGACTTGGGTATTGAGAATGCGGCAACATTAAAGTTTGTGCATCGCATCAAATATTTTGGACGCCAGCGTCAAAGTTAAATGTGCTCTCGAAATGCATCAACTGGTTTGGTTTCAGTGCATTTCACTGATCTTGGCTTTCACCGCGGCGCTTCCGTTCGAGGATGGCAATAACAATAATGTCAAAATTACGCAGCAAAGTCTGGAGCTAACCCAGACCATTAATATACAACGGCAGGAGTACATGCAACGTCAATGCGAGCTACTGGGTGAACATACACAGACAATGGAGGACCTGACCGAATTTCAAATGGATCACATGATAGTGGATCAGGAGCATAAGATGCTGTATTGCTATGTGCCAAAGGTATGACTTTGTTCTTGTGGTCTGTGCCATGTGCCAACGCCGCTTCAATCGGTTGGTTGTTTGTTTATTGAAAACTTGTTTCCACAATGTTTTCTCTTCTGATTGCGGACGCTGTGGACGCGCTGACATCTGATCAGCTACATCAACATGTGTTGCCGCCGACTTTGCAACTTGTGAATCAAACAAATTGTGCCTTTGATTGAATTGATTGAATGTTTAGTGAGTTGTTTGTTTACAATAAAAAAAAAGGAACAGAAATAATTTGTATGATCAATTGAGGTCGGAACACTGCCTCAAAAGTTAGAAATTATTTCTTTAATATTGTAACAAATCTTTCGCTTATTTTCGTTGACTCATGTTTCAATGTTGGAGCAACGAACAACAATTCCAGGAAAGCAGTTTAGGCAATTTGACAGCGAGAATTCCGAATTAATATGCTGAGACATTAAAAAACCTTTGCTCGGTCTGAAGTTCTACCTTTTAACTGCTCCATAAGTGTGTAATGTATGAACTGTGCGAAAAGAAAGAACAGAAAATGTAATCAACAGAAATAAATTTTGCATATTTATTAACCTTAAATTTCATTCCTTCATTGGACTCCTTGTAACCTTTCAATCTCAAGATATGACAGAAAACTTCAAAATTTCGATGTTTGTAAAAGTCACTGCACATTCAAATCTATCATGATAACCGTCCAAGCTATACACTTTGCCTGCCTGAAGTTCCTTTCCCAGCGAGAGTCTGTGCCAGTTCTCTGTTAAGCTTCTGTTGAAAACGTTGCCGCAATGTTTTTTTCAGCCTTTACGAGATCTTACAGGGAATTTTTCGAATTTCTCCGAGGTTTAAATGACAAATTATTTTGGGAAAATTTTGCGAAAAATGTTTGGTTTTGTTAAGCGCAGAACCAGCCAATTTAAGGACCCTTAAGCGCTTCATTTATTTGGAATCCCTCTGGTGCAATTCACACAAAGCGGTTCGAAAGGGTTCCACTTTAGGTCCCAATTCGTTTGAACCTTTGCCGCCATATATTAGTACGTGTGCCCAGTTAAATCTTTCAACAGTAGATGAACGGAGTTCTATAGCGTCACTTATATTTCTGAACGACCTTGTTTTAGTTTGTCTTGCATGTCCTTTCTTGTTAGGCAAGATAAGCTTTAGTATATCAAGTAGAAGTCTTACATATTTTTATTCCTTTTCCCACCAAATTTCCCGAACCAACTTTTCCCTTCATGAACTGTAGAAACTTATGTTTCGGTTAAAGGATCTTTTTTGTTTCTAATTAACTTCGAAATACCGGTATGTACCGGTAAAATTTGAAGAAAGATCGTTTATACATAGTTCTTGCGTCTATCGGATTCTTAGCGGAGTCACAGTAAACTTCATCCAGGTAACTCAAAGTTCTACGCTTTATGGGTTAGCTGGAACAGCTTAAACATCTTTTGATAAAACTTTGATCTTTAGAATTTTGAGAACATAGTCTTTATTTTGAAAACGTTTTAAGATCATTAAACCCTTGTTTGATGCCACTAAACTTTTTTTGTAAAAATACTATACCATTTCTGTTGTATATGAGCCAACTTTGGGTCTACTTTCAATTTCTTGACCAAAAAAATGTTCTATTCAGAGATATGCATGGAATTATACAAAGAGTCTAAAGAGGTCTGACATTCCTATTTTCAAAAAGACTAGTCTTGCGATTTTCTGTTACTGTTTTCAATTTAGCCAAACTAAGTGTTCGCTTTGTTGCTTTCAGAACCGAAACTGTACCAGTACAATGTTTTGTTTCTTCTCGACCTTTTCGACCAAAGAAATATGAACTTTTCTACATGCCACGTTTAGTTAGTAGCTATTACTGGGGTTCGAACTCACAACTTACTTTCCTGGTCTCTGGAATTAAGATACAATTCCCGGCATCTTAGCCCATACGACTATTAACCACTCGCGCGGCAATGCCTTAAATCACAGTTATAAAGGGAAATAAAAATACTTTTTTGTACTGCTTTTGAGCTACATTCTTCGTTTAGAATTTCCACACGCGCATGTAGGTTTTAAATATCTAAACGTAAATGCAGAAAAACTAAGTTTCCGTGTGGTATTCAGATTGTTGAATGAATGATATAGATTTACTTTGAAAAATCGCAGATTTTCTCTTGTCATGACCCCTTTGCATTTGTCAACGCAGCATTTAACTTTTCTGCATGCCTTGTTTACTTTTTTTATTTCTACATGTTCGCGTAGTTTTTCTACATGCCACGTGTAACTTTCTGTTTTCCTCATTTTTCGTGTGAAGTCTTAAAGGGTGAACTACGTTTCGTTTGGGATTGTCATTTCTACACGCGGCGTATAGCTAATTTGGTTTTCTCTGTGTATGTTTTATACAAAAATTTTAAGGACTCTTTTAGATACATAAACCTAAATATGAGTCTAAAAATGCAAGGACTCTGACGAGCCTCGCACCACCTGTACTATCATCTTTCACAGCCAATACCTTCGTCTTATCCATACTTATCCATAAACAAAAAGTTTATCTTAAATATGTTTCAACAATATTTCATAATTTATCAAAATTCTTATTAAGTTTCCAAGGGTAATCGACACTTTCTGCCCTCTTAATTTGATGAATTTCTAAAACTAACACTGAAAACTTTACACGTCATGCCACCGGTGGCCCCACTATCAGTCATAAGTCATTACTCAACAACAGGCCTCCTCATTACAATTATGTTGAAGAAGAGTACAAAGTGCGGTGAAACGCCAAAGCTATTTTTATGTCTATGCCGCACACCTCTCAATCCCACAGGTGAAGTGAAGTGAAGGCAGGAATTGGCCCACACACAGCTGGGTCTAATCTAATCTAATAGTTTTTGGTCTAATGTTTTCAATAAGTTATTGGTTAGGAAGATAACACTTAAAGAGGAAATAGGTTTGCGGAGAACTTAGTTTTAATTTCCTAACTCAATTAGTCAATTGAAAGATTTTTGATTATCTGTTGATTCTTCTATAAATATTCAGAGAATAATCCCCAGGCAATCTTATCAATATGTGACGCGTTAACGAGGCTTTGACATTTGACTTTTGCTTGAGAAGTAGCTCAACAGATTTATTTGTTTGTAACTAACTATGCAAATTGCTGGGCAATTATTGTTCAATAACAATTGTAAATTGAAGTTGGTATGCAAGTAAGTAATACCATGTAATAATAGATAATTAGGGGATATTAAACGCGGTTCTTTACATATATGTATGTACTTGTTTAGCAGGCTATTAAGAAGTAGTAGTTCAAGGAACTTGAGTGTGTGTGTCTATTGATAAGCCCGATTAGCAATGCAATGCACTTGTTCAACACTTTACATTCTAATAGATAAGTGGCCAAGGTAGAAAGCTTAAGTGGGTTACATCTGAAGAGCCTAAACTAATTAAGGAAAGGCTGTAGAATTTTAGTCAAATGAATATGAATGTGAAAATGAATAGGAAAAAGTCTCTTCTCAGCGATAAAAAAGCGATTCTTCCTGGGATTCTTCTGAGAGATAAAAAGAGCTTCTTCCTGGCGTTAAGAAAGCGTTTCTTCCTGGAGATAAGAATACGTTTCTTCAAATCAACGAATTACTTATATTAATTTTATATTTTTAACTATATACTTACTCTGGGATTTGATCTTGGGGCCTTTGCACTGAACAATATTGGAATGCCGTCTCAACCAGTTGCGCCATCGCACACGCTGTCAAGATAATACTTATATTGAATTGAATCTTCCATGTGCCTTTAAGTATACAAGAATATATTTCTTGCTTATCGCATAGATGAGACAACTTATAATTCTCAAGTTTGAAATCCGTTCACTTCCAATATAAAAGGGGCAACTGAAATTTGGGTCTGCTAAGTGATTGTTAAAACTATTGCCAAAGTCTCTTTTTGACGAGACAGACAAGTGTAGAGAAATGTATAATTTCGAAACCATGTATTCAAAATTGTATATCTTCTCTTGAAAATATCATAGAATTGTTTAGGATAGTTTATTTTAAAGTTAAGAAGTATCACTTTCCGAGAAAATCAAAGAGAGTCAAAACAAATGAATAGATTCCCAAAAAAACACGTCAAAAAAGTGTCAAAATAGGCATTGAAGAATAACTATGAATATGAATTCGAAAATAACAAGAAAGATAGTCGGTCAATCCCGAATATAACATACTCTTTACCTGTGAAGTGCTGCCCATCACCGTTGCGACCGGTTCTGCCCATAATTGTTTGTTTTCCTTATAATTCGAATATCGTTTATCCGATCTTTAAAGTTCCTTTAGCGGGTCGATAAAAAATTCCGAATACTAAATATGTCCAGAAGGTTCCAGAAGGTTCGGGTTGTGGCCAAAATTGAAAATAAACTTGTTCTGCCTGCAAGTATTAGAAACATATGCTCCATACATTTCAAACCTCTATCTCTTACCATCTCTGAGATCTGTTTGTTCATACGGACAGACGGACACTTTTGCACAAACTTAATATACTCTGTGTACCTCTGGTATCGAGTATAAATATCTATCAGACCCTAGTAAGGTGTTCGAAATAAGTCACCTTACAATCATATATTCCTCGATTTAAGCTAAAACTGCAAATATTTTCAAATGGTTGTATTTTATTTTTAAACTTAACGAAAAACAATTCAATTTGAGTCTTGCAAAGCTTCATGAAATCATAACACATTTTTTTAAAATTATATTTATATTTTTCAGAACGAAATAAGTGAACTGATAATTCCCGAATATTTCCCGAATAGTTTTCTTTAAGGTTAAGTCTACGTTTTTTCTTATTGTACCTAAATATGTCCTCCATTACTGTTAATAACCTTTAACATACGAATTAACCAAGTTTTGCAAAATTGATGGATCCAATTTAGCCCACTCTGCGATAATTAAGGTGTTAAACTGCCATCCATGCATATAAACTTTGTTGGATATGATGCCCCAAAGGTTTTCTAAAGGGCTAAGATCTGGACTTTTTGCGGGCCACATCAAAACCGGTATATTATATTCTTGAAAAAACATTTTTGAACGTTTTGAAACGTGGATAGCAGCATTGTCCTGTTGAAATGTACAAGAGTCTCCGAAATATTCTTCTCCAAAATTTACAAGAGCTTCATCTAGTAGTTCGACATATTTTTCAAAGTTCCTTTTATGTGTGACAAAGCATATTGGACTCTTTCCAGCAAAGCCAAATGCAGCCCACACGAACCTCCTTGGAAATTGCGTGACACTCTTACTTGCTTTGGTGTCCTAGTATCCCGGTAATAATATTGATAACCATCCGGGCCATCTAAATTAAATTTCTTTTCATCGCTAAAGATAATATTTTTCCACTCTAAGTCCCAAAACTTATGCGTCTCCGCAAAGTGCAAGCGGGCAACTTTGTGCCGAGGAAGTAGTTGACATTTGACGGCCCTTTTTCATATGAAACGAATTGATCGGCCCGCAAAATTTGCTGCACGCGACGCTTCGATACTGGAAGAGCCAGTTCATGGCAAATTTGGGCTGCACTTTGGTTTTCTTTAACTGCTAGGCTTTTTATTCTTCTTTATCACGTTCTTGCAACAATGGCGGGCGACCAGATCGGGTCTTTTTCCCTGATTTTCGTCTTTTAAATACTTTTGAAGTGTAAAGTAGCTTCTCTGCATTTTGGTAGCAATTTCGTGCAGAGGCATCCCCATTTCGCGATATGCTGATATTTTAGCTCGCTCTTCATTAAGAGGTATCGGCTTTGAAACATTCCTACTGAAGTGAAGATGATTTAATATTAATATTAACTGATTATGGGTCAAAACTCACTTCTTTTATTGGATTAAGTTTACTGCGAAAATCTCCCTTAAATTCACGTTATTGTACGATGTCGAAACAGATAATTAAGCTCAATTATTTCGTTCTGCAATGCGAGGGGCATGGTTTTTTAATGAAAATAACGGCACCTTATCGAGTCTTGTGCTTTTCATTGTTTTTGCAGGGAATTGTCTTATTCGAAACTAAGCAAAAAACGGAATTGAAAAATCTGTTTGCAAAGCTCTGGCAGCAGATCATAAGCTTTATAAGGTGACTTAATTCGCACACCTTACTTCAACAATTAAACAATTTCAAATCAAATATTGCTCGAAAACGTGATTAAAAGTAGTTTATTCCGATTTATATAAGAAATCTAAATCTATTATTTTAAATACTGCATAATTTGATTCAAATCGGAAAGGGGAACTGACCTAAATCGATCATAATCAATTTTGCTAATCTTCAGTTGATCATCAGGTGTTGACACACGTTTTTCTTATCTGCCCTCTTCACACTCGTATGACAATTGCTTTAATTTGTATGACCATTCAGTGACGTAGTAAGCTAAGCTCTTCTAAAATCAGAATTCCGTTTGAATATAAAGTGCCCTGTATTGTTTGCTTTACACGTATTTCTGTTCGTTTTTCTATGAAGTCGTTAAACTGTTGCTGTGTGTTTATCTGTTGGCCCTCACTCTTAAATTTAAAGCGACCATTGCGTGTGGCGTTTATGGGCAAAAAAAAAAAAGAAATTGCTTAAGCTTGTTTCATTGTTTTAACTTAATGATGGCTTACGTATTGAATATTGTTAAGACAGTGGCACAAGGCTGTCTTAAATAGTGTAAGAAACTTTCGTCCGACATTTGAACGGTGCTTAACCTTTACTCTCAACTTGTTCTGTTTGTTTTCGTAATTCAAAGTGTGTTTTAATTGCGCTCGCCATTGTCGGTCGCTGTCTGTTTAACTAAATGTTTATTTATACATTTGTAAGTGGCGAGTATGCTCATGATTTTGCTTAGACTTAAGCAACTTTGACTTATTGTTTTAGCACAAGCAAAGAAAATTCATTAGTCTATTAAACAAGATTTCAGTTTATTAGAATTTACTGCAGTTTGCAATTAAACAAAACCTAATTGTAATTGTTGTACAACTGATATGCAATGAAATGGGTCACTTGTACTTAAATTTTGTGTCAGAGATAACTTTTGAAACAGTTCAAGTTGCACATTTTGACAGCTATCTCAAACAAATTTTTTGTGTTTCCTCATATTTCATAGCACATTTCCACAAAAGAAAAAATATGTTATAGAATTTCGCTGAGTTGTTATTTAAAGTGAATTTACTTATCAGCAAATACAAATATGTGGCAAATATGTATTAGAATACTCAAGGGGGTTACCCTTATCAATGTAACTATGGCTGGGTTTCTCAAGAAAATGATTATATAATACTGGACCTGGAAATTGACATAGAATAAGGCTTAGTTCATTTTTGTTTTAAGTAACCTCTCTATCACTTTGTCGACTTGAGCAGAAGGTGGTGATAATTTGAACCTTATCGAGCGATTCGTTTGGAATCAATCAGAATCCATCTTCAGAACAGAGATTCACAGAGGCAGTTTACAGGCCGCGTAGACACCAATACAAATGAGGAAATGATGTTTGTGTGTGCTTGTGTACGCTGGAGACAACGCATATATAGGAGACAAAGAAAGGAGAGAAAACGTACTGAATTGTTGTTGCAATTGTGCTTGGTAATGTCTATGCATAACACAAGAACGAATGGGGGGCTAGCGCATAGGCTGTTAGTATCCCTGGCTTTTATTAATTCTTGCATTGCTGAATGATTTTTCCTCTTGTTGAGGTTGATGGTTGAAGTCGCCTCTGGTCGAGAACTTCGTGTTGCTTCAGTGAAGGCGGAAGCTCTCCACGAGAGGTAACTTCCGCCTCAACTAAGGCACATCGAAGCTCTCCACGAGAGGTAACTTCCGCCTCCACTGAAGCAACACGAAGTCCTCGATCAGAGGCGACTTCAACCATCAACCTCAACAAGAGGCAAAATCATTCCGGCTCAAACGATCTTGCTTATCGACCCCACTCTTAGCAAACACCGGCCATCCGCGCAACTACGCAAGTCTGTACTCGGTGCACATGCTCAGTACTACAGACTCTGCAGCTTTTACCCATCTTATCCATTCGCTCCTACACAGTCACTGGAGGGGGAGTACTGTGGCGACTCTGCCACCACTATTATAATATGAAATGTTCAATCTGAGAGGCTTAAGCCGTGCTTCCGTTGGAGTTTCCGTTGAGATTAGTGAGTGGGGGCGGTCGTTCCGTTATTTGTGATAAGGGACTTAAGTAGGGGTCTCGTTTTCAGCGTTTAGGTTTTATACAGCTTCATAGTTTTGGTTTTGAAATTTATATTTCCTTATGACGAGTTTCCTTTTTTACCGGCCACCAATCCTCTACACACTACATTTCACACTCCCAGTCCCCACAAGCGCACAGTATTCGTTGCCCTTGACCTGTCAAAAGCCTTCGAGTAAATCGCGCTATCCTTCTAAAGGACATCGAAGGTACAGCGCTCCCGAATACACTTAAGCGCTGGATAGCTAACTACCTGACAGGTCGGCAGGCCTTTGCTGAGTTCCGAGATGGCAAATCCAAATACAGGAAGTTTGAAACAAGGCATCCCCCAAAGTGGAGTTCTCTCCACACTCCTGCTCAATTTTTATGAAGCTGGACTACCAGCACCACCCCCGGAGCTTAAGCTAGTTTGCTATGCGGACGACTGCGCCATCCTCAGATCGGATAGGTACTATAACAAGGTAGTTGAGAGTTTAAACTCCTACCTCCCTACACTCTGCGCATACCTGACCACCCGAAATCTATCGCTCTCTCTAGGAAAATCCAGCGCCACCTTATTCACTACCTGGCCCAAGATAGTGAACCCTCAGCTCAACGTCGCTGTGGATGGAGCCACAATTCCCACGAGCAAATACCCAAAAATATTGGGAGTGACGTTTGACAACTTGTTCTTCTTTGCTAGGCACTCGGAGAACACAGCCCGCAAAGTGAGAGAACGTCATAGAGCACTTAAGGGGGTCTTCTCATTCAAAACCCGTTTTTGGACCCTTTTTAAAAAATTCTTATTTGAAAACGCAAGAATAATTGAAAACTTTTTTATTTATTGTATTACAAAAGGTTCAAAGTAAATAAAAAAATTTTTTTGCCTCGATACGAGGGCTGTTCAAAAAGTAATGAGACTTCAAAGTTGGTAGTGAAAAAAAGGTGTCGTCACGCGGCCACGATCCGGGTCTCCGGAGCGTCCGGAAATGAAAAAAAAACGGGGTTATAATCAGTATAGATGTAATTCTCGGCTGAACCTCAAACTTAATTTTGTGATTTTTTGGGTTTGTGCGTCGCTTCCACTTTTTAATGAAAATCGGTTCAGTTGAACTGGAGATATCATCTGCCCAAAACGCTGCTCTTCACACCATAACAGGTTGCCACACCATGACCCATGATCCGAATTCCGAGTCGGTTTTAGTATAAACGTTGCTTTTCTAATGTAAAGTTCACAACTTTATATGAAAAGTAAGAAGAATGTCTGTGGCTACTAGATCAGGTCGTCTCTTCTCTACGAATTGAATCCACTTGGCATTGAGCAATCGGTTTCAACTGCTTAAGCAATTCCGATTTTCCTCAGACCTGATCTAGTAGTAGTAGAATAAGAAAAAGAAATTTGTCTATAAGTTCTCGATGTTATCAACCAATTCAGTTAATGAATCACACCTGAAATAATTCATTCTCCAGAATTGAAGGCCTTCTGTGTAAACATATTTCAAAATGAAAGAAAAACTTTTACAATATACAATTGAATTTCTTGAAGTGGCCCCACTTAGTTTGTTTTTTGTTTATTTGCCCCAACTTTGTTCAACTAAACAATATCTTTGCTCTCTTCTTCCTCTTCAGGTGGCTTGCACCAATTGGAAGCGTGTATTGATGCTGCTGACCAACAAATGGCAAAACGGCACAGATCCCTTACAGATACCCGGTTCTTTGGCTCATTCAGTGGGCATGTTTACCAAATTCTATGATCTAAGTGAAGAGGAACGACTGCAGGTGCTGAGTGAGGATTATACACGTTTCATATTGGTTCGACATCCATTCGAACGTTTACTATCGGCCTATAGAAATAAACTGGAAGGCGACTCGCCGAGTGCTCGATATTTTCAGTCTCGTGTGGGCAGACAAATAATCAAGGAATTGAGGCCGGGGGCCACCAATGCCTCACTGGACCAGGGTGATGATGTGCAATTTGGAGAATTTGTACAATATTTGCTGACACCCGATTTGAGTCAAACGAATCACACTGCCTACAATGAGCATTGGGAGGTAATAGCCAAGCTATGTAATCCCTGTGTGATGCGGTATAATGTTGTGGGTGAGTTTTTGAACCATTTGAGTTTAGCAATTTGAGTTTTTACCATTCCTTCATTTAGGTAAATACGATACGCTTTTGGATGATTCCGCTCTGGCTTTATATTTGGCTGGAGCCACAAATTTAACATTCCCCACTGGCCATAAACCCTCCAGCACTCGAGCCAATTTGCGTAGCTATTTTGATCCCTTGCCCATTGGTGCCATACGTCGTCTCTACGAGATCTATGAAGAGGATTTCCGTCTATTCGATTATGGCATGGATGATGTTTTGGGTTTTGAATTTGGCTAAGCTTTGAATTGTGATTACTCTGCGAATTCCACTGGGATGAAACTACGTTGTGATTTTAGCCTAAAATTAAAACTAGTTTAATTCTTTGTTTAATTTGTTTGTAAGTTGAATATTTAATTGTTAAAACCAGGAATATTGCTTTCGAATTGTAAACTAAAAGCCTAGATTTGACATCAAATATTATTATAAACAATTTTTAAATATTTTAAACTAGAATTCTAGTTCTAAATCTTAAGTACCTTAAAAAACAAATGTAGAATTAAGTAATTCTTAAGAAAATTCCATAGAAAAACAAGTAAAACCAAATTCATATTATTTGTATTTGTTATGTGATTGACCAAAAATTTGATAAGCATATTAAATTAATTCAGAGTTTGCTTAAAAATGTTTTTGGTATTCAATTTACTAAAATTTTAAAGACAAATGCAATTTGAAAAATTTATTACGATAAGTAAAAAGTACAATACTTACAGTGCGAAATTACAGTAAATTATGTAATAAGCATTAGTAGCAAGGTATTGTTGCAGATCCATCGGGTAGATTTGGGCTGGGCTTCAATTGATTTCGCTAAAAATTAGACTTAGACAAATTTTCTTACTTTTTGAACTGTTTTAAGAAGTAGAAAGATAGTTTTGGTTCACCTTTCATTACTTCAACTTTGCTTGGGTTCCTAACTCTGCGCTTTTATGCTCTTTCCCTAATGTGAAACAAATCTTAAACAAAAAAAAAAAAAAATACCGCACAGAGTCAGGTCCCAAGCAGACGGTTTCGGTTACTTAATATAACTATTTCGTTCCCATCTGAATGTTAGAGTCTAGGAATGCTTAAGCTAAGTTCATACTAAGGCAAATTATTTGCTCAACTTTCGATGAAAATTATGCTAAATAGCCATGATGGCAACAGCTGTAGTACTGAAAACTAAAGCTTTGGTTCCATTTACAAAAAATTTGCTCAAGTATGGCCAAAAAGAGCACTATTTAGGCTTTTTTAGCCAAATTTGTACTGAAATTTGTCCAAATTATTTGACTGTGTGAACTTAGCCTTACAATAATAATGATCAAACGATATTTTTCGGTTAAAAAAATATATATTGCTATTGTGTTACTTTACAGCGGCGATATCACAGAAATGGAATATTTTCTGCATATATTTGTTATTATTATTTAGCCCCACTTATTTAAAATTTTAATTTCGCTTTTTTAATGAAACATATTAAAGACCAAAAAATGGTTTGGAATAAATGGGGCAAATTTACGAGCATTTCGTCGATATCATCAGGTGACTTGGAATGTTTTTGAGCAGTGTGATGACCACCAAAATAGCACAATCGCTTAATTTTCCTCTAAACAGTTGTGTATCCCTTAATCAAAAAATATTTTTCTACTTTCTATAATAACCTAAAAATAAATCTAAAGTAAATCTCGAATCACGGAAATAAAATGACTATGATTTCGTGTCCACATTTTGAACCAGTTCTAAGGTCTTCAGGGAATCGAGTACCAGGTATCGATAAGCCGATATGCCGATAAGCCAGTTCTTGCATCTCAAATTCAAAATGTTGTTTAAATTTTATTTAACAGAAATTATTGGCTGCAATTTGCACGGAACTGCCGTTTTTTTTATATAGACGAAATACCTTTTTGATAAACGCGGGAATTTGAATATTTTTGACTTAAAAATGCCAAAGACATGTTTCTTAAAGTCTGTTTTTTGAGGTATTCTTACATGAAAGCGTTTAAAAAATGTAGTTTTCAGTTAAGCCTAGAACTCAGACGCATATTCTCGTAGGGAGAATTGTTTCATAATTCTCTGAGCTGTCTCTGAGAATGCGGTGTGACCAGGCAACAACAAAAAGTCAGCTGTGGTTTGTTTAAAAAAATAGTGGAATTCAGAGGTCATAGTCAATGCCATGGATTATTTAATTGGGTATTTTGTGTAGCGTTGAAGAAGGGCAAAGCAGTGTCGTTAATTTTTTTGCTGGTGCAACAGAACTACACAACTACGACATACAGCCTTGTTCACAATTCCACTTCCACAAAAATGATGTGGCTTAAAACCGGGTTTTGGAGTAGATGTGGTCCACAAATCACAAAACTTTTGCGGAAGTGGAATTAAAAACAAGGCTGTATATCTTAGGTGTGTGGTTCTCTTGCATCAGCGCTGCCCCGATCACGACATTAAGTTCGTGCTAAGCGACTTTGACGCAAAAAGTCGGGAAAGAAGTAGTTTTTAGCCCGACCGTCGGCCGACATAGCCTGCACGAAGAAACTTTTAAAAATGGAGAGAGGCTAATAGACTTCACTTCGGCCGGAACATGGTCTTTAGTAGTACCAGATTTGAACAACCCGACATCTACAAGGCGACCTGGAAGTCCCCTGATCAACAAACGGAAAACGATATTAATCACTTTCCCTATAGTTCAGCTGCACCGGTGCGGCATTAACTAATTTCCTAGCTCTTCGTAGTGAGCACTCTCCACCAGACCAACCACCAGTCAAGTATTTGCTTAACGAATTTTGTATGGGAATGTCCGGAAAACGTACCGATCGGTACGACCCATTGCCAGTCGTTAGTGTGATGCATCAGGTCGTTAGGCCTTGACACCGGCTGAACTACAGGGTTGTGATAGACGGAAGGCACTCATCGAGTGTTTTAAGCGTACGTGCACTCCGAGGAGCCCATATGGACTCTGATCATTACTTAGTTGCAGCCAAAGTACGCACACGGTTCAGTGTGGCACATGCCGCACAGTCAAGCCCACGTCGAGAGCTGAACGTCGAGAAGCTGCAATCACAGCGGAAATCCGAAGCCTACTCAGCAAAACTCACCCAGTTGCTGTGGGAAACCTTGTCCTTCTGGTGTAGGCGAACAGTGGAAGCATATTTCAGTACGGCTGATAAGGAGATTCTCGGATTCGCTGAGCACTCCCGAAAACAGTGAGGGTACGATGATGAGTGCTGCCGCGCTATGCAGAGAAAGACGTTGAGAAAAGGAGAGAGGAGACGCGCCTTTTCAGAAGGAAGAAAAATGAGCAGGAATGACGCATGAGGGAGGAAGTCGAAGTGCTGTTCGGAAGGAGTAAGACTCGAAAGTTCTACCAAAAGATTAGGCAACTAACCGAAAGTTTTAAGCCCAGAGTCACTCTATGCAAGGACGAGCACGGAAATCTGGTCACAGATCCGCAAGTGGCGCTAGACAAATGGAGGAACTATTTCTCCAACCTGCTGGGAGGTGATGACGAACACAATGCCGCCTCTGGGGAAGTAGTGACACCTCCAATCGATAACACAGAGATAGACCCGCCAGACAATAATGAAGTCTGGTTAGCCATAAAAAGGCTAAGGTGTGCCCTCCTGCTGGGAGGTCGCTCGAGACCGTAAAACGGTTGTGATGGCCAAAGAAGAAGAAGATGATGACTATCTTGACAAAAAAGAACTATCATTTGAACTAGCTGAATAATACTGTTTCATATCGATCCTAAGTGTCTTATGCTTATAACTACATGTTCGATCCCGACCATTTGGCAGGCATTCGATAAGAAATAATAAGTCCAAAATTTGTATTGTTTTTATCTTCATTGTTTGATACTAACTATAAAAATACCTTTTGACTCCCCGTATTTACAGGTCCCAATACGTTAATTCCAGGCCGCTAGGCGACGCAACACAATGAAACTAAGCTATGAATTTCAGAACTTTAATGTTTCACTTTAATGCCAATAACTTTTATATTTTTTAATAGACTTCAATGATATTTAGATTTTTAATTAATATTTTATTTTTTCCTTAAAAATTGCATATTTATTGTGCGAATAATTTTAAATAAAACCTCTATTTGAATTGTTTGTCAAACTCATTATTTTATAAAACCTGAATTCAAAATTACATTTTACATAAAGTTATGTCCCAGGGTACGGGACCTTTATCCAAAATTTACAATGCTACCATCAATACTGTAGATAAGATAGTGCCCGCTCCAGCGCGACCTTTATGGCTATCTCCAGCGGGTGAGTGGATGCTTGGAAGTTGAAACATGCAGAAGTGTTGGATGCGAATGGATCTTCAGAATCCTTTGAATGAAGAAAGAATACATACAGAGTTCCTCTCTGAGAAACGAACACATTCGGCAACCTCCTTGGTTTCCTCAGTCTCATTTCGAAATCGATGTCTGTTTAATACCGAGCTACATTCCTAGCAACATGATTTACTATTTCTTCCGTCTCTTTTTGTAAAATCCTGTTTATATATTTTTGATTACCTTTTCCAGGTCCACGCACAGTGTTCTTCTGGGCTCCGATCTTCAAATGGGTAAGTCTTTCCCAGGCCCAAACCAGAATTTCCCTGTCTTACCTCTTAGTTCCTCTCAGGGTTTGGTTTTAGCTGGCTTGAGTGACTCGCTCAATCGTCCGCCCCAAAATATATCCCTCAATCAGAGTCTGTCCTTGGCGGCAACTGGTTTAATTTGGACCCGTTACTCAGTTGTCATAACACCAATAAACTATAGTCTGATGTCGGTTAACTTGAGCGTGGCCCTTATCCAATTCTATTTGATCTATAAACATCTAAAGTGGCGCAGCTCAAATCCCAAAAATACCGTGTACAGGCATAGATATTTTCCATTTTGGACTGAAGATGAATGGTGAATGAAAATAAAGTATTTTGGTGTGCCGCTCTGAAGCTTTACAGTAGTTTTTTATTCCTTTTTTTCTCATAATGTTTTTTTAGTTTTCAATTTTCCATAGTTTAGAACTCTTAGACTAACTTGACGGGGCCTCTGGTGGCAGATGTTAAGACCAGAGGCAGAGACTTGGGCATGTGACTTAAAATAAAATATATATAAAATAATTTTAAGGAGTTATTTTTTGGGTGTCAAGTCCGCTTCGTGTTTGGGCTGGCCAGGATAGTGCGCACAAGCCTCGCTGTGATTGGTCGTCCTGTCGCTAGTCATGCTGTTGCCTTTGCCAATGCGCTGCTTGCAAAGAAAATTCATCGTTCGTAACCAATTTGGGTAGGTCGTGGACAGCCTGGCAATGCAGTTGGCAATCTCACACTTTTACACACACACACACACACACATGCAGCATTCTGCTGGGCCAACAGGCGTATGCTTGATACGTTTATTCCATGCGCATGTGAGCCAAGCAAAAAATAAAAAGGAAAAGAAGAAACTTGGAAGAAACTTCTGCCAATCCTAGCTAGGGACGGCTCCTCGATGTATGTGTGAGTGGGCTTTTTGATTGTGGGTTTGTCAGAAGTTTGCCAAGTGCATTGCTCTGTCCTGGCACGGGCACTGCGCTGCCATTGGTTGGTCAGGCCTCTGGAAGTTGCAGTAACTTTTCGGCTTCCTTTTTATCTTTTCATCAATTGGCGAACAAGGCTTTCTTTAGGCACAGTTGCTGCAATGAAGACAAAAAGAAAGAAAGGAAATTAGGGAAGGCTGCCAAGTTTTTGGGTTACATTATAAGCCTTGGTACATCTAAATAGTGCTACAAAGTGCACAGTGGTTTTTGGATTCTTTTAGAAGGTACTAGAATTAAATTCTCATCTCCACAAAGGAGCGGAGTGGAGGTTCTATGAATGCCAGCAATAAGGAATGTGGTCCATTTGGCAACTGATTGACGATTAACAAAGCTTAATGAGTTGGACGCGTTTTCCTCAACCAAAATATTTCTTAATTTCGTCAACTATCAAACCAAAACATTAGCGGTTCGACAACCAAACTTTTTCCTTCTGCGCTTAGAAAAAAATTAAGGACTGTGTACTTGAATTAAGTACAAACGGTGTCTATAGTACGGAAAGTATGAAAATACTTCATTCAAGTACAAAGTTCTTATTTCAAGTACGATTTATTCAATCCCGAAATACTTGGTGTAGGACTGCTTCGGGATATACACCAAAACCTCGCTTACCGGCTACCGCGCTTAACGGCCACACTATATTTAGCACCAAGTTTCGCTTAGCGGCCGTTTTTACCTCGCTTAGCGGCCGTCTAAAAAATTTCTTAAAAAATTCCAAAAACAGCCAGAAACGGGAAAGCGTTCGAATACTAGCAAGTTTAGAAAAATTTGCAGTTTTTACTGGCTCGAGGTCTTGCTATGTTATTGACATAACTTTAAACAGAGGCACACAACACAACAAAAGCATCAGGTTGATCGGACGACGTTTCAAGGACCAACCCACCATCAGCGATCTTGAGCCTGAAATGTCTGTCCAAACAGCAGTCTCTCCATGCCTGCGACGCAAAACCGTTTGGAATTCAAAGGCAGCTTTGCGCGAAAAAAAAAAACAAAAAGGCCACACCTTACAAAGCTGTCAAATTTTTGGTGTTTTGCGCGCCAGTAAAAACTGCAAGTTAAGAGTATAAAGGTCGTTAACAGTCATAAAAAAAGTTTAGAAAAATAAATATGCTATGTTTTTTGTTAATAATTGTGGATCCAAAGGATTATCACCGGTAACTGATCACAATTCACATTTGTTAATGGCTGTTGGAGTGGAAAGCGGTTAGAATCTCACTGACGAGTCTAGATTTGTGGTACTAGACGAAGCATGGTCATGCTTGAGTCCATATGTTCATATCAATTGTTGTTGATTTCTTGAGGATTATTGAATTATAATCACTCCCCGACCTTGAGACGACTAAACAAGCACTCTGACTAAGATAAAATATCTGTTAAAGTATAAAGGACCTTTGAAAAAATATTTAAGGTACTCGCATTGTAGGTATTGTCCGTTGATGACAAATAATGTTTGAGAAATGCTTTCACAAATGCTTCTGTCCGAAGTTGATGGCATATTTACTCAAGAAAAATGCATCCCAAAGTGGATCAAGGTGCCATTTCTACGTTTAAGGCTCATTATTTGCAGAAAACATTTCACTTAATTTTAAATTCAACTGCCAATATTTCAATGACTGACATTTGGAAGAAATTCAGCATAAAAGACGCTGTAAAGATTATGTAAAGATTGATCGTCAAAAGAACTTAGTTCAGAATCATTGAACCAGTTCTGTGGAACCCATTCAAGTGTAGCTTACAGAATCATTAAAGCATCAATAGTAGCTCAATGTTATGTACTTCTTTTAGCTCATTTCAATTCAAAGGATTCGAACTTAAGTAATTAAACTAATTAAACTAGACACTTAAGTTGAGTTATGTGGTCATCGGTCATTTTTTGCTGTTGGAAACCACATTTTTAAAGCTAAAGCCTGCAAAAATATCGCTTACATATATCACCAAAAACTATTCGATTTCCGATACATCGTCCTTTTTAACAAAAATATCTATGTTTCGATATGTCGATATTAAGTATTTCCGATTAACTCTTAAATATTAACTGTATTAATAATAGTTAGGTAACCCCGATACATTCGGGAAACAACATGTGATTCAAAGAATCAAAGAAGTACTTACAGCTATGCTCCCATTTCGCGATTTCAGCACGTGAACACTTGAATTTACAACAAATAGTCTCTGCTTTATATGGAAAATGGCACTATAATGGGTGTACTAGATGTAGCCTCAAAATTTGAATATTAGAATTGAATACGGCAACTGTGATTGCCGTGATTGGAATTCGTACAATTTTATTGGACTTTATCTAGTTACCTTGAAACTCAACAAATATCCCCCCTAAAAAACCAAAAAACCCCCAAAATGGGAGCATGGCTGCAAGTCTTTTTGGTTTAGGCCCTAAAAACTATATTTTTATTGTTCTCTGAAATGAACCATAGAACGCTGGAACGGCCAGGAATTAACCAAAGACCTAGATGCTTTAACTGTAGGTCAGAAATCTACCATTACTCCATTATGGAGTCTCCATAGGATAAGTGTTAGAAACAGTTGGGAATTTTAAGAACAGACACGCATAAAAATAATTCTCATTTCCGTTGCACTTGTTTTGGAGCCAGCATTGTAAGTCTGTTTTATTCAAAAAGATCAATTTGAACTGGATATGTTATTAATATCCTTTTAATCATCCAACGGATTTTTGGATGATTTTCAGGTCTGTTAGATGTTTAAAAGGATATTAAAGACATATCAAGTCCAAATGGATACGGAAGTTATCTAATGAATATCCTTTCTATCCATTTAAATATCTTTTTTTCTCTGTGTACGCAATCCAATGGATTTTGTACTATTTTTCGGCTCGCTTACAGTGTATTCAGGACTCTCATTTCAATAATATTTACGGCCGTCTGTCGATTTAAGAATGTTTCTTGCTAAATTTCTGCTAGTCGTTTTCGACTCGACTCGAAATTTGAAACAGTCTTGTATGTCACAAGACCGAACATTTTTCTTCTGAAAAAATTTTGTAGTCGTTTTTTTGAAATGTTTAAGTTTGTCATTTATTTTTACTTTTTCAAAAGGTGAGCTTGAATATTTTACCATATTTTATGAACTCGGCTGTTGCAAAGTGGAATTCAAGCTATAAGCATACAATTTGAGAAAAAGGGAGTTAGATATTTTCCGTGGAAGACCTGTTCCGAACCTAATTAAAACGGTTCAAAAGTTTTTTAGAGCCTTGTCTCAAATTTAAGCTATTTACTTGATGTGTGTAGGCTGGCAATATTGAGTTATGTGTTCCAGAATGGTTCCAAACCAGTTTGAGATGGATCTTATTTGGAAAGAGACTTCCAACCGGCTTAAACTTGATTATAAAGTCTCTAATAACTCCTTGGAATTCGAGAAAAATTGTTTTAAGATATTTCTAAGGATTTGAGCGAACGAACAAAAAAAATCGACAGAGAAATTTCGAAATATTCGACAGCCTTACTCGCTACAATCTGTGCTCGATGCAAAAATTTATAATCTATCTTTTTGGCAACTTGGTTAAAATGTATTTTTCAAAATTTGGAGACTTGCAACCTTGTTTATGAGATGTTCGAAAATGTAATTTAATAAAGCAAAATTTTTTTATAAGCTCATAAGCTAGTTCTTGTAATGAGAGATGGGTCACCCTTAATATTATCATTACCTATGAAAACAAGTCGCTATAGTCCAAAAACCTATTTTAAAATTTCGATTACGGAGATTCCTACTGTCCCTGTCTACCACCTAACGAAAAAATCTATAAAAATATAATTTAACAAGCAGAGTTCACACTTTAAATAATTTACAAATTTTTTTTACATTTCCCGCTTCGGTTGAGAAAGATTTTGGACCACTATGCGCATGGACGTGTGGCAGGGGGGGTCCGAAATGGGCCTCTGCCAAGATGGTAGCTTGCCAAAATCTTGCCTAGACTTATTTTCTCACGCTTGCTTCCAAAAAAAAAAGGAAAAAAGCATAAAAATACGAATCTCAGCAACGGCAATGAACTTTCTGTTGCGTAATGCTAGAATCTTGGCAGCCAGCTCAGCCAACCAAGTCGTGAGGGATTTCCCCAAACTAAAAATTGCCATACAATGTAATTAAAGCGCCACCTACGCCCGCCAAGTAAACAAATGAAGCTGACACATAATTTATGATCATGGAGTTTTGCCAATAAGTTTTGCCAGACGCACTGTCGGTCGGTCGGTGATGATGATGATGCTGCTGCTGATGTTGTTGATGAGGTATCAACACTTAATGACTTCTACAAGTTAACTGAGGTCAGGCACAGAACTGTGCTACTTATTATTGAATAGCTGCCAATTCCAAATGAAAATAGAATTATATTCATTCCAGACAATTTGCTGGTTGGTCTGCCTTAAAGGCAAGTGTTAATTGGCTGTGATTTATGACCAAGAAAAGGGGACAACAATTGGCGTTAATAGCTTATGGAACCAGCTGGTTCGAAGTTTATTTATGAACTTGAAAGTCAGTTAATTATTTCAAGATGAGACATATGTGGAAGAGTAAGCCGAAGAAATTTTGAATTAACTAAATAAATTTTAGGTACTGCAAATTTTTTAGGACTATGTATTTGAAAAGTAAAAAAAAAGTGTGCCTACTAGATTATCATGTCTCATGTGACGAGAAATGTGAAGGTAGCCTAATGCTGGGTTTATACTGCGTCACAGAGTGTCACATTTCAGTGTCATAGCTCCATGTGAATTTGACACTGTGACACTGAAATGTGACACTCTGTGATGCACCCCAGCATAACGGTTTTAGTCACTGTTTGCTCACTGTTTTAGTCACTGTTTTGGTCACTGTTTTGGTCACTGTTTTGGTCACTGTTTTGGTCACTGTTTTGGTCACTGTTTTGGTTACTGTTTTAACAAAGTCAAAAGCGTAGCCATACAAATCTGTCGCAAAGACAAAATTTTTCTCGTTTAGGTCCCCTAGTGAAACCTCCGTAAAAGAGCTTCGCTCTATAAATCGCAGTTCCCAAGCCCCCGGCCAGCGCGTCGCTTACGCACACGAGCCGAGCGCGGCGAGTCAGGCTATGAGCGTGCGAGCCCTTTCTCACGCTGCCCAGTTGTGTCGCTTCTATATCGCACACCACACCGTTCTCACTTTATGGCCTCGCTCTTCTTGAACATCGCTGCTATAAATTATGTTCGCAGTTGCTCTCTCTCGCTCTCAGCATTAACTCTGCAAGCTATTTGAGTCTAATAAGAAAACGAACAAAAGTAGAGCAAAATAAAAAGGAGTCATGATATCTCGATTGCGCTCGCTGGAAAGAGAATCAGTATGAAGTAATTGGTCATCTGTTTTTCGATAAAAGTCCTCATGACGCAACTGTACATCATTCTTCACCAAAAAGCTACACGAATGCACTTAGAGAAAAGGTTGAGAAGTAATACAATTATAAGTATTTACTATATCCAAAGTTCGTATAAGAGGCTACAGTTCTAAGCTGATGTAAGGTATATTTCAGGTTTTATAAAATTGTAAAATTTAACAGATAATGTTTTAATTACCCTTCACTCTAGCTTGATCATAAAAAAGAGATTAAGCAATTTCGCTTAGTCTAACTGCATCTCAAGGTTTACATGCAAATTAAATGAAATTCTAATTAAAAACTAAGCGAAAAAAAAGAAACTAGCACTAATTACAATTTGTGCCGCAGCCGCCCTATAGAAACAGACATGAAATAAATTTTCGTTGAAGAACTGAAATAGATGAAAAAAAAACACACAACCAGAGAAGCAAATGGTTCTATATCTCTCTATGTTGGACCATACCATATAAATAGACGCAGCGGCGACGCTTTTCAACGCGTCTTTGCCCGCGTCAATTGCGCGTCATCGAGCGCGCGGCAAACTCAAAAAAAAAAAAAAACACAAAGCCAAAGACAAACCAACAAGTAGATATAGGACCGGTCTAAATACTATTTATACATGATGTATATAAGGCAGGCGATATACATAAGGGCAGGCGACAGTTCTGCGCAATTTTTCCTTGACGTTTTTATCGCTTTTTGCGCCTTTCGCTTGTCGAACCGCTGGCGGGACCAGCGTCAAGTGTGGCCGAAAATAGCAAGGTAAATGAACAAAACTGAAAATTTTTAGTAGGAAAAACAAAATAGCCAAAAGCCGCCGCCGCTGCTAGAACAAATAAATAAAAGCGATTTTAAAAACAACAGCGACGAAAAATCAAGAAGGAAAAAACCAACAACAATTTGTTTAAAACGTCAAACGACTTTTCGGACTTTTTGCGTTGTCCGTGAATTAAAATTTTTAAATTTTATGACTATACATTTTGATGGGAAAAATATTATTAATTTATAAAGGCAAATGATGGTCCCGAAATTGGAAGTTGTGAATTGTTTTTCAAAAACCTCTTTAATAACTTTTTTTCTAAATTTATTAAATTCTATTAAAACCAGAGTAAAGATACAAAAATAGCTGATTTTTTATTAGAGCGAAGCTCTTTTACGGACGGTCGACTGGGGGTCAAGTCCAGGAAACGATTCTCTTTGAGACAGATTTCTTTGGCTACGCTTTTGACTTTGCAAAGTCAGCAGCTTTGGTCTTTGCAAGACAGCCATAGCAGCAGGTGGGTTGTGACTCGGTGGGTGATGGTGGTGGATTAGCAGTGACCAAACAATGACCGAAAAGTGGCCAAAACAGTGACCTAACTAGTGACCAATACAGTGACCAAACAGTCGGGAGTAGTCCCGAACAATTTCCAACACCCTCAAGTGCTTCAGAAGAATGCGACGACTTTGCCACCAATACATTACTTAATTTTGTAGTATCTGCGCTTAAACAAATCGTAAAACTATTTGGGAACACTTATTTTAAAGCCAAAAAATAGTTTGAAACCATGATTTCATAGAAGATTAGACATCATCGTTGAGCTCCAAAAAAAACTGTCAATTTTTTTCGTTTAATATTTTTATTTCTACATGTAGCAAGCAGGTTTACTACATGCCACGTTTAACCTTCATGTAGAAATAAAAAAAGTAAACGAAATATGTTGAAAAGTTCAATTCTGCGTGAACAAAGGCAAATGGTACAGGACTTTAGAAAACCAGCTTATACATATTCAAATAACTTCTGCATTTTTCATCAAAATTTATGTTTCTACATTATCGTTTAGATATTGAAAGCCTACATGCGCGTGTGGAAACTCTTCACGAAAATTCTAGCTCAAAATCAGTACAAAAAAGTTATATTTTTCATTCAGAAAACTGTTCTTCGTACGTGACAAGTAGGTTTTCTAAATAAGAAAATCTACACGAAACGTTTTGTTAACCTTACCGCCTTGACTGGGGATCGAACTGAGGACCCTTTGCATATAGCACGAATTGCATGGCGTCTTACCGTACAAAACCATCTTACTCGCCGCAAAGCCTACTTAAATATTTCGTTAGGTTGCTTTAAGTTTCGAAATGTAACACTATTTGTCTCTTTCCGTCTTTACAATTTCTATACGTCCCTTTCTCTTTATGGTCAAAATGACATGTTATAGTTTAGAAATGTTATCAAAATAATATTCTTTGATAAAATATCAAATTGAGACAGGTTAAGTAAATTGTGACTTCGAAAAAAGAAATGAAGTTGTACGTTTTTCAGATGGAAAACCTTGCATTTTTTGTGCCCATTCTCCCTTACCTCCCAACACTACCCTCCTCCCCACATTCCCTTATGTAAATAGTATAGTGTAAGTAGTACATGTTTCATGAAGGAAATCTACATAACGAATGTAAAAATGAGAAAAGTAAGCGCGGCTTGTACAATAGTAACATAAACGTAGTGAGTGGAAAATCCCTGTCAAACCTGTAAGAAAACTAAATTTTCTTATAGTTTTTACATTTTTGGATTTCTCTGTGTGGGTGTACTGAATCGATGTTAATGATATTGGGCTTAATCAAAGCAGAATAAACCTGTCTATCGTCCCTACCTTAATCACCATGAAACAAAATCGAAAGACTTTGAAAATGGTCAAATACGGGGGTGTCCTGGAAATGTCTAGAGAATTTGGCTTCGGTTGGTTTTCAAATCATGAAAAATCCGTCGGTGACCCAGAACTTCGAGAGATTTAATATTCGTATTAGAAAGTCTAGTTAGAAGGTGTGTTTGTGGTCCAACTACAAACAGCTTGAAAATAATTGATAACAGTTTTTGTTCTTAGCTATATTGATGGTTTCAGACTTGCCAGCCCTGTTTGTGTCTTTGCTAAGTTTGCTTATGACATATTAGCAGCGTACAGTTAAAAGATGACTCTGTGCAAAATTTTAGCTCGATAGCTTTAAAACTGAGAGACTAGTTTGCGTAGAAACAGACAGACGGGCAGACGAACAGGGCTAAATCAGCCCGGATTAAGAATATATATAGTTTATGGGGTCGGAAATGAATATTTCTATGCGTTGCAAACTTCTGGGCAAAATTATAATACCATTTGCAAGGGTATAAAATTATTGCTTCAAAAACTACCGAGATTGATGTTACCCCAAGAGCGACTTCCCACATGAGCGACATCCGACTTTTTTAATGACCTCTTAGATTTTCAAACTAGCAAAGTTCACGCTACTTCGGGTTATTAGTGGATTCTACACCCTCAGATCTATCTTTAATAGAATTTGTCCATTGATTCCAAATCAGCAGCTTCTCCTCATGACAGCTTTGCATTTGGGAATTCCAAGGTAGCATAAGTTCAAAAATCGACACAAAAAATAAATTTCTCTGTTGAGAGAAGCCTTTGCATATGTGTGTGTAACCATTTAGCCTTACTGTATTGGTGCGAGACATTTTGTTACTTAATATTTACCACCAAAATTTCTTAAAATTGGGTAATTACAACGTAAGTAATGTGAAACAAAGGAGTTCATATTAAAAAGTTATTTTACTTTAATTTTTCTGGTTTATGGCTGGATTCCAGAACGCACGAAAATCATTTTTTTATGTCGAACTTCACATGAATAGAGTCACTTTTGAGCTACTTTAAAACCTGAATGCTTATGAAAAGCAGTCTTATTTAACTGAAGCATTGACTTCATTCAAATAAGACTGCTTTTCATAAGCATTCAGATTTCAAAGCAACTCAAAAGTGTTTCTATTCATGTGAAGCTCGACTTAAAAATTTAGTTTAGTGCGTTCTGGAAGTTTTTGAGCTAAATTTTATGAAAAAGAAGTAAAAATAAATTATAAATTATTATAGTTTTTGGTCCAAAACTTCTAAAAGCGAGAGGATATAAAAAAAGGGTAAATGTTGTAAAATGAGAACAATGGTCAATTAACAAGTTAATTTCGTCAGTTTGTTCAATTGGCAGATAAAATTTACGAATTTTTTTGAACTTGTTGAAAAAGTGAAACTTCTCAGAAAAATTCATATTTTTCATATTCAAATCAATGTAATGGTATCTTAAGAACCAGAAACAAACTTTGGTTTTGGTTTTTTGTAATCTTTCTTCAACTTAGTCTACGTAGAAACAAATTTGGTTTGAATAGCTCTTTTAATGTGCAGCCACTAGAAATGCAGGACCTAGCAATGTCAACAATTCTCAAATAATTTATTTAAATTCAGCGCCCGAAATACATTAGCAACGTTTGCTAACTTTTCTAGTGCAAAAGTTGACTTATTTTTGTAAACTAGTGTAATGGAAGTTAAGCAGTGAAAGATTATCCTTCAAAATAAGGTTTTTTTTAAAGTTGCACCAAGTTAATAAAAACTGAATTGTTCCATTTTTGTTGCCAGATCAACGGCATGACTCACATAATGGCACACAAATTTTAGCACACAAAAAAAAAAAATACACAAACATCTTAGCTTGAAAAATTTTAATGTACATTTTGTGTTTGTTGAAAAACAACCATTTGCAGCGGTTCAGTCAATTTATTTTGCATCTGTTCCAGTTTTCCCCCTTTCGGTTTTTCAGACATTTATCGCGCGCATTTAGAACTTTCACCGCGACTGATCAGATCGCTACGAAAAACTGACGAGAACTGAATGTCAATCAAAACAACAAAAACAAGGGAAATTGGCAAACAAAACTTTGAATATTAACTGGCTGCCAAAAAATAAGAAAAAAATTTGTCTGTTTGAATATTGGCCAATAAATTTTACAAGACGTTGAACCAACGGCCTTGCCAAAGGCCAATCAAACGTCATGATAAACGCAATCATAATGATAATTGGACACCTGTTGGTCGAGCCAAAACAATGTCTGGCCAAGAGTTGTGTGTGTGTGTGGTTGTGTGTTTTGGCCAATAAACAATCGACAATGATGACGTTGCAGCACGGACTCAAAACTGGGCAACTCGTCAAAAATGTGCGTCAGCCAGCAATTAAAATCATAATGAGAGTGCCAAAAGTTAGAGGCGCCTCCGCCACGTCACAATCGGTTGCCATAGAAAGAAAAGAAGGCCGCCACGCGACCCAGCCACGCCTTCCTAGCGCACATTCCACAGGATGCGTTGCCAACTTTTGCTACAGCCAAAAAATTTGGCAAGCAAATGAACTGGTGACCAGTCAGCGCACTGGCGTTTTGTTTATGTTTATGCTTGGCACGGTGGGTCTGGAAGGTGGCAGCCGAACGAGAAGAGCGAAACGTGCGTGGCCAACGATGCGTGCCAAAAAAAAACAAAAATACTGGAAGAAGGCAGTAAGGTTTGGTGTGAAAGGACTCAGCACTATTCGCACGGTTGTATACTCTAAACTCTGACCAGAAAATGGGAGAAATCATTAATATCCAATTTGATCAAGGCCTCAAGCCTGTGATATTACGAAACCAACGTCTAGTTGCTTACTTATAAGTTAGTGTTTGATTTGAAATCACGATTTTTACAGAATTTTTACAGAATTGGTTAAATACACCAAAAATTGAGGTAAAATGAAATAACGATCTGAGAAGCTGCGAGCGAAGGTAGAAACTAAAGCCTCTGGTTCAATGACTATGAGCAACCACTCCGGGACCAACGAGTGACTGTTTGGGCAGTACTTTATGGGGAAATAGCAATTGGGCCGATCTTCTTCGAAAACGACGTTGAAGCAGCCGCTAACCTCAATGAACAGCGTTATCGAGCCGTGAGAACGGATTTTGTCATGTCAATTCTGACTGCTAAAAACATGGACAACTATTGGTTTCAACAAGATGGCGCCATAGTTCACACAGTCCGAGCAACGACCGCTTTATTGCGTCCACTTTTCTTCGGTCGCCAAATTTCAGAAAGTGGCGATGTTTAATTTCCTCCTTGATCGTCCCATCTATTTCCTTCAGACTTCTTTTTGTGAAGTCAAGCTTGAAGTCAAAAGCTTATGTCAATAAGCCACGGACCCCGGAAGCCTTTTTCTTAGTGTGGCAAGGTGTTTCGATATCCTCCGGACCATTATAAAACATGTTTCAAATTAAAGTCTTAAGAATAAGATTATTAATCCAATCTTTTAAACTAATTAGGCAACGGGCATTACATACATATATGTTCCAGTTATCTACCAGATATGTTCAGACAAGTAAAAACATGAGAATATTGACATCTTTCTCTGATCATATATAGCACCAGTCAACTGGCACGACACTGGCAGGTGTTTACACGTGTATGGCAGCAACTGGCTCATATAAATATGGCAACCTGCCAGTGTGTCTGAACGCACCCTTAGAGTATGAATCATTTCATTTGATTTCTTACCCTTCGGTTTAAGTCGGAAAGTACGAAAACATTTTGCTTGATTTCAACGCCAACTACAAAAATATTTCAAGTTGAAAGTCAACACTACGTATAAGTAATATCAAAAACTTTGAAGCCCCGACGTGCCCACTAACTAAAACATAACTTTTTGAACTTTCTCCTTTTTTTCTCGATAAATATACACCATATACTAGCCAATCAAAGAACGACAGTATAAATGGGCGTATTCAGCAGAGAAATCCGATTTCGATTACTGATTTATGATTACCGATTTTACCTGCTGAATACAGTGATTGCCGATTGCGATTAATAAATCATGAATTAGACAATCATGATTCCTGAGATGGAATCATTCAAAAGGTATGATTGGTAAGACCATTAACCGATCGTACGGCCAACTGTTTAGCCCATAACTGGAAATGAACTGACAAACTTAAACCGCTAAAAGCCCTCAAAAAGTTACCTAAATTGTTCATAGTTGTAAAGTATTTTGAAACTTATCAATCAGTGTTATTCAGCAGAGAATAATAAGCAATCGCAAATCGTAAATCAGTAATCGGAAATCGGATTTACCTGCTGAATGCGCCCAATTTTCCATACAAAAAAGTGCGCTCTAATGGACACACTTTCAAACAGTCCGAGTCCACTTTCACCTCGATCGTCCGACTTAACCACTCCAGAATTTCTTCTTGTGGGTTCATTTGAACTCAAAAATGTATGTGGAAGCCTTACAAGACTATTTTCTACATGAAATGGCTACTCAGACCGAAACACTTTGAAAAGTAATGAAAAATTCACGATCATTTATGGAACGAACATTTTTAAACTTAAGAATGTTTGTATCATAAATCTATACATCTATCCATACATATATTCAATCTTAAAAGAGTCATAGGCTATGTCTCATGTCTGTAAAATGGTCCGAAAACCGCGAAATTCGCAAAATTATACCGTTCATCCGATTACAATCCAACTTTGTGGAATGGTTGAACGCTTGCCTGGCACGGTTTCTAAGTTGAAGAAATTTTCAGAAAATTGTCAAAAAACCGCGAAAATTAACAAATTTACGGTTTCGGTAAATCTTTGAAGAGTGGTGCGACGCTGGCCCGGAAAGGTTTCCAAGTAGAAGAAATAGGCGGAAAATTAGGAAAATGTTCGATTGTGATGAAGCTTTGAGGAATGGTTGTACGCTTGCCCGCGAAGGTTTCTAAACTGAAGAAATGGGCGGAAAATGGTCCAAAAACCACGAAATTTCAAAAACTATACCGTTCATACAATAGCAATGAATTTTTGGGCTATGGTTGGACGCTTGCACGCAAAATAAAATAAAATACTCATCCCTCGGTAAACTTATCTACATTCATTTAGTTCGCTTTGGGCTTGAACTGGATATAGAACCGAACCTTCTAAGTTGTTACCCACTTGAACCTGGAATTGTGTAAGCTGTGGTGGAGGTCTTATAAACAATATCTTAAGTGAATGAGGTCCATACGAGTGATTGATTATAAAAGCTTCCTAAGCCAGACGCTTCTCCTTAAAAATATGTCTTATTTTCTTGCCAAAAAATGTCTCAACGATCTGAGTTTCCCTGAACCAAGCTTTGAACCAAGCCCTAAGTTTGGTCCCGGTGTTACAGCCCATTGTAAAGTGCTAGGTTCGGTTCTATTCCTTTACCTATTCTACAAGTAAAGGAATCGGTCCTAGAACCGAGCCTAGCACTTTACAATGTGCTAGAACACCCGGACCAAACTTTCTTCAGAATTTCACAGGGGTTTGATCTCAAGATTTTGAGCTTAGAGGGAAGGTATATTTTTAATAGGTGTCAAATGATGTCTTAATTACCTTAACCTGATTATTCTAAAGAAATTTCTATTTATTAAATATATCGAAAATATCGATATTATCAAAATGATACTTTTATAATATCAAAAAAATGTAAATATCTGGCAACCCAACTTCAGAATCTTCCTTGACTTTTCCTCAGATTGTCATCGATTTGTACTTTTAAACACGGTCAATGATTCCTTAGGTTTCTCTGAATATGCTTATCGAAATGCAATTCAAATTTCATTTCAGAGAAGACAGTAAGACGATAACTTTTTAGTATCCTTTTGTTATTCATTTGTTCATTTTGTAGCTTTCTTGTTTAGTTGTTCTTTTTTGTTCGGTTGCTCCACTTGATTAGTTTCCCACTTTCTGATAAGTTTGCTCAGTTTTATAAATCCTTTTATAGCCTTTTTAGAATCAGTTTTTGAGTATGTTTATCTATCTAGGCTGATTGGCTCAGAAATATGTAAGTTTTTTAAATGTTATAATTATAATTTTTCTGATATTGAACAGAACTAAACAAAATAGAGCACTTTAAGAAGAACATGTTCACTTTTTCAATTTAGTGAGCAACCATTTTTTGTTCGCTTACTCATAATAAGCCCAGCCATAGTAAAAAAAATACCCATCAATAGTGCCAATTAAATTTATGCTCATTAGAGACAATTAGGTGTGGTTTTTCCGTAAAAATCTTTAGTTAATACAGTATTTTGCATCTGATAAGAAGTCCTGAAAGAGGTGCAAGCTTTCTGCTCTTCTTTTGTCCCAACGACCACATCTTTACCTAGTATAACAAATCTAGAGTCATATATTGTTTGAAACCTGCTCAAAACAGCAAAGCACCCTTCAAGTGAGAGTACCAACAAGGCGAAGCCCAAACAGAAAAAGTTATGTCAACTGAGAAAATTTGTTAAGTGTTGGCTGGCCAAGCGACATTCATACATACAATACTGCATTAGACTTGTAGGCGCTGGGAATTGCGACAAATGCGGCAAACGGCATCCTTCTCAACTACATTACGTATACGCCGCGTAGGACCAAGTTGCTTTGCGGCCCATGCATAACAAATAAATAACCAGTCCTGGCCTGGCCATCATTATAAAAAAATAAAGTCAAAGAATCGCCGCCAATGCCGCCGCCGCCGCCGCACTAATAAGTTTTAAGAAAACTGAAAATGAAAAATCGTTTGTGCATTTTTATAAGTGCAAAAATATGCAAATAGAGTAAATCATTACAGCCCAAAACTGGACAAAAGGCAGACAAAGTTTTCTTTTTTATTTTTCGGTGGCGCAGAAAAATTGCTGATGACAGCAGAGGTGGAAGGGGGCGAAGGATGAAATCATAATTTGGCGATTTATTTGTTTGTTTGCTTTATTTGCCCAGCCTTTGCCCCGTCTAGGCCGATAATTTCTCACAGTCCATTCGCCTGGGCGTTTCAATTAGTTTTAATTGCTTTCTCTGTTGGCATTTTGCATTCGATTTATTTAAAAATTCCTTGGACTATCAATAAAATCAAATGCAGGCCCATAAATCTTCAAGCCGTTCGTTCGTGTGCAAATGCAAAAATTCGCTGGCGCAAATGATAAAAAGGAAGCTGACCAAAAGGAGGACTCTTTGTTTGGACATATGCAGGCAGTCAAGAGGAAAGGACACAATGCTTTGACTTGGCTTAGTTGCCAATTTCCTGAAAAAATACAAAAAAAAAAGCGCAAAAAGAATTATTTGCCCGGATGTCCGAAACATGGTTGGTGTCAACAAATTCCTTTTCAACGCCAACTATTGCCAAGCGACAAAAAAACGAGAAAGAAAGTTAAATTAATGTAGAAACATTAAGGACACTGCAAGTACTGTTAATTTTTATTGTAGTGGAAGGGGGTGGGTCATGCCCAATTAAGAAAACATTTTTAATTGTTTTAATGGCTCGTAAATTTTGCCAAATCTTTTGTACAACTTTTGTTGTAGTTCTCCCCCATAAAATTCGAATTCAACGAAACATTTTTCAAATCAAATTTAATTGTCTTAAGTACAAAGTTTTGGCTGTTCTGCTGCAGTCATAAAATATGATTTTTTCAATATTTTTTCATTGCCAATTGTTTAGCCATTTTGCCATAACCAAATATGATGTCTGGGTTACCACTCCTCATCTGCAGAGATACGCACACACACACACACACCAAGGCTTTGTCTGTGCATTGAACCAGAAGCACGCAACTGGCTTAAGGGTGAGGATGAGGCTAAGGTTAAAGGATGCTGCTGCTGCTGGTGCTGCCACTGGGTGTGCGGGTGCTTTAAGCCTATAAATTCTGTTCTAGTCGAGTATGTTGAATGGCAGCGGCTCAGTAAGTAGGAACGCCCTCCCATGGTGCTACATTTAACATTTGTTGTCATTTTGTCGTTGCATTTTGGTTTATTTATGTGGCGCCAGGCTGTTGGTTTTTCTTCTTTTAAAATCTTGGTTGGTGGGGGGAAGACTCTTAAACGCATTTGGCGAATGATTATCATGTGGGTAACAGCTGGACACCGCATACACAAAATACAAAATTTAAGAAAAATTTTAGGATAGTTTCTACATTAAAAAAATTAATAGATTTATCGCTTGTTTTGCAGACTGTTCGCTTCTATGCGAACTGTTAGAATCTATAAAACAATTTTTGTCGGGATTTAAACGATGAAACTAGCTTTATGAAGTTTTTCAGTAGGCGAGAGAATCAATTGTGATTCTGTAACGTTCCTTTTAAATTTGTGGTACGATCTTGAAGTTTTCTTTATCGGTTAGATCCCGACTTAGAATCATTTGGCACTTGGGTCTTAAAAATTATAATGATATTTGTCTTATGCATAATTTTGAAATATTTTTGTTACAATGGGAAGCCAGCGTATTTAAAATTTGGAACCAGCTCTGGTCAAGACTTGGTTCAAGACTTGGTTTCCAAAAAAAAGCGACGTCTTTGTAAAATTTTTTTAAAACCCGGCCGGGTGGCTCAGCGGCTAGTGTGCGCGACCGCTGAGCAAGAAGTCGTGGGTTCGATCCCCGCATCGGAACATCTAATGAAAAGTTTTTTCTTTGAATAAATTTACACACCCGGTCACCCCTCTCTGCTGTTGTCGCCAGTTTTCTATTAATTAGCCATGCAAAAGCATCTCAAACTGCCGTTCGGATTCGGCGTTAAACTGTAGGCTCAGCTCTGGCCCTTTGGGGCAGTGTCAAGCCATTTTTTACTGCACAGTATTAAACAGATAACAGCATGGACAGATTTATTAGTTTCGGAAAAGGTTCAGTTATTATTCTTGAAGTGCTTCTATTATAGTTTAAGGTTCGGTTCACTGTCAAATATGAACTGGAATTTTGGATTTATGTTTAATGGTTTCGGAACCATTTTAATTTCTATGTAGAACTTGTAAACTTTCATTACTTTAAGTATCAAATGTACTAAGTACGATTCTATATGAAAGTATTGTATTAAAAATTTTTCCATGATAATGCATGCAATAAAGGCCGTTGACTTAAAGTCTACCATCATTTGACAAAAGTTGAGTTGAAGCCCTCCAACAAAAAAATAGTTTTAAAAAGAGTAGGATACGAAAATCTCTTGAGATTTCTGGACAGTTTGAGAAGCTTTTTCATGGCTAATTACTCCAAAGTTGGCGCCAACAGCAGTGAGGGTGACCGGGTGTGTAAGTTTATTCAAAGAAAAAACTTTTTCATTAGATGTTCCGAGGCGGGATCGAACCCACGACTTCGTGCACAGCGATTGCACACACTAGCCGCTGAGCCACTCCCGGTCCAAAGATGTTCAAAATTAGTTTTGGAAATGTAAAAAATATTACTTTACAGGATAGGCAGCATCAAATAATTAACATATTTAATTTGATTTAATATTGAAATTGCTTTTCAACCATTTTTCGCAAAACCAACAGAAAGCTGCCATATCAACCAAAACCGTCTTGCCACATGGCATTGCTAGCGCCATCTATCTGCCTCAGCTGCCTCATTCGAAATTTGACAACAGCAAACGGGCCTAGGGTTGCCAAGTTTTGCTTTGTGATTGGCGAGGATATATTTGAAAATTTTTTATTTTAATTTTGGGTAACATGACATTAATTTGAAATTTAATACTAGCATAAGTCATAACACCTTTACATCAATAAAGAGAAATTACTTCCCACAAACCTTTTTTTCAAATTTTGAACATCCTTTTGTGAAAGAGATTCAATTGAAGTCAGATGGAAAACAAAAAAATTTTGCAAATTTTTTTGCGCGTGATGCAACGCATTACAATTATATATCTTGAACCCAATTGGACCGATTATATTTCCCACTTAGGAAAAAGAAACCTCTCGAAGTTCTGGGACACCGACGGAATTTTCGAGCGATTTGCAAAGACAAAATTTCAGAGATTTCCAGGACACCCCTGAATAACAAAATTCTTCTTGAATTAAGATTTTTGTACTTCAAGTGAGAAAAACCGTTCATAACCTGTTTGTTTGGTAACCTTTGTGCTCCTTTTAAGTCCAGTGTACTCGGTGTAGTCTCTCTGAATACACACCAATGCTCTTCATAGCTTTTATAACGCTTAAGCCGGTCCCGAACCAGTCCAAACCAGTTTAGAAAATATCCAGATCAAAGCTGAAATAATTTCTGAATAAAGTTTCTGGACCATTTTTGAATCGTTTCAAAATGCTACGTAGCCGGGCTTATTTATTATTAAGGTTTTTTAACCGATCAACATGAACATTAACATACATGAAATGGACATTAACATCGTATATAAGCCTAGATGCAAACCTTTATAATTCAATCAGAGAAGAAGGACATGGATCCCTAAATCGGTAAATCGAAATATCGGTATCATGTTATTTAGAATCCTTGGACGAAAACAAAATTCGATTGGTTGAGAAAAAATGTACATTCATTCAAATTTGAATTTAAAGAAAGCAACAGCATTTGCTAAATATTCGCCTGAACAAATTCCAAGGGATTCCTATTCGCATCGAAAGTAAACCAAATTGGAATCAAGCCAGTGTTAAGAGATTCGGTTCAATATCGGATTTCAGCCTTGATTTCTATAGAAACTAAAGTTGATGAAAGTTGGAAGTTGAGAGGATTTCTTTATATGCACTTATTTATTTCTGTTCTTTCTTAGAACAAAACTTTAAAGGCGATGCACAGTAAGCTTATAAACTTAGATAAGATCGACAAAAATACTAAAATTGATTATTAATTGTAAAATATTATAAAGTGATTTCAACTTTCCAAAAGAATATTAAATTAATTTCAACTGTCGATTGTTAAAATTCTGTTTCACAGTTCCCTGATATAAGATATCAACTCACCATTTTCAAACACTTTTCCTCACTCAGATGGCATCCACTTTCAATTGCTGCTGCTGCTCTTTCATCTGTCTTTCACTTCAATCCCGGGACTTGATTTGGGGACACCGAAAAAATAGTCTCTCATTTTAAATTAGTCAATTAATAAAAATTGTCTACAAGTGCTTAGGATTAACACAAATTATGGTTGTTGTTTTTATGGTTGTATTGCACTAAATTGTTTATGTTTATACTTTCTGTCATATTTGTGTTGCGATTATATCATATCGTGTAGAGATTATATAAGTTTAGTGGGGGATTATTTATAAATTTGTATAAATTATGCGGTTAACGTTTATCGTATTTATTAAGCACTACTTTTATGTTTTTCGATTTTGTTTTGGATTTGCTGACTCCTCTCGATGCTGATCCTTTGAGGTTGCCTCAGCGTGTGTTGGTTGAAGGCGAATCATTAGGTCCAGTTGATGTTGGTTGTTGGTTGGGTGCGAGCCAGAGTTTCCACGTTTGTTTTTTTCTTCCTTTTTTTTTTGGCACGGTGGTCAAGTGACCCAACACGCACACACACACACACACACACACACATACACTGGCTAACACAGCACTGAAATGCAACTTGTTGTTGTTGTTGTTTGCAGATGGGGACGTTTAGTTTGTTATTGTTTTTACTGTTTGTTGCTGTATGGTCGAGACGAACGTATCCTAGATGTTGATTAACTGCCAAGCTCCACTGTACCGCGCGCGCCAGCGCACGTGTATGTGTGTGTGTGCAGTGCTGTGAGTGAGCTGTCAATTGGCCTCCTGATCTTGGCCCTCCATGTTTGACTTGGCTAATCAAACCGGAGACTGTGGCCAAGAAATGAAAAAAGTGTTGCGTTTACTTCACATCCTGCTGGCTGGCTCTGACTGGTGGCTGGTTAGTTGGCTGCGTTTTTGGACCTTCTACCTCCACTCAGTGGTTGTTGCTGTTGTTGTTGTTGGCTGGCCACTTTTCTTGGCTGGCTACGCGTCGCTCAAACTCAATTGCCAATCTCTCTCTGGCCCAGAGGCCGGAGCCCCGGACCCGGTCCGGTCCGGTGTTGGTTGCCAGCCTTTTGTTGGCTCACAACACCAGACGCTACCAGTTTCTTGGCCAACTGACTGACGACTGCTCGTTGGTGCTGCCAAAAAGCGAACCAGAAGCCCTCGAACGAATTGTCGTCGTTGTCGTCGCTGCCCGCTGCCTTCTGCTTTTTGTGTCGTCATCGTTTGCACATCCCCTCCTGCTCCCCGCCTCCACGTTGCTTGCAATTCCAACTGGCTGCGCTCCAATGATCCCCCTACCCTTACCTTTGCACACACAATTTTTTCATGTGATTCTCGTCTGGCTTCGTGTGCCATTCGTTTCGTTTGGCTGTTGGAGAGCAGAGCATTTGGGCTTTCGGCATTTCTCTGTTTTGAATACTCACGTAATGTGTTTTTGAGTTTTTTTTGGAATTAGAAGAGTTTTGAGATTTTTGGTTTTACACGCGAAAAATATGAATTCAGTTGATTTACGATTAGCGTAGGGTTAGAGATTAGTGCACAAAAGGAAGTGGAGCATTTTGTGGGACTTTCCGGCAGCTGTCAAATATTAAATAAAAGAAATTGTTTTATTTCTTTCAAATTTCTTCTGTCTTCTTCTTCAAATCTTACACAAATTAAATAGAAATTTAATTAATTTATTAAACGTTTCTTCATAACTGGGAGAGACTTTTCAATACAGACCTGAGTCGATGATAACACAAGGCAACAAAATTCCAAATGACCGGCCTACTTTACTGTTTTTAGGAAACGAAAACATATTAGAGTCTCTATCACCCATCGCATACTTTGGGGCACCAGCACTCAATAGGATATTTTTGGATTTCTATTGAAAAAAGTCGCAGAACTGTTTGGGATAGTTCATTTCAAAGCTAAGGAGTGGTACTTTCCGATGGTAACAAAGAGAGTTCAAACAATAGAATGGATTTCCCGAAAAGCGCTCCTAAAATGGGTCCAAATAGGCAGTTTTTTCTGAAATCTCAGTCTTGCTTAGCACACGAAAATCATCTATAATCACTACCAACCCTTCAATATACTGGACCTTGGTGCCGAGTAGAACTTAGATGGTTCAAAGTCTCAAACAATATCACACAGGTGTACAAGGTTTTAATCAATAACTTCCAAAAGCGCGATAATATCAAAAAACTGTAAATGTATTTAATTAAGGGGGTCTTCTCATTCAAAACCCGTTTTTTGGACCCTTTTTAAAAAAATTCTTATTTGAAAACGCAAAGAATAATTAAAAACTTTTTTTATTTATTGTATTACAAAAGGTTCAAAGTAAATAAAAAAATTTTTTTTGCCTCGATAAGAGGGCTGTTCAAAAAGTAATGAGACTTCAAGGTTGGTGGTGAAAAAAAAAGGTGTCGTCACGGCGGCCACGATTCCGGGTCTCCGGAGCGTCCGAAATGAAAAAAAAACGGGGTTATAATCAGTATAGATGTAATTCTCGGGTGAACCTCAAACTTAATTTTGTGTTTTTTTTTTGACAAAATGGCGGCCATTCAAAAAAAAATTTTAATTTCGGGCTTTTTTTTTGTAGTTTAGTGTAAAAAAAAAAATAGTAAAAAATTTTTTTAAAATTATGGTCGAGGTTCACCCGAGAATGGTGACAATTCTGCGTCGATTCCACTTTGTTTCATGAAAATCGGTTCAGTTGAACTGGAGATATCATGGCCGCCAGTTCGAAAAACGTGGTTTCGAGATAAACGCGCTTTAAGTTTGCAGTTGCTTGGGAATTTAGGTCACATTGGGTCACTATAAGGACTATATCTCCTAAACTAATTCGAGTTTTCGAAAATCCTTTTGGGGGGATATTTTTGAATATCCAAGCTATAAATAAATGCAAAAAAAAAAGTCGAAAAAAAAGTTGCTCAATGAGAAGACCCCCTTAAGACACAATTTACGAATAATTTTCAAGCATTTTTTGAAGGGGATTTCTCAGAAAAAAGAAAGCACATATTTATATGAAAGGGTGTCTCATTCTGGAGGTATTCGATAAATTGAAGCATTTGTTGTGGGCATCCATTGCCGAACATGTTCGTGCGAGCCCACGTAAGATAAAAACAATTATACACAGAGAAAACAAAATTAGCTACACGCCACGTGTAAAAACGACACTCCTAAACGAAACGTAGTTCACCCTGAAAAATCTCACACGAAAATGTAGAAAACACAAAGCTACACTTGGCGTTTAGGAAAAAACTACACGAACGTGTAGAAATAAAAAAAGGTTAGCGAGGCATGCAGAAAAGTTAAATGCTTGTTTGAGAGCAGGATCTGACAGGAGTTTTGAATTATTGCTTTTTCTAAGACGAATTTTCATAATTGGTTTTTTCCTATTTTGACGGAGCTTTGTGTGCTTCTCAACGTCGAACGAACTTTGCTGGTATACCAAAAGTAGACAAAGCTTCAAAGAACTTTGACCTTATCGGCGTGTCAAAGGCGATGTCGATCTTTCTCTCTTGGGTCTTCTCCAGGATTTGTCGCTGTGTAAATATCTGGTCCGTGGTGGATTTGCCAGGTCTAAAGCCTAACTGATAAGGTTCAATCAGTTCACACATTTTTGGCTTTAGACTTTCACGTAGGATGCATGATAGAACCATATGTGCAATGGGAAGGAGACTGATCCCGCGGTAATTGGCGCAAACCGCAGGGTCTCTTTTTTTAAATATTGGACAAAGTACACTTAGATTCCAATCTTCAGGCATGCTTTCTTCGAACCATATTCTGCATAGGAGTTGGTGCATGCACCTTACCAGCTCCTCTCCGCCAGCCTTGAACAATTCAGCGGGCAGCTCATCAGCGCTAGCAGATCCTCCAATGAAAACTGCCTCACTATTTCATGCATTGTTAATAATAATTTCGAGCAATGCATTACAATTGTACTTACTTTCTGAAATAGAATCCATTTTGTAGAATAGATAGAAAAAGGGATAGAACAAAGATTGCATTTATTCTAAGGCTGCACGATACACAACATATTTTGTTCTCTGCTCTGGTATAATGAAGAGTTAGGATGGTTTTTCTACTGTCCTTGTTTAACTGGGAAGTGAATACGTTTAAACATGAACTGCAAATCGGTTGAAGTCAAGGTATGAAGCATACTGATGGCAGATCCAATATTAAGATCCAAATGATGAGGCAGCTTGCCAAGAATATCCAAATAGTCTAAGAGTTTCACTGGATATTTAACGACTTCGTCTTTGTTTTCAACGCGATCGATGTTTCAATGTTTGAATTACCGATTAGTGATGAGTTCATCTATTGTTAATCCTGTTGCTGGAACACTCGCATATTTATACTCAACGGATTGGTTCTCACGTGTCGCAACAAATACGATGACTCGAGACAGCTGTTGATTTCGAAATCACGGAAAGAGTTTGTCGAAATGTTGCAAACAAGATTTTTATTATTTTTGAGGCTTAACGGAAGCTTCAGTTCTAATTGTGCCGTTTTTTCACCTTTCATCCGACAATATTGTAGCAATTCCGGGAGATGCGAGAGTTAAAGTAATGTTTAATTCAATTACGGTTCAAAACGTGGAGCAGTAGGTGGTCATTCCATTATCAGCTCAGCATATATTCTCCTGGTGGGATGTCGCTCGGGACAGAGGCGAGTGGCGGGCATTAGTGGCAGCGGCCGAGACCGTAAAACGGTGATGATTTTATTACCATCAAGGTCAAAGAAGAGGAAGATATATTCTTTCAGATTTTTTTTAAATTTTCTAGTTATAGAATTTCCAATAACATCTTATTCGTTCGTTTGACTTTTGTGAATTGTCTATTTCAAACTTGAATGGTTTATTAGTGGAAACTTTTTGATCTATTCTTGCAAAGTGATGATCATTTATAGTTCGATATTTGTTACTGTGCCAAGAAGAGGTCATGGTGGAGTCTTATGAATTTTTAGACTTTCTTTTTTTCTAAACCTTCGCGTAGCAATTACGAACAAATCCCTACAAGGAAGTATCCAATTTGGTCCAGTCGTTTTGAAGTATTAAACACACCAATAGAAAAGTATTAAAATTGCTTAGAAGCGAGGTTCAGGTTCAGCTGAATTTCTCCCAAGACTCATTTATTTCTACAGATCGTTCCCGGTATTTGAACAGGATTTACATTAATCAACTGTGTTTGTCTTTATTTTGTGGACAATTTGCCAGGTAGGGCACAAATCAAAGCATTGGCAACTGCCCATCATCCAACAGTTAAACTTTCACAATTTACATTTGTTCGCCATAGTTGTTTGCCCTGGTTTCTAAGATGGGGGATGGGGGAGAGATTCATTTCGCTGCATACAACAACCAGGCGCAGTCCATTGGGTTACCTTTTTGGAATGCAAATGCTGGTTTCGCCATAAAAACGCTTTGTGCATGCAGACAACTCTGACCGATCCGATTCGCTTAATATGCAAAGTGCATTGTATTTAACTTCTTGAGAGTTGTGCAAAGAGTTAGGCATTCTTTTGACGCATTGGCCGATATTTGAATTTATTTTTTCCCCTTTTTTTTCTATTTGCAGACAATTCCTGGCGCTATCGCGATGCCAAAAATAAGCGCGCGCGCGGTCAGGCAAAAAATCGGCTGGCCTTTTTGACAGCACCGAAATAAAAAGGAGAAAAAAGAAGAATATCCTGCAAGCCAAAGGATGCCAAAACAAATAACACAAAGCGCGACAAACAAAAACAATTTCGTGCATTTAAATGCCAGAACATGGGAAAGATGCTTGCCAGTAAAATAAAATGTCTCCAGCAAAACACATAAATCTTGGCATATGTGCATTAAATTCGTAAAACTTCCCCTTCCCCCACAAATCTTGCGCTGTACAAGCTTTAATTGCCACTTGAATTTTTCAATTGTTTTTCTATTGGCTAAATCCTGAAAGTTTGGTTAATTTACACCTCCTTTAGCAGCTTGTCTGGCTGTCTCCCCTTTGGGTTTCGCTCTCTCTTCTCTATTCCCGCCGACAAACTTAATGACCTGAAAAGTTTTCGATAATGTGGGTGAGCCCAGTATGCGTTTGGTGCGGGCTTAGGAAATTATCAACTCAACGCCTTACACAAAAACCAAAAACCAAACCGAAATAATGAATGGGGAAGGTAATTTTCAGGAAAGCGTTTAGAAAAGCCACAAAAAAAACAAAGATAAAGGGTTTTCTTTTTGTGGCTTTAAATGGTTGACAAAAAGTGGTCACAGATAAGGGCCGAGGTTGAAATCAGCTGGTTTCTTAAGCCTTGTTAGCGTCCTTCTCATGTTTAGACGTAAGCATACTAAATAAAATGGTACAAGTTAGATGTTTAGTGCTGAATATGTTCTTAGTATAGATGAATATGAAGTGGTTTTTTTTTGGCAGCTAGTACAAATTTTCTTCTACGGGATAAACAATTGTTTACTTGTTCTGGATGAAAAGATATCAATTATATAAAAATCTCTAAGGATTTTTGGGACATTCCCCTATATATGACATCCGATCCGAACGGGTTACGTTAAAATATGAGAACACAGATAAAACAAAATACACAGAGAATAATATTCATTATTTTGGGTCTGATTGCCAGGGATGCAAGCCAGAGAACTGCAAAAATAACTTTTTTCTTGATTTCATCATACACATTAATTCCCACTCACATTTAATCACTCAACAAAGCATGTCGTTGAATTAAATTCACGTCAAACCAGTGAACGCTTCAATCGGTTGATTTCGAGCCGATGTTGCATCATGTATTGTTCACATTCATTCATACAACAAAACTCTCCTTTCAAAACACTCAACATCTCACTAGCAAAAGTGACGTGCATTTAAGCGAGTGTCGGCTGATTGAATATGCTCGCACGCAAATCAGATTTCTTGCTCACCAATACAAAGACATTTTTCTGTTCTCATCTTTTGGCTGGTGCAGTTAAAAACACCAGCACAAACTCCTCCTCTCTCTCTCTCTTTCATTTGTGTCAGCAGTGCTGTTTCAGCATATGCCAAAAACTCATACGCGTTCATTCTCACTCTAATCAATCGTTGATAGGCAGAACGAACAGACACCCGAATTGATTGGTATGAAAGCGAACATGAACATACTCTGATCGCCAATAAGGTTCCATTGTTTTCAGGTCTCTACCACCCATTGCATACTTAGGGGCACCTGCAATAAATAGGATATTTTTGGATTCTTACACAATTGATAAAAGAGGTATATCTCCATTGAAAAAAATCGCAGAATTGTTTGGGATGGTTCATTTCAAAGCTAAGGAGTGGTACTTTCCGATGGTATCAAAGAGAGTCCAAACAATAGAATGCATACTCCTAAAAAGGGTCAAAATAGGCACTTTTAGCAACTTTAAGCTCAAATTACTAAAAATCTCGACGTGATGAACAATTTCTGAAAACGCAGTCTTGCTTAGCACACGAAAATCAACTAGAATCACTACCAACCATTCAAGATACTGGACCTTGTTGCCTAGTGTTATTTATGAATGCTTTGCAATCACCCGAAGCCGTTCTCTGATGCCAACTACTCGGAAATAAGTGCTGGCTCGGTTCAGTGGTTCACACAGCTAATGAGCCGCCGTCTCGGTTCATTACACGGTTTTTGGAGCTAACTGAACCGCGGTTTTGGTTCGGTTCAGTGGTTCATAGAGACAGATTATGAAATATTTTGATTTCTATCGTAATGTGGCTTTTTGCACACCATTTGAATATCGTTAAGATCCTTATAAGAATGTCAAAAATTTATGAAGTTGGATTTTTATGATTCGTTTATGTTCTAGGAATGCACTTCAAAAACTAGAAAAGAATACTTATTATGCATCTTATACACCCTATTAATCGTATGATAAAGAACTCTCCAGGCTAAGATTAAATTAAGTTGAAGAAGTACATACTATAGAAAATTGAGAATATTGACCAGTTGAGGATGACAAATCAATTATTCACTTCTAAAAGAATGCAGACTGTTCACAGGTATATTAAGAGATCAACGGGCAAGTGCGGTAAACTTATAGGAGTGCTGTAAAATTTGTGTCAAGTCATTCTTAAAGGCTATATCTCTCCTATGGATCAATTTGGTCTTTCAGTGGTCCCCTTTGTAAGAGGCTGGAATTAAAATTATCTTTGGAAAACGAAAATAATAAGTATCATAAGCTAAAGTGAAGCGATTCACGTTTTAAAACTCATTAAAGAACTGAACCGAACCGAACCGTATTTCCTTGTGGTTTTTGGATCGGTTCAGCATTTCTAAAAAGGAACCCGGTTCGGTATGCGGTTCGGTTCGGTTTGGTTCGGTTGAGAGCCGGTTTGCATCTCTGGATTTTGCGTTCATAAAAAATTTATTTTGGCCATGAAAAAAGAATGATTGTTTATAAAAGAAGAATATAGTTTAATATATGTTCAGAACTGCTTTCTAAAGGCTCAAGAGCGAAGTGATTTTTGCTATATTCTTTACTGAAATTTCGCCGCTGTCATGTGCAAAGGGCTGATAGTCTTACGCGTTAAGATGTCGAGTATTACCAACAAATAGTTATGATTTCGGTTCATTTAGAACGTATTTTCTGTGTATGTAAAATCTACATGAATATGTAGGTTTGCTACACGTTTTGACCAAGATTTTTACCCATTACGTTTTTTTTGGGTTTCTACATGCTGCGTTTACTATTCTCATTTCTACATGCCGCGTAGAAAACAGCGTAAATACAACATTTAAACAAGGGAGTGAGTGGAGGAGGGAGGGAGGAGCACTGGAGGGAAGAGAGACGCATAGGAGCGCAAAGCTAATTTTCTTGTGTCATGTACCCTTTGTCCATTCGGCATTTAGCTTTTCTACATGCCACGCTTACTTTTTTATTTCTACATGCAGCAAGCAGTTTTTCTACATGCCACGTGTAGCTTTCTGTTTTCTACATATGACGTGTGACATTTAGCAGGGCGAACTAGTTTACGCTTTGGATTGCTGTTTCTACACGCGCCGAGTAGCCAATTTGTTTTCTCAGTGGAGTTAACGAAAAAACGGTAGGATAAGTTCAATATTATTATTTTAAAACCTTGATGGCCTAAAGTTTAACCGTCTTTAGATGCGATTAGATAAAATTCCATTCGCTTGCAAATTCCTGGGCTCAAGTGGTGTAAGTCTAAAAACGTATACACTCAGAGAAAATATAGATAATTTCTTGAAATTCTCTCGAACGAATAAAGAGCGTTCGTACTTAAATCATTCGTTCTACTGTTTACTGGGTCTTATGGTATATGGAGAAAAAGGAAAGACAGAGATCATTCTGGGATCAAAAGAAACTTTACAAGTCGATGATATTGTTCTCGAGCATGCTTTAAATGGTCCAGCTATGGGATTAGATTGAGCTCGATTTTTCTGCTTAGATTCAATGATGAAAGATTGAATTCTTTATAAGATTTGCTGGAGAAAAATTTTGTATTTTCAGGACTAAAAAAAGTGTTTTCAAATCCACTTTTTTCTGTTCGTCTTAAAAATATTTGAGACTATCGAGAGTTGATTACCGTTTTGAATTGAACTATTTTTGTGTGTATTCTCTACATATTTTCTAGATATTTCATTCAGAAAAATAAAACTGAATTCTTTTGATAAGCAGATGCTAAAGTATGGTATTTAATGCATTACTGTCGTCCATTAGCGCCATAAGAAATATCCACAGTTATTGTAAGCCTAAGTAGGTACCAAGATTTATATTGTTTTTGGACCAAAGTCAAACGGATTCTTATTATAATATTTCCTGTGTTTTTAGTTGATTTTTCCCAAACAAGTTTGTATATCATTTAGCTATTTCTTTATTTTTATTTTATTTTTTTTGGAAGCCCTTCTAGAGAAATGAATTCAACCCTTTCCAGCCTCTCCCATTCCCACCTCCCAATTTGGCAAAAACTGAAGTAAAAGCCACGTGACTAACATAACCAAATACAGTTATAGCCATGGCCATTTCAAAGAGCAAGTGCTCGAAAAATGTTTTGTTTGGCAAAAATCAAGATGTGTTGCGTCCTCTCGCTTTTTGCCCCCTCAGAGTAGTTGGCAACATTCGAAGTGTGTGAGTGTGTGTGTGTGGTCCTCGTATGTTTATCTTTGGCCTGGCCTTTGTCTAGCTGAAGTGGTGCAGGAATTTCGGGCAGTGTGAGCCAACGCTGTTGTCCTTTGGCGCTGTTTGGGCAATAAATAAACGTTTAGTTTTTGGAAACGGAAGCACGGCGACAGCAACAGCAGTTCCTCTTATTGCTGGCTGGGCTGGATTTGCCGGTGGCATAGAGAGGCTGTTTCGAGGTGGATGCCGCTTGTTTGGCTGCTGGCAGCACGTGCTGCTGCGGTCAACGTGTGGCGACTCGCATTGTTGTCACAGTTTTTGTTTGCCGCTGTTAGGGTTAACTAAATGCAACAACATGGCCCCATTAATGGCTACATAATCGGTGCTCAATTAACACAGTCTAGGGGGTGTTACCCGCTCCGCAGCTGCACTGAGAGAATTCATTTGAACATCAAGATTTGAAGTTTGTGTATAAAAAAGCAAGGACAAAAAATACTTAAGAAACATTACAAAAGGGATTTGAGCAAGTACTATTTCCTAACTTTTAAATTAATTACTCCAAACTATTCTAAAATTTTTTTAAACCAAGTAATTAACAGTTGGTATTGAACAGCAAAGATTTAAGATTGGTAAACCTTCAAGCACCATTGCATACCTTTCGGCTGTCCTAAAAATTGAGCTTTAATAGCGCTAAGGAACTTGCATTCTTGCAGTCCTCAAGTCTTTATTCTCCGACTGTCTGATATAAACAGGAATTTGCAAATAGCTTGATGGTGTGACAGCCTTGAAGCTCACTGATGACACACACGATGCCTTCGAAACAGTATTGTCTGCACAACCTTTGCTGTCTCTCCATATGTAGAAAATCATTGTTATATCTGAAGATTATTGACTAAGATAATCTATTTTGAGTACATGTGATGGTAAATGATAAAACTTTTTCGCTTACAAATCGTAGATTTGATTGGCATACGTAATTTTAAAGCTACGAAAAAGTAAAAACTAAAAAAAATATATTGATTTCCCACAGAGCATATCTAATAATTTGAATTTTGATCAATTTTAAGCTCAGATTCCCAAAAATTCTAGATTTTTTTTAACTGAATAATAATAAGCTCAGGAAAGTCACTTTAAATTTATAAATTTGACCTCTCATGCCAGTATTTTTTGTTTCTAACTGCAAAGCTCTTACAAATTCGAAAATGGTTCCGATCTAAAATTGTTACACATCTTTAGAAAATATGAAAGAGTGAAAGGTGGAGCAAAGAAAATTACTTGACGCGAACAGAAGTACTTTTGTGCATGGTGTCAGTGACTTTCAACCATGAGCAAAGATCAAATTAAAATCTAACTATATGAAAAATATTATAAGTGTGAAAGTTTGTATGTTTGTTCTCCAATCACCTAGAGTAACTGAACAGAATTGGATAAATTTTCAAACATCTTAAATTTTAAAGGTAAACAAGAAAGATAGTCGGTCAAGCCCGACTATAACATACTCTGTACCTGTGAAGTGCTGCCCATCACCGTTGCGACCGGTGCTGCCCATAATTGTTTGATTTCCTTATAACTCGAATATCGTTCATCCGATCTTTAAAATTCCTTTAGCGGATCGATAAAGAATCCCGAATACTAAATATGTCCATAAGCTTCGATCCTTCTATCTAAACAACT
>JAEIFV010001197.1:0-80475 GCA_018904265.1 Lordiphosa collinella
TAAATAGCACACCTTATACAAATAAATATAAATTATTTTTGAGAAATAATGACAGTTAAGGCAATTTTGCAAAAAAAATATGCAAGGCACGTAACTCAAACAATTTTTACCATTGAACTAAGGGAGTCCCCCGCGATCTGAAGACGTCATAGTTCTGTAAATGCCAGGTCCGAGGATAATTTTTTCAGAATTTTTGTGAGGGGTAGCTCTACTAAACAATTACCAGTTTCGTGGTGGAATTTTCTTAGAATTCTTCGTAGATTCCGATTCTGGTGGACGACCACCTTTTTTTTGGGCCCTAGCAAATTTACCCGCCCTAGTTTACACACTTTGTGTGGTAGAGCGTATATTACAGTCGGGCTCTACGCACTCTCTATTTTCAGTAACAAATTTTCTTTGAAACGGAACTGCTCAAATCTAAGTTTGTACTTGCTCTTCGTTTAAATATGATTGGCTTTTGCTCTGCTGTGTGGACCTTTGACAATTGAGTTTTGTTGTTTGACTGCAATCCGAAACATAATTGTTTTGTCCTTGCCACATGTATTCAATTTGGCTGCTGATGATTGCAATTCTCCTATCGCAATAAAACCAAACAGACAGTTTTAACGCAAAATTTAAGGCCTGTTGGTTTCATGAAATCTGATGCGAAAGAGATTGAATGGCCGCAGAGCTCATAAATAAATTGCCATATTTGCAACAAAAAATGCAATGAAATATTGTTTATGAAAAATACTCGTTTACTAAACACAAGGCCAAAGCCATAATAATTGAGGCACAAACCGCAGCAGGATGAGCGAGCAAAAAGTAGTTTGTGTTGGCTGCATCACAGATGCCTTATGACCCAGCAAGCACCGCAAGCAGCTGCAGCAGCAGCCCTCCATCGTCAGCTTTAATTAAAAAGTTACCTGCAAAATTGTTTAGCTATTTTGCCCAGCAGCCATTGGAAAATGTTTGCCTGGGACCAACGCAGGCTGCCAGTCAATGGTTGCGGTGCAAAATGGAAAACTTTCTATTAGGATTCCCAATATTGGTCCATGCAATTGATTTCATCGTAAACCACCGGGTGAACTTCGATTGACGGCCTGCGGCCGGCAGGTTGGATGAAATAAAATGGAATGCCAAAGCCTTTGCCACATATTTCGTTATGAATGTAATGCAGCTGTCCCTGGAGAGCAATATTCTTAGCAGAGCCGTGCAAGGCAAAGGCAAAGGGCTTTTAGAGGTTTATTAATAAAGTGTGTTTCATTTGGAATTGCATGAATTCTTTATCTCTCGACTTGACTGTCAAAGTTCTCGACAGCTACCTAAGCAAAGTTTTACCCCTCACCACCAACAATGTTTTCGGCATCGCAGTAATGGGAATGTGTACCCTCTGGCGGACTACCTGCCTCTTCCGGAGCTAGTGAAGTTGGCAAGTATCCCAAGTGTTTTTGTGATGCCGCGCTATGCGGGTTAACATCAACACACTATCAATCTCCAATCACTTGTCGATGATAATACGTGGCACGTGCAATATGTACACTAAAAAAACAAAAACGATTGGAAGAGTTCTGGACCAACCCGGTTGGTTGGTTAGATTTTATTCTTGGAAGTTAAGTACAAAACATTCAAAAATCGAGAAACGTCCGTCAATATTTTGGAAGTGAGAACAAGATTTCTTGAATTAAGAAAGCCGAAATAGTTAAGAAAATGTCGATTTTTAATTTAAGTACAAAATATCTTGAATTGAGTACAAAATAGACTTACAATGCAAGCTTCTAAAAAAAAAGCGACTGAAAATGCAAATCATTTTTCAATGAATCTGTGCGTAAAAATTCCAACTGGTTCTAACACTTTCTTTTAGATGATGGTAGAGTTTTGACCAACAGTAATATCGTGTTGGTCTTTTGGTTAGCCATTGGCCTAGCCATCTTGATTCAACAAAGAGACCACATGTCATGAACTAATTAAGAATGACTTACGAATTTTATTGGCTTAGTCTTAGAACATTTCTCTATTCGTTTGATGTATTTATATTTTGTTTCTAGAATGACTTAGGACTTCTACAAAAAATATAAGCAACTTATTTCAAGGGTTAATCGGGCTTAACTTAAGACTATCATAACCAAAAAGTTTAATCAAAAAAATTTTAATATATTTCGAAATGTAGTTAGTATATCCGATCCGATCCGGCAAAGTTTGGTGAGCATAGCTTTAAAAGTGACGGAGGAGATAGCATAGAAACAGACGGACAGACAGACAGGGCTAAATCAACTCAGCTCGTCATGCTGATCAAGAATATATATACTTTATGTGGTCGGAGATGCTTCCTTCTATGCGTTACAAGCATCCGGACAATTTTATAATACCCTCTGCAAGGGTATAACAAGTAAGAGAGCTGTAGTCGAGTGCCCCGACTACAAAATACCCTGTTCCCTTGACTTCTTGTGTTTTCATACACAAATACACACACTCACACAAACACACACACACTCTAAATTCCTGGAGCAGGCCTCTCTTCGTTGAGTTTTTGACGAACGAAGCATTGATCAACTGGGAAGGAGATAAAGACATGGCGAGGGGCAGGAAGCCGAGTGCAGGTAAAACTGCACAGTCGTGCGGCGCCCAGACCGAAAAAATGCCCTCAAAGAATTCAAAGCCAAATGAAGAGAATTTGGATAACGTACCGCTGGCGGTATTGATTAAGAAAGAAACTAAAGAAGCTGAAGATGTGCCGCCGCCGCAGCGCCGCCGGTGGCTGTTAAACGTAATAGCGCGGACGTCCCCCGCTGAAAGCGCAACAGAATGGACAGCAGCAGCAGCATCTCGAACTCGACCCAAAAAAGAAGAATACTCGACAGACACAGAAGCAGCAAGAGCTCCCCAAGCAACCGGCGCCCGTCGTCCCCCCCACCCAACAGGAGCAGAAAAAGCCACATAAAGCCAGGCAACCGAAGGCAACCGCCAACAAAAGGAAGCCCACAAAGGCAGCCGAAAAAATTCATGAAAAGCTGGAGTCGGCACACGGGCTCACACCGCCGCCCCTGAATTTGTACAAGTCACAGCAAGAACAACGAGGATGATGAGGATAAGGACATGGTTGAAGAATCAGAGGATGATGATATGCCCCTAGACCTCAATATAGGCGTATATGCTGATCACAATTATATCCAGGAGCAAATCAATCTACCTGGGTATCCACCGAATGATCCTGAAGAGACGGAACTGTTGGTTGATGAGGCCCTGGAACTGATTAATTCACCGGGTCCGAATGGCGGCCTCGATATCTGTGACATTTTCGAGGATGACACCAATGTGGCCCATGAGATAGAACTATTAACGTCACAAGAGGAGGCGGCCTGGGAGTCTCAGGAGTTGGACTTGTGCCTTCCAGAACTGACAACCAAATCGACGAAAATCAACATGCATTTATTTGAGAAGACACCTCTTGAGCTGGACCGATGGAGGACGAGACCCTAATCTATGATGATGGGGATGAGGATGTTTTGTCGGTGGCGGCCTCCTGGGAGGGCCTGGTGAGGACGGTGCTTTGGATCAACCACAACAACAGCAACAACCCAAAAAACCCCATAAAGAGAGAGGCCCAAGTCTCCACATAACAAATTTCGCATACCCAAAATATCGAAAGAAAAACTAAATGCACAGCCACAAATAATGCGTGCCATATACATGGAGAAAGATAAGTAGCTCCCGTCGTAGCCCCCATCTATCCAGCCAGCAACACAGCAACGTCGTGCTAACATGAAAAAATCGAAGTAGCTCCCGTCGTAGCCGCCCAGCCCGTTGCAGCCTGCAGTCCTAAGGTTTCGCAACTTCATCCAGCCAGCAGCAGCAGCAACAGCGTGCCCAGGCAGCACTTGTACGTCGTTCTCACGTTCTTCACCCGTATTTGCTCCTCCTATCGCCTGCCTAAACTCTCCTCGGAGGACAGCTCGGAGTTGGCTCTGTTTGGCACTGCATGTCGACGCTATTTGGCTACTCCTTGTTGTTCCTTCAACAATTGCAATCACAAGCTAAACCCCTTGGGTGATGTCCAGAGTAGCCTTATGCGTTTGGATACTGATCCATTGCTCGCAAAATTCTCTGCGATTTTACGCAGTGAGTTGTATTTTCGTACCTTTTATCTTTGCTTTGCGAATGTCTTTGCCTATCGTCGTATGGTGCCACATCTACTTCAAATGCTGAGCGACTGTGGCAAATTTAAACCATTCTGTGCCCCTTTTCTGTATGAAATCTTCGGTCGTCTTCACGAGATTGGTGTACATCGGGAAGCTATGGCCCGTATAATGCACGACGTTTGGTCGCCAATTGAGGCCCATAAATATTTGAACTTGACTCGAGCGACATTGCACATTTTGGCTGTAAACAACTGGTATGATTATATGGATCCATTGAGGGAGCTGTTTCAGTCGCGTTGCTTTCCCCTGCCAGATGCCTTTATCACAAACATTGTGGATGTGGCCGTCCACAAGCAGAAGTTAATGCCTTTAGCGTATGAGCTGGACGCTCGAGGTCCTAGCTCAAGCTGAAGAAACGCAAACAACTATAGAAGCATCGAACTACAGAAGCATCGAACCACCTAACTCCGTGAATCCCTTTGGCACAGACGCGAATGGCCATTTCAATTTTGATGATATGATGACCGACTAGAGAGCGATTAAGACGGAAAAATTTCATCATTTCGAATTCTGACAACTGTTACTGTATTGAAATAATGTCATAAGAATTGTAAAATCAAAATGTAATTATTTCCTCTCCTCTTTTATACTTATATAGAAATATATATATGTGCTTAGGTAAGTGAAATGCGAATAAACAATCCTTGAAATGTCAAGTATTTTCATTTAAAAAAAAAAAAAAGACAATGTACTTGTAAAATCGAAGGAGTACATAAAATACTTGGGCGTGATGCTGGATAACAGGATGAGCTTTCGACCCCATGTCGAGTATGCTAGCCAAAAAGCTTCCAAAATACAGAGAGCCCTTTCGTGGATGCTACCTAACGTAGGAGGGCCCAGAGCTGGAAGGCGACAACTACTGGCTAGAGTAGTTACCTCGGTGCTGCTCTATGCCGCACCAATATGGGCGTCTGCGGTGGCGAGTAACAAGAGCCTTCAAAAGAAGCTTGCAACGCCTTACAGACTAAGCGCACTACGAGTGATATCCGGATTCCGGACGGTCTCGGATGAGGCAGCCTTAGTTCTGGCTAGCATGGTGCCGGTGGATATACTGGCACTCAAAATGAAGGAGATCTACGAGGGGCGAGCAGTGATGGACAGTCCGGTGACGATCGACGCCATTCGAAGTCGGAAAGAGTTGCGTCTATGGCTACATGGCAGGCGCGGTGGAACATAGCCACAAACGCAAGATGGACCCACAGACTAATTCCAAACCTGAAGGAATGGATTAGAAGGACGGAGGGGGAATTAAACTTCCACCTAACTCAGTTTTTCACTGGCCATGGAGGATATAGAGAATACGTGCACAGGTTTAAGCACGAAGACACACCGGAATGTCCGGCCTGCCGAGAACGAAAATCCACAGCACGTGTTGTACCGCTGTATAAGGTGGGACAAGCAAGAGTTTGTACCACCCATTGAGGACCTCGTCAGCTACATGTTAGAGTCAGACTCCAACTGGAGAACCATTGGCGAGCTCATAATAGGCATCCAGAGCGATCTGAGAAGATGCGGGAAGGCGAGAGCGAGGGGCAACAAATAGGCAGCCCATCCCCGCGAAGTAATACTTAACGGTGATCCGCGGGGATTAGGGTTCGTTTGAGGTGCGTTTAGTACGTAGGCGCCAGCGTTGTTGGTGATCGTGCATACTGTTGTACGGGCCAGCAGTATCTTTTGAAGATTTACATCCCCCCATGGCGAATCCATGGAAAAAAAACACACACTCTAACATACGCACACACGCACGCGCAAACGCGGTAACTGACAATGCAAGGCCCCCCTCTCTCCTACAAGCAAAATTGATTCGTTTATAACTTCGGTGTTTTTTGTCCGATCTTATTGATCTTTTCAGAATAGATAGATATTGGACCTTACTTGATATGTGTAAAGTTTGGAAGGTCTATCTTGTGGATCTGACAGTTTTTTGCGCTTAAAGGGGGAAGGGGGAGGAAATTTCCAAATCTGAAACAAACTCGTTTTGAATCGGGTATTCACCTACCTACATGCAATTTTGTGGATGTAGCTCTTATAGTCTCTGAGATCGACGCGCTTATACGGACAGATGGACAGAAAGACAGACGGACATGGCTAAATCGACTCTGCTGTTGATGCTGATCATGAATATATATACTTTATAGGGTCGCAAATGCTTCCTTCTATCTGTTACATACTTTTGCACAACTTCATGATCCCCCCTTTTCCCATTTTCAATGGGAACAGGGTATAAAAATGGGCGGAAAATGGTGCTCAAACCGCGAAATTTGAAAAATAATAGCGATCATCCAAATGCAATGCAACTTTAAGGAATGCACACTGGGCCCAATGGCCGATTTTTTGGCATAAAGTCGAAAATTTCATGGAAACAAAACTCATTTTTGATAATACACCTTCAAACTACATAGTCTATATACAAAGAATCAAATAATATTTTCGATTGTTTGGCAACCCTGTAATTGTTATCGACTGGCGAAGTCAGCTGTCAAGTTAAGTAATTGTTGCGAAAAAATTGCCAATAAATTATTGCAAATTATGGATATTGAACGCCAGAGTATGTAGAATGTATAAATATAAGCATTTTGTGAAAATGTTTAATATGTGTGTATTAATGTGTTATTTTGTGTTGTCCATATACAGAGAAAACTTAACCAAAGTGCTCGTCTTCTAGTATAACTTTTTGGAATTAAACGGAATCAATTATAATGTATGTTAAAATAAACTTCAATATGTATATTACATTATGTTATTAATTTTTGCGGCCATTTGCGGCCCTTGCGGGTATTCTCAACTTTAGGTAAGCTTGAGTTCTCTCATGCAACGCTGCTCGAGATATGGATAAATAACGATCGAGATTGTAACGCTATTAAAGTTGGGTTTTGAGCAACTCAGCAATGAAAAAATGAAATAAACCTATAAGCTGCAAACATGTAAAGATGAATCTGAAAAAGTGTAGCCGTAATATCCGAACATTTAAGAAGAGACATTTTAATTGGCTATCATTAGTATGACAATTTTTTTGGAAAGACAGGAGGAGACGCACGGCCTTAAAGAATGGGACGTCCAAAGCTGCCATATAATGAGGCAGGAAAACGCTTAAAAGAAAGTTACTCCGACTTAGGGGGGCAATAAAATTGCACCAGTCTTTTTATACATGCAGCCGGGTCTCCGCCAAAAAAAACAAATGAATGTGATACAGCATATGTCTTGAAAAGAAAGCATGCTACTTTAAATGGACCAAGTGAGTTAAAAGCTTTTGCATCTGCACCCATACCTCACCCCTAGTGAAGCACTAGAATTTATGCTGGAAAATTCTTTTTGAGCAAAGCACAATATAATTCAATGCGAAATCTTAACATAAAGCAAAATTCGGACATATGTCCGAAGTTACAAATAATCGTAAAGCTAAATTACAGTTAAGACCTGCAGGAATTACTGCAACTGAAACATTGGCTGAAGTTTCATTGCAAAGCCTGTTAAACCATACTGCTGAATGGATTGTACTTAAGGATTCGATTTCCACCACAACGGGTCAGAGCATGTATAAGCAGAGATTTGAAGTAAACGAGCCGGATTCCTCAAGACCAGTCTTTTTGTTTGTGACAACAATCATTCCCATTAAGCTAATAGATGATTCAGAGACGGTTCTGGGCTAAATCTGACACCCCAGTCAGTCAGATATTGTAGGCCACTTAATTGGAATTTGTCATGGAGAGCAAGGAACACATACTACAAAGAAAGAAAAATAAGACATACAAATAAGAAACATTTTTCCATATAAATGCACAACTTTGAACGGAAACAGATTAACATATCATATGATCTTTATATGATGTTAATAGATGGCAAGGTTTTAAATATTTTGACTGGCACATCTTGTCAATTATGCCCGATCTTGTGGAGCTACCCAAACAATTTATGGCAACACCGATACTTCCGCACGGATATTTATTACACCAAATCAGGGACTAGCCCTTTACGCCTGGATACGGATATTTGAATTGTTACTTAAGATTGCTTACAGAATGAATTCAAAAAATGGCAAGTAAGGGATACCATGGAAAAGTTCAAATGGTGGAAAAAAACTTATACAAGAGAAATGCATTGTAAAAAATGGGCTTACATGTGGATAATCCAAAGCATAACGGAAATGGGAACACAAAAGATGGCAACACAGCAAGGGAAATGCTTTTTCAAATATAAAATTAGCATTAATTTTGGAATTTTGGAATAGATTTACTTGAAGCGCTACCCAAGCATATATTAATCGCAACTTCCTTGAAATTTACTGCATTTATGACCAATTACCCGTGGTACCCAATGTCCCCAACATTACATAAAATAATTCATGGATCTCAAATAAAAAACATCATCGGTTGTTCAGGTAGGCTGTCTGGCGAAAATGCATCGGAAGCGCAATAAGCTGTATAATCAGGGGATAGGAGATCACACGCTCGCCATAATTCTGCGTGCGAACAATTTAACTGACGTGTTTCACAGATCAATTGACTCCTCAGATCCACTTCTTTCTGAGTATTGCATTAAAAAAGGACAGCTCAATTAAAAATAGGAAAAATAACTTCGGCTCATTAGTTTGTATACCCTTGCAGCTTCCATTGATAACACAAAGTTTTTCTAAGACTATATGGGATCTATACTATAAAAGATGTCTGATTTCTATTAAACTTGGTGAAACATGAAAAAGCATAATACACTGTTAATTGGGAAATTTGGAGGCGATGTCATTTAAGACAAAAAGTTTTTCTAACTTGAACTTCTTTTTCGACCGATTCATACTGCAGCTATATGCTATAGTCATCCGATTTTGACCAAACTTGTAGAAATGGGTCCAAAGTAAATAAAATAAGTGTATGACAATGATAAGGACGTTTTCATTAAAAAAAAAGTTTTTCTCACTAGAACTAGTTTTTCGACCGATCGTTCCTATGGGAGCTATATGCTATAGTCATCCGATTTCGACCAATCTTTATAGAATTGTGTAAAAGTATATAGATTATGTATGCCAATGATAAGGACGTTTCCACTAAAAACAAAAAAAGTTTTTCTCACTAGAACTAGTTTTTCGACCGATCAGTTCCTATGGAGCTATATGCTATAGTTTCCACCAATCCTTTCTAGCCTTGCGCCAAAAAGTATATGGTAGTTTATCAATAAAACCTTCAACAAAAATTTTCTCCCTCTTCCCCTAGTCATCCGATTTCGACCATCTTGTAGAATTGTGCAAAGTATAGATTAAGTGTATGCCAATGATAAGGACGTTTTCACTAAAAACAAAAAAAGTTTTTCTCACTAGAACTAGTTTTTCGACCGATTGTTCCTATGGCAGCTATATGCAAAAGACATCCGAATTCGACCAAACTTAGTGAAATCATGGGAAGGATAGTAAACTAAGAAATACGGACTTTGGAGGCGTTTCCATTAAAAACAAAAAGTTTTTTCTTAAGACTTGTTTTTCAACCGATCGTTCCTATGGCAGCTATATGCTATAGTCATCCGATCCGGCCGGTTCCGACAAATGTGCAGCGTATTTGTACCAAAAGACTTTGTGCAAAGCTTTGCGGAGAGATAGCATGTAAAACGGACAGACGGACAGACGGACAGACGGACAGACGGACATATTAAATCAACTCAGCTCGTCGCTGATCAAGAATATACTTATGTGGTCGGAGTTTCCTTCTATGCGTTACAAAACATCCGACATGAGCACAATTCTCTGCAAGCAGAAAATCATTGTTGCCAAGGGAAGTCATTTCACTTTTGGAATTACCTCAAGTCGCACCTGTTATTAGAATGATTCACCACATAGTGAGTTCCGAGTAATCCTGAAATGTATGCTGACAGTTCTTACTCTTTTAACCAGAAGTAGAAGATAATATCTTTTTTTTTGTTAAGAAAACCATTTTTAATATTTAGTTTCAATTTTTAAATGTGGTTTTAAAACCCCAAGGCTTCAAGCCTTTAATAAATATGTTCACTATATTAAAAAAATGGAGTTGCCCCTGACAGCTTTAAAAGAAATGTAATCTTCCCGATTTTCAAAAAGGAAACGAAATGGACCCAGCGAATTATAGAGGTATATCCTTTCTCAATGCGATGAAGAAGGTGTTTACATCAGTTCTGCTATCTCGTCTAACCAACTGGATTAAATGCACGATATCTTGGGGAATAACCTGGATTCAGAGAGGGCTACTCTACAGTAGACAGTATTTTTACATTGACGTCGATTGCCAAACAGTTCCTGGGACAAAAGAGAAAAATGTTTACTTTTTTTGTAGACTTTAAAGCTGCTTTCGATATGATTGATAGGCGTAGTCTTTATCTAAAGCTAAGTAATGCTGGAGTATCGACCAAGTTTCTGCCATAATAGAAAGCCTTATAGCCGGAATAAGACGACTGTATGGGATGGAAGCCAACTTTCAGAATGGTTCGAAACGAACGCAGGTGTAAAGCTAGGGGTGCTTGTTGAGTCCACTACTATTTGCGATGTATGTGGATGATATTGCAAATCTTCCCGGAGGTGTAGATTTTGGATCTGAGCGGATCAAGGTTTTGATGTATGCCGACGACATGGTGTTATTGGCGGAAACTCCTCAGCTGATGCAACAAATGATTGATGCTCTAAGTAGTTACTGTCAGACGTGGAGTCTCCAGATAAACATCGAGAAGTGAAGGATGGAAGAGGACGGAGAGCCAGAGCGGATGAATGGACACTAAATGGAGTTTTGCTAGAAACAGTAAAGGAGTACAAATACCTTGGCGTGTGTTACTGACTTCCAATATGTCATTTAAGAAACATTTGGCACAGAAATTAACAGACGCTAAAGTCGCTATTAATAGCACTTGGAAGCATCTTCTTGGGAAGAAGAAAGTTAACAACAGCACCAAATATAAGCTGTTTTTAGCCACATCCAGGACCATTCTGTGTTATGCTGCCCCAGTCTGGGGATTTAGCAGATTCGAAGATGTAGAGCGATTGCTTTGCTTCTACATTAAAAAGATCTTTTAAAGTAAAAAAGTAAAATCGGCTTGTCAAGATGACAACAGCCCCGAGGGGCCAAAGCCGAGCCTCTCAATCTCTTAATTTTAGCACAAGAGAAAGGGACCTACAGTTTAACGCCGAATCCGAACGGCAATTTTTGAGAGGCTTTTCATGGCTAATTACTGCAATGCTGGCGCCAACAGCAAGAGGTGTGGCCGGGTGTAAAGTTTTATTCAAAGAAAAAAACTTTTTCATTAGATGTTCCGAGGGGCGATCGAACCCACGACCTCATGCTCAGCAGTCGCGCACACTAACCGCTGAGCTACTCCGGTGTTTTACCTGCCCCTAAATACTCCAAATTACGCCATATACATATAAACAGGACTCCTACAATGTACCAATACACCCTGCAGCTGCACTTCAACTATATTAGAAAAGCTATGCTGATGGACTCTTCACGGCTCCCAAAAATTAGCGAACAACTTTTGGTATCGAGATCACAGTTCTTCCTTGAATGAGATATTATGGCAAGAGACAACAACATAAGAACATATGAAAATGACAGCAGAACCTGGGAAACATGGCAAATAGAACTGTTACAGAGGATTGACGAAGGTGAAAAAATGATTTTGAACGGCACGCAAGACAGAGTGGCACCCGGTCAACATACAAGCGCCTCAGTTTCAGCCTATATGAAAGAAACTACTTTATAGACGATTTGGACACATATGCAATATCGCTTATTTTCCGGGCAAGAACTGAAGTCCTCAGACTCAACTATATGCCACATGGAACGACTGAAAGCCGATGCACTCTATGCAACCTGGATGAAAGAGAAGACGTAGCCCATTTCATGGCGCGATGTCCGATATTAGGTGAGCACCGTGCACTGCACCTCGGAAAATGGACCCTAGAAACAACGGAAATGCTTGACTTACTGAACGGATCCAACTGGCCCGCTCTAATCTCTTATCTGAGGGAGGCGTATAAATATAGACAGGAGTTCATTAGAGATTTTAAAATAGTGTCTTGAGACATAACAACTGCATCCTAGGGGAGAACGGCATGGTATCTCGTGACGAGCGGGGCAGCTGCGGGTAGTATCTGCTAGGGTGGATTGTTATGAATCAAAAGCAACTATCCTTGTTATAATTGTGTTTTATTGTAAATATTGCTAGTCGTCATTCTGTAAAGAAGATATAAATGTAAAAATTTTCCAAATAGAAAAAAATCAATTGTTAATTTAAGTATTTAAAAGAAAACAGCTAACGGCTTAGGCCAAGCTATTATTATTATTATTAATAAAATACTACTACTACTACTACTACTACTACAACTACTACAAAACACAAAATATTAAGGTAGTTCAAAACACAATATGACTCCCCTTTCAGCCGTTCCCATTTAAAACAAAAAGCTGGCGATCCCATTTAAAAAAAAAAGTTTTTTTCCCTCCACCGCTTTTCCCCATCGTTCCTTTAGGAGCTATATGCTATAGTCATCCGATTTCGACCAAACTATGTAGAATTGTGTAAAAAGTATATAAAAAAAAGTGTATGTAAAGATAAGGTCGTTTTCATTAAAAACAAAAAAGTTTTTCTCACTAGAACCTATGACCGATCGTTTCTATGGCAGTTATATGCTATAGTCATCCGATTTCGACCAAACTTAGTGAAATCATGGGAAAAGATAGGAAACTAGGAAATACGTATTTTGGAGGCGTTTTCATTAAAAACAAAAAAGTTTTTCTCACTAAGACAGTTTTTCGACCGATCGTTCCTATGGCAGCTATATGCTATAGTCATCCGATCCGGCCGGTTCCGACAAATGTGCAGCCTATATGTAAGGAGATAGCATAGAAACAGACAGACGGACGGACGGACAGACGGACAAGGCTAAATCAACTTAGCTCGTCATGCTGATCAAGAATATATATACTTTATGTGGTCGGAGATGCTTCCTTCAATGCGTTACAAACATCCGCACAATTTTATAATACCCTTTGCAAGGGTATAAAAATCAAACAAAATCACGCAATGCTACAACTGCCAAATGTTCGGCCACGGCTCCAGTCGTTGTGCAGTGAAAAAACCTACTGAGCCAAGTGTGCTGGGAGCCATAAAACCGAAAACTGTTCAGAGACAGTTATTAAATGTGCCAACTGCAGTGGGCCACACAACTCAGCCTCGCCAGACTGCCCAAGTCGACTTAGCTACGTAGGCATCAGAGAACGAGCCAACCAAAGACGATCGGCCCCAAACGGAAACCCGATCTTTCCTAGTAAATTAAATTTAATTTGATTTAATAGAATCTCAAAAACTGTAATAAATTGATCATTACCTCCTGCATCCAAATTCCTTATTAATGTTTCAATCAGAAAATTATTACCTGGAATGCCGGGGCTTAAACATTGATCTTTTAGCCGAGAGAGCATCGAATATGTTTACCACTGAAACCTAATAACTCCTTATCAATAAAACATCCAAATTACAATTTATCGATTTGACCGATCAAGTTCTGGGGTAGCGATACTCATAAAAAAAACCTTCGCCATACACTGCTCCCCCCTCCCACAAACAAATATCATTGAAGTTATTGGCATTCAAACCTTAAACGTCTGTGAACCGACAAATATTTACCCTGTACCTGGTGGCCAATCAAACGTTACTAAGAAAAAACAATTTGCTGATGATATTCGGAAGCTTACGAGTATAAATGGAAATTACATTCTAGGTGGCGATTTTAATAGTAGACACCGTGATTGGGGTGCACCCGAGCAAACTTTTGGGGAAATATTTGGAAGAAAAATTAACATCCCTTTGTATTAACATGTCGTACCCCGCAAGCCATACTTTAGTCCCGGCCAGCTCTTGGTGTCAGGGCTCCACTTTAGATATTTATCTATCAAACTGCTCGCATGTAATAACTCAGGCAACAGTATTAAATCACTTAAGTTCAGACCACCTGCCCGTCAAAATTGAATTACACAATCAACCAATAATTGAAGAAACTTTTAGATTCGACTATAAAAGAGCCAATTGGACTCTATTCGCAAGTCATCTTGGCCAAAACCTCCAGCCAGTTTTGCAAGAGACTATTACTCAACCTGAGCAAATCGATTCTATGATCGACAAGTTTTCTAGTGTTATCCAAGAGGCGAAGGAACGATGTATTCCTAAAGTGAAGTTCCAGTTTAATACTAAGCCCCTTCCGGCTCATATAAAATTATTAATAACACGCAGAAACTCCCACCGTCGTTACTGGCAAAGGTCCAGAAATATAGCCTACTTTGCAGCCGTTAAATGGCTAAATCGCTGTATAAGCACAGAAATAGCAACACACCGAAACAAGTCCTGGAACGCCTTCCTGTCCACTCTGGAAAAAGGCTCATCTCCTTTTTGGAAAGATGCAAAAATAATAAAGAAAAAACCTTCAAGCATCCCAACCCTCACCGTTGGAACAGCATACTATACCATACCAGAATAAAAATGTGAGGCACTCGCCCAAACCTTCTTGACAAATCACTCAAGTACGAATTGTTTAAGCTATCCAGAAACTGAAGCTGATGTTGAAAGCTGCATAAACCTACTAAATATTACAGAAATTAATCCCAATGAAAATTACCTTACAAATTGTAGAGCAGTCTCGAACATAATTCAAAATCTTAAACAACGTAAAGCTCCCGGTTTGGATAGTATTAACAATCTTTGCCTGAAAGCTCTTCCGCGCAATGGAGTCCGCTTCTTGACCGTTATTATAAACGCATGTCTCCGACTTGGATACTTTCCACAAGTCTGGAAAACATAAACAATTTTGCTCCAATCAAAAAGCCAAATAAACCTCCTGAGTCTCCTTCCTCGTACCGGCCTATTAGCCTCTTGTCTGCAGTCAGCAAAATATTAGAAAAGATCATCAAAGAAAAAATTTCTTCTTTTGTCGATGATACTGATCTACTTCCAAATGAACAGTTCGGATTCCGTAGGGAACACAGCACAATCCATCCGCTAGCCCGAATCAAAACGATTGTTAGACAAAACTTTAATAGGAAGAAGTCCACAGGTATGGTACTGTTGGATATAAAATCAGCTTTCGACTCCGTATGGCACAATGGACTTATTTTTAAGATGTCAGCACTTAACTTTCCCACAGAACTAGTTAAAATTATTCAAAGCTTTCTTAGTAAGCGATTGTTCTGGGTGTACATTGGACGTGCTCATTCCGATGCAATTGATATCCCTGCAGGATGCCCGCAGGGTTCCTGCCTTTCCCCCCTTCTCTATAACATTTATACGTCGGACTTTCCGCACTTGAACGACTGCACTGCCTCAATCGCGATATTCGCGACAATATTCGCTGACGACAATGGCTGACAATGGATAGCACTTCTTGCATAGCAAATACGGTTGGCAGAATTTCCAAGGACACTGTAGTGAACGCCAAGGGTTACGTTTCTTCGAACTCTGCAATGATAATGGACTTATTATTTTGAATGGCCTAACAAAAGGAGACAGAGAGGGAAGTTATACTTTTATGAACGCAGTCGGCAACTCAACCAATGATATCGCAGCAATAAGTCACGAACTTCTTCCGTGTGTACAAGACTTTCTTGTGGAAAGCAAGACATGGTCTGATCATCTGCCAATATGCTTGCAGCGTAACGTATTAAGTCCTGAGGATGTGCAAACTCTTAACTTGTTGCCAAAATTGAAATGGATTTGAGAAAAGCAAGAGGAATACAGAGCAAGAATTGTGAGGAATTTGGATGCGAAAGAGGCAAGTGGTCAGCAGCTTTCTTTGTCTAGTCTGCAGGAAATTATTCATGATGCAGCCGGAAAACAAGCAACAAATCAAAAACAAACGGAGCCCAAATGTAAATGGTTTGATCGACAATGTAGGAACCTTAGAGATAAATCCCTGGCACTTTTAAACGCATTTAGAAAGAGCGAAACAACGAATCGAGAAGTTCTTCGAAAGCAGTATTTAGAGGCCAATAAAGCGTATAAGCGGATATGTGGTGTTAAAAAGGCTAGTTATTACCAACAGCTGGAGAAAAAGCTTGAGAGAGTTAATAATAGCAAGGATTGGTGGAGTATTGCACGAGAGATAAGGGGAACTGAGTTTAAGATAAGTGCACAGGTCGCGGTTGCTGATTTTGAAAAATATTTTAAAAACCTCCTCAATCCCAGCCGGCAGGGATGCCATTTACATTACGCAAGAAACCTTATCCAAGATGAGCTTTTAGACGCAGAAATTACCTACGATGAAGTCAAAGATGCGCTTGGAAAGGCAAAGGCCAACAAAGCGCCGGGTGAGGATCGTATCCCTTATGAGCACTATATGCATGCACCAAAAGAGTTTCTTGTGGCGCTAGCAAAAGTATACAATAAAATGGTCAATGCAGAAGAAGTCGAGAAATGCTGCTCAACGAACATAGTTTTCCCTATATATAAAAAGGGTGATATAAGCCAGCCAGAGAATTATCGAGGAATTTCATTTTTAAACTGCAACATTAAAATTTTAATGAGCATCCTAAACTATAGCTTGGCTAAATGGGTTGAGCTCCACAATAAAATGAGCGAATATCAAGCAGGTTTCAGGAGAGGCTACTCTACGGTGGACAACGTGTACAACCTTGCGGGGATTGTTCATCTAAAGCTGCAAGAAAAGAAAAAGGTATATGCTTTTTTTGTGGATTTTAAAGCGGCCTTCGATAAGGTGCCAAGAAAGCTGCTCTGGTACAAACTGCATTCTATGGGAGTGTCATCAAAATTTATTAATTTACTGGAAAGGATTTATGACCAAACGGAAGCAGCAATATGGACAGGAGGAGCTTTATCCAATTACTTTGATACCGAAATCGGGGTAAGGCAAGGATGCACACTATCCCCGCTACTTTTTGCACTCTACCTAGACGACTTGCATGATGCGCTAGGAGGCGGACTATCTATAGGCGACCTTAATATTCGCTTATTAATGTATGCAGACGACATTGTAATGCTGGCAGATGAGACCCAAGTACTCCAAACCATGATCAACCGGCTAGAAACGTATTGCAGTAAATGGGGAATGGAGGTGAACTTGAATAAGTCTGAAATTATGGTATTCAGGAAAGGAGGCAGACTATCGGCGTCTGAAAGATGGACCTACAGGAGAGAAGTAGTAAAAATTTCATCTGAATTTAGGTAAGGACTCCTCCTTTTCACGCCGACCGTGTCACTTACAAAGCAAGTGCTTAGAAGGAGTGTTGAGGCTAAAACTAGTATCAACATGACCTGGAATAACTTCCTGGGAAAAAAAAGATACACATAAATGCAAAATGGAAACTATTTAATGCAGTAAGCCGTATAATCCAAGGATATGGAGCAGAAATCTGGGGAGGAGGACACTTTACAGAAGTCGATCGGACCCAACTTCTCTTTTTAAAAAAAGTACTATATTTGCCAGCTAATACACCAAGCTATGCCCTATTCCTTGAGACCGGTTTGGAGAATGCCCACCTGCATACGCTTGACTTGCACCTCAGCTTTATAGGAAAAACGATGCACTTGTATAATGAGAATCGCCTCCCACACTACATTACCAGCATGCTATCAGAAAAGAATATCTTCTGGGCAAGAAGTCTGGATGAATTGTGCAACCCTCTTCAGATAGACTGGAGAGATTCCTTGAGATCAGCACAGGAATGGAATTCTTTCCGAATAACAATTCATGAGGCCCTCAAAGCAAAAACCTTGCAGTACAACCATCAGCGACAGATCACTAGCGCCACCCGAATTTACAAACACTTGGACAACTCAGTAGCCTATAAGCTCCAATCTCTGCCAATCACCACAGTTTCCTGGATACTTAAGGCCCGATTCGATCTGATAAAGCTGGGGTCTAACACCTACAACCGTCAGGAAAATGTAGCCTGCCCCCTATGCAACACTGGAGAGCTGGATGACCTTGAGCATTTCCTAGGAAGATGCCCAATTTTAAAGGAGCATAGATTGCTATGCTTTAGGAAACCCCTGCTAGCACAAGCGGATATAATAAGAAGTCTGGATGATAGAGAGGATAAGCACTGGGCAGACCTGGTGCCCTTTATTAAACTAGCATTAAAATATCGAGCAGTAATTTTAGAAGTATTGAATTAGTCTTACATGCGTGCAAATGTGCTACCCTTACCAAACACAGATGAACGATCTGGTATCTGGGGAAGACCCGGGCAGCCAGGTGTAGTAATCAGTGTGAGGTGAGGAGCCATGCGCACGGCCGACAGACGGACTTTGTTTTATGTCCATGTTGGTTAACATCATTTCTTTTTAGTGTAACTTTTATTATATATATTATTATTGTCTGTTTTTATTAATTTTAAATAAAGAAACACTTACTTACTTATTCGCTGACGATACAGCAATAATAACAAAAGGACTATTACCATCAGAAATTGAACTCAACCTGCAGGAGGCATTTGACACCCTCCAATCCTTCTTCACTAAGTGGAAAATACAGGTTAACACTGACAAAACTCAAGCCATATTCTTCTCTAGAAAAAGATTACCCAGATATCTTCCAAATAATCATATAGATCTGGATGGTACTGACATTCCCTGGGAAAAAAAGTCCGCTACCTAGGAGTTATCCTAGACACTAAAATAAACTTCAAGGACCATATAGGGTTTACAATCGACAAAGTTAACACTCTAACCAGAATACTGTATCCCTTCATTAATAGGAACTCACGATTGTCTATTGAAGTTCAGGCAGTTATTTTCTATGGAGCCCCAGTGTGTTCTGATGTAGCCAATTGTCATATCAAGAGATTGCAAATTGCCCAAAACAAACTTCTTAAAATGATCTACAAGCTCCCGTAGCATCATTCCACCTCCGATTTACACCACAAAGCCAATGTGGAACTTATAGCAGACAGGCTAATCCGCCTGACAGATAACTTCAATGATAGATGTAGATTCTCAACTTATAACCACATAAACCAAATAATTATGTAAATATAGATTTAAGTAGTATTAAGTTTTTATCTTAAGAAGGATGGGGTTTTTTTTGTTCTTTAAATTTTTCCCTAAATATTATAAAATAAGTAATGAAATGTAAAACAATAATATATCCCACACCTATAACATAGCAGAATAGGTCCCTAAGCCTGAACTCTTACGATATATATTAGAAGCATACACATGTAATATCAAAAGGATGCAATAAATTGAATTGAAATAAATTGAGCTTATAAACACACACAAAAACTCAATAACAGATAGTTTATGTACTGTCTGCAGTAATCTACACAATCAGCTACCAAGAAGACGTCCAACATATCCGAACACAAGGCCCATAATATTCCGATTTATATTAAAAAGCTGAGACCAAAAAGTTCGGTCATAATTGAACAATGTTAATTTATTAAATTGCAAAATAGCAACTGTGAATTTAAAATATTCAGTACAAAGTGTTAAAATTTAAAAGTAATGAGTTCAATAAAGATCGTCTTCCGGCCACACATAACCGCGGGATTCCTCAAACTCAAAGTCCTGGCGTCGTTCGGTTGATAACGGAACCGAAGCAATCACTGCACTTGATAGTGGAAGCTGTGGTGGCATCTGTAGATCTTCAACCGGCCGGACAAAGCTACGCTGTACTTTGGGCGGGGTTTGTTGGAGGATTCCTCACACTCTAAGTTCTGGCTACGTACCATACACTTGATAGTGAAAGCTGTGCTAGTGTTGGTAGCTGACGCTGACGCTGTATTGGCATCCTCGGATCCTCTGCCGGACCGACAAAACCAGGCAGTCCATTTGTCGCGCGTTGTTGACGAGAATCCAGGCGTCTTTCAGTTGACAACGGAACCTTTGCCATGTCTTCACTTGATGGTAAACGCTGAAGAGGCATTGGTGCGAGCTGTTGACGCGGATCCTCGCGTCGTTCGGTTATTAATGGAACCGAAGCAATCACTGCACTTGATGGTGGAAGCTGTGGTGGCATCCGTGGATCTTCTACCGGCCGGACAATGCATTAGGGTGCAATTTGCTGACCGTAAAATGAAGCCATTTCAAAGAGACGATGAGCCGAACGAACAGTTGTTGATGATGCCGCTTCAAATGCGTATTCCGCCATCAAATGCAGAGATGACTCTGGATCCGTTGTCAACTAAACGTCGCCAGGAATTCCTATTTGAGGAAGCAGCTCAACAACCTGCGCCAATACGACAGGCTGATTTGGTCTAGCCGAAAGAAGATCCGTCGATGCCAATGCCGCGTCAGCGTCAACTACCAAGCTGTGGTGGTGAGATTCCACTACCAAGTGCAGAGATAGCTTTGTCAACCCAACGACGGCAGTACTTTGAGTTGGAGGAATCCACTGAACAAACCCACCAAATGGACAGCGTGAAATGTCACGATATGAAATGTCACGCTGTCCATTTGGCGCGGTTTGTTCAGTGGATTCCTCCAACTCTAAGTACTGGAGTCGTTGGGTTGACAAAGCCATCTCTGCACTTGGTAGTGGAAGCTCACCACCACAGCTTGGTAGTTGACGCTGTCGTGGCATTGGCATCGACGAATCTTCTTTCGGCCAAACGAAATCAACCTGTCGTTTTGGCGCAGGTTGTTGAGCTGCTTCCTCAAATTGGAATTCCTGACGACGTTTGGTTGACAACGAAACCAGAGTCATCTCTGCATTTGATGGCGGAAGAAGCATTTAGAGCGTCATTATTAACATCTGTTCGTACGGCTCATCGTCTCTTCGAAAAGGCTTCATTTTACAGTCAGCAAACTGCACCCTTATGCATTGTCCGGCCGGTTGAAGATCTACAGATGCCACCAAAGCTTCCACTATCGTGTGCAGTGATTGCTTCGGTTCCATTAATAACCGAACGACGACAGGATCCGCGTCAACAGCCCGCACCAATGCCTCCTCAGCGTTCACCATCAAGTGAAGACATGGCAAAGGTTCCGTTGTCAACTGAAAGACGCCAGGGCCCTCGTCAACAACGCGCTACAAAAGGACTGCCTGGTTTTGTCTGGCTGGCAGAGGATCCGAGGATGCTAATGCAGCATCAGCTACCAACACCACCAGATCTTCCACTTTCTAGTGCAGAGATGGCGCAGTCAACTCGACGACGTATTTCCCTCGGTGTCGTATGGTCCAGGGCCAGCGATTATTTCCTGCCAGGGAAGCAGCCGGTTGCCGGTGCTAGTAGTAGAGCTGGCAAAGTGCAAACCCAATGGATTGGCTTGGTAGCTGGGTATATCCGTGTATCGAGGAGATGAAGATTCGGTAGTTTTAAGGTTCTCCATTATCTCTGTAAAATAAAAAAAAGCACCATTTGAAAATTAATTTTAACTTAAAGCGTTTCCCAACACTGGCAGCTGTCAACGAGAGAAAAAAAAATAGAAAATCATACAAATTGAGTTTAAATGAAAAAAGTTTAAGCAAATTGCCAACAAATTGACAATAAATTAGTTTATGTAAATTATTATTGAGTTTTAGAATAAAATGTATTAGTTAAAATGCAGATTTATCTTATTATTTTGCCCAAAATCAGACTCCAACAGCACACAGAAGTTCGTTAGGTTATAGATTATATTTAATTAAATAATATCTAAATTATTTCTCGTTAAATCTTTTTAGATTTACCTAATTTGTTCTCCCAAAATCTGGGTAAGAAAAAATGCACGAACCGAGTTGTACAGCAGACGGCAACCAAAAGAATTACTTTAAGGCAGAGATGATACTTATTTAGCACTTTCGATAGTATCGATAGATGCCTAGTCGATATTTTGAGTATTTAGTGTTGTAAAAGCTCTAGTGGTATTTTGATTTTGATTTGCTTTGGATTTCGTGTATCAGCTGCTCACGACTGCTCCATACAAAATGTGCAGTCTGCCCAGAAACAGTAAGGAAAATAGTTGATTTCACGAAATCAACTTCGAGGCTGGTTTCAGTTTGATTTCGTTTTAGTGTGACCAGTTTCTTGCATCACGCGCTTGGCGGTTGTTTAGAATCTGCTGTTACTTAAATGTGAAAAAGATGGAAGTTTTATCGCATTTCAAATTTGAGTCATTAAATGAGTTATGTATTTGTTGTTAGCATTATAAAATACATACGAGCCTTTTGTAGATAGATAGATTTATATTTATTTAAAATAAATATGATATGGATACACCGGCATGGATTTCAATCCGTCCGCCGGTAGTGTGTATATCAGGGTTCCCCAAGAAGAGAGCCCAGCCAACCAAACGCTCGCAAACGATATCCCAAGCGAGTGAATTGCGTGAGTTAACCCGGCAAAACTCTCGCATACGGGTCGGGAAATGATAGTAAAATGATTCATGTGTCGTTCAGTTTGTGGCAGTGAAAGTATCATTTACGATAGTCGCAAGCAATACGGTTAGCGTAGCTTTGAGCGGTATCTTTTGCGAGACTTTTTTGATAGTACTTGAGAGTCATTTAAAATATTTTTGTTTTTTATTTAAAAAAAAAAAAAAAATTATTTGTGAGCGCCCCCGTAGTGTCGCCGCCACCCGGCCCGCCGACTCACCTTGTCTGGCTGGGACTCGAACTCAGGACCGCGGCACTCTACACGAATGACTGACATCTTAACGCTCACCGATACTATCGGGTCGCGCGTGACGCTGGCGAAATGACAGTGAAGAACGAAATCAACACGCCCGGGTGGTCGAATGGCAAGACATTTGCCTTGCGACGGCGAGGTCATGGGTTCGAATTAAACTCAAGGCATTAAATTAAAACCTATTTTTCTTGTTTTTTTTATTTTGTTTTTTAATTTTTGAGTTTTTTTTAGTATTGTCTATATTTTTTTCAATATTTTTACAATGCGCTTTGGTCCCAAACTCGATATTTTTCGTAATTACGCAAAATGCTCACATGCTGGCTCGCTTATGAGATCGCTTGCGAGTGCTCTGCGATAATAAAATGAACTCTCATCTTGCTTACATGCGAGCTCGTTTGTGAGCATTCTGCGATAGTCTCGCAAAATGCTCGCATGCTGGTTCGCTGGGAGGAGAGAAAATGTGTGAATGTATTGTGTGCCTTGCACTGCGCAAAATTGGGAGCAAGTCGGGGATTGGTAGGCGATTGTGGGACTTGCGGCAAAATGAGTTGTTGTTTTAAAAATGTTTTTGTTTATCGTTTTGTGTGAATGGCACTACGCAAAACTATGAGTAATAGCCTATTTCCACTATGATCACATATTTCGATATGTACATATTTTTTTCTGAGCGTTTCCATATGATATGTACATATTTTACTGATTCGTAAACATGTGAATGGCAGCTGACAATTCAAATTTGAGTTATTATGCACTACATCTTTGCACTAAGTTCTATGGAGCTCAAAACAATAAATGCAGTTGCATTTGGTATGAGACATTATTTTATAATTATTGCTTAAGTACTTTCTCAAAAAAAGTGACAAAAGACAAACAAATTACAAGTTTGATTTGTGTTTGCCAAATAAAATTAAAGAAAAAAATTCCTAAAGACTCAACATCAAATAAAAAAAACAATATACTAGCTTCTATGCTTTTCTTAACATTTTCTTTTATAGTTTGAACATATTAGACTAAAATTCTATAGTGGCATTCTCCATGCGCTCCTTAATCTCCAAGCGAGCAGTTGCTTGTCGGTCAAGTACCTCCATCTACTTTGTTGTGGCAGCCACCATAGCCTTTACAAACGGTGTCATCTCGGCCTGGTCCAGTTTGCGTTTCTACAGGCAAACTGAATTCCCATGTGAGGCCAGTAAGCCACACGAGTCACTTTACCTCAACACACTGTTTGAGAAAGGGGATGATGGCTGCGCTGATTTTACGGCTCTCATTTTGATAGAGCACCGTCTGAAACACCTTGCGTTTTTAGTTCAGACCTGTATAAAAAATCCCTACCTATCTCGTATTTGCTTGTATTTGCGCTTTAAATGTCAAAATTTTTTTTTGCGAACGTCTTTCCATTCAATTAATTTGGCAACCATCCTTTCAAATAAATTGGTGTCCCGCGACAAAAATTCTTCTCCCACAGATCTATGAGCATGACTTTATGGAGTCCTTCCAAGACACTGACTTACGTTTTGGAGCCATTTGAAATCAAATGTATTAATATTAAGAATAATATTATGAAACTAGCCCTTACCTTCAATTATCATTTCAAATAAATTTTAAACCAGGGTTGACTTTTTGTGACATCGATAACATCAGGGTTGATTTTTTTGTGACATTAATACCAAATAATCTAGTATTTTCATTTTACAACACTGTTATCACTCGTGGCGAATGGACACATATATCAAATATGTACATTTTTTTTTCTATGGAAAAAATGTTGCATATTTTTGGGTATGTGATAAAATGTGAGAATATGTACATATTTGCTATAGTGGAAATTGGCTATAAGAGCGTGATTAGTGGGCTATTGTTGAATTTGCGCTAAAATGGGTTATTGTTGTAAAAATATTTAGGTTTATTCTGGACTATTTATAGACTTGAATATTGCATCTATTTTTTTATCTCTCGGATATCATTTAATACGTAAAAGATCTTCAAAATGGCTATTACTTAGTCTATTTTACATCGAGTGCTTAATTATTTTCATGGTAGAAAATGTAGATTCACAAATATAAGTCGTTGTGAACATCGAACAAAGTTTTAACATTGCCTTTTTTGTGGATGGATATATTTGTATTGAGATTTCTTTCCAAAAATCAATTCCGGTACCTAGGGGCAACATTATATCATCTTTCATTGCGTTGATTTCTTTTTTAATATCCTCTGGAAATGAAGAGTTTTCAGTTTCAAGGGGATTATTGAAAATTGAAATTAGCCAGTCGATTTGGTTTAAATCCTCAAATCTTTCATCAATTTCGGTTGAAAGTGTATTAACTGCATCTGCATAGTCTTCCAATCGGCTATTGTTGGGGTGTAGCTTAAATTGATGTTCGGTTCTACTAAGATTTGACAGATATTTTTTTTCACTTGTGATTTAACCAATTTTCTTTCTCTAAGAAAGATTTAACTTCTTCTCAAAGATTATAAAGACGTTCTAGACTTTTAAAAAATAAATTATTCATAAAAAATATAAACAAATATGCAGAGCAGCCATAGTAGTTTTTTGCAGTGTAGCCCGTAGGCAAAGCGCCGTCAATGTGCTCGACTTGACGCGCAGACTGCGACTGACAAATTTTGTTCTCTCTGCCAGTCAGTGAGACGACTTCGGCATGCCTTCGGCTGCCTATACATGTGAGTTGCCGAAAGTGTTCGGCCCCCCGGGGCATGGCTGGGGAACACTGGTGTATATTGTCAAATACTGCTTCGAACTACTACACCGGGGTTGCTCAGCTCGTCGCCAGATACCCGATCGTTTGTCGTCCACAGTACAGACATACACACACATTACATTTTTTGTGAACATTGATATTTAATTAAGTCTAGACACAATTTTTAACATTAATATTACATTAATTACTAACACAATTTTTAACAATGATTTATTAAAAAAAAAGAACAATTAATTAAATTCGCTTATAATACGTTTTCTATAAAAATTGCCTTTTCTACATATCCTGCCAGATTGATCCAATTATTAAACCCGTTTCCATTTAATGCTGATATTATTTCTGCCTCATTTAATACTATTTTTCCAAAAAACATCAACCGAAATTCTTCAAGTACTGGACATCTTCCCAGAAAGTGACGTATTTCCTCAATTTCCTTCAAATTGCATAGAGAGCAGTTTTTATCTCCTGATTGATGAGCACTTCCATTTAGCCATACAAAGATCAGCTCGAGCCTTAAAAATCCAACTTATAGTTTTCCTCTGATATTTATCATCACAGTACGTAACGCCTTTAGTGTAGTCAAGATGTTTATATATGCGACTTTCACTGGATATTGCACTATTAATGTGGTCACTTCGATCATTTTCCTTTATTCATTAAGAGCGTACGCTCATTTGGCACCATTGATATTTCGTCATATTTTCGACAAGTTGTAAGTCGCATTGTTGTAACAGCCTCTTTATATCCTCATGCCACAATATATTTTTTTCAATTATTTGCTTCGTCAGGATACGAGGTGTGTTCAAAAAGTATCGCGAATTTTGAATTTTCGCGGGTTACGTATATTCGAATTTCGATTTTTTTGTGGCGTTATGTTGGTACTCATGTCTCTCACTTAAGCCGACAAGCTCGGCCATTTTGAATGTTCACTTAATTGTTGACAGCTGCTTTGCTTGCACGTGTTTTGGATCGTCTTCGATTTTTACCTATTCAAAAAAATGGATCAAAGAACCTGTATCAAATTTTGTGTGAAAACGAAATTAAGTGCGCGGATGCATTCCGAATGTTGACTGTGGCATACGGAGAAGCTACCTTGGACCGAAGCAACGTTTATCGGTGGTACAAAATGTTCTCAGAAGGCCGAGAAGATGTGAACGACGAAGAGCGTGCCGGACGCCGAGCACGAGCACTTCAACAACAGACGAAAAATTAATGAAGTGGAGAAAATGGCGCCAGTGGTGGTCCGGTTTTTGTTGGTTTTGCGAATTATTATTCACATGCAAGTTTTAATATTAAAAACAAATTAAAAACGATATTCTTTTTTATGCAATTTATCCAGATAAACAATGTTGTTAATATTTAAAAACTAATTTTGCTTATCAAAACTGTTTGGGTGGTGAATTTAGGCTAAATCTCCTCTCCCAAATTACGAGTCGTTTGAAACCAACCGAAAGAGATTTCAGTGGTACCTAAGAATCGGTTTGTTGTAATGTGAAATGAGGTTTCTGCGTCACCCCTGTTTTAATGGAATTTCCAGGGATGGTTTCTGTCGGGTGTTCTCTCTCTTATTTTCTCCTCCCACGCCGACGACACCACATATTTAAGAATAGAGGTGTTCAGTATCGCGAATTTTGTGTTTTTTTCAAAAAATTATTTATTTATTCATGAATATCTATTTTGTCCCCTTCAAAGTAATCCCCATGAGATATTATACACTTGTGCCAACGGTTTTTCCAATCTTCGAAGCACTTCAAAAATCATTTTTTTTTATCTTGTTCAGCTCTCTCCTTCGATGCCGTCTTTATCTCGTCAAGCGTAGCGTAACGTCGTCCTTTCATGGGCCTCTTCAGTTTAGGGAACAAGAAAAAGTCACAGGGGGCCAGATCTGTGTTGTTTTTGGCCAAAAAAGTCGCGCACAAGCAACGATGTGTGAGCAGGGGCGTTATCGTGGTGCAAAAGCCAATTTTTGTTCTTCCACAAATCCGGGCGTTTCTGGCGGATTGCTTCGCGCAAATTGCGCATAACTTGCAGGTAATATTCCTTATTGACCGTTCTTCCCTGTGGCAAGAACTCATGATGCACCACGCCCCTGCAATCGAAGAAAACTGTCAGCAAAACTTTCACATTCGACCGAACTTGGCGCGCTTTTTTCGGTCTTGGTTCGTGCGGCAGCTTCCATTGAGATGATTGAGCTTTGGTTTCCACGTCATAACCATAAACCCACGATTCGTCACCAGTTATGACCCTCTGGAGCAAATTTGGGTCGTCGCGGACAGAGTTTAACATCTCATTAGCAATGTTCATGCGATGCTGTTTTTGGTCGCAATTGAGCAATTTTGGTACGAATTTCGCGGCGACCCGTCTCATGCCCAAATCATTGATAAAAATCGAATGGCACGAGCCAATCGATATGTTTAGGTCCTCAGCAACTTCTCTAACGGTGATTCGACGATTGGCCAATACCATTTTCTCCACTTCATTAATTTTTTCGTCTGTTGTTGAAGTGCTCGGGCGTCCGGCACGCTCTTCGTCGTTCACATCTTCTCGGCCTTCTGAGAACATTTTGTACCACCGATAAACGTTGCTTCGGTCCAAGGTAGCTTCTCCGTATGCCACAGTCAACATTCGGAATGCATCCGCGCACTTAATTTCGTTTTTCACACAAAATTTGATACAGGTTCTTTGATCCATTTTTTTTGAATAGGTAAAAATCGAAGACGATCCAAAACACGTGCAAGCAAAGCAGCTGTCAACAATTAAGTGAACATTCAAAATGGCCGAGCTTGTCGGCATAAGTGAGAGACATGAGTACCAACATAACGCCACAAAAAATCGAAATTCGAATATATGAAACCGCGAAAATTCAAAATTCGCGATACTTTTGAACACACCTCGTAGATCCCCTTCTAACCGATATTCTGGAATTGTGCAAGTACTCCGGAGCTAGTCTCTCAGTACAAAAGTGCAAGCACTTGCACATATGTAGATAATACCATTGTACGAATTTATTTCTCTCCAATTAAAATGTCAGAGACCTACGAATCTTAGGCATGGTCTTTAACAAGCACAATTGGAATACCCATTTCCTTGTTCTTCTAGAATCTCTTTCCAATAAACTAAATAATATCAAATGCTTTCTAGCTCATATTTTCTTTTGGCTCTTTAAACACACGCTCGTTTCGTGTTTTGTTTTCTTACAGTTTGGTCTACCAGGTATACCGGTATGAAGTGAGCGTCAAGTCTCGTACAAATGTCTCGATAGGGAACATTTGTTGTGAACGAGCCTTTTTTTTTTTTTTTGTTTTTGTATGACATCTGTGAAACATATTTAGTGTACATCAAGTCATTGAAAAAGATAACATCATATTTTTTTCATCTTGTTAAAATGTCATTTTTGTACCAGAAAGTGATGATTTGCGAGCATTAATTTTTTGTTTTCATTTGAAGAAAAGTGCTGCAGAGTCGCATCGAATGCTTTTCGAGGCATATGGTGATCATGCTCTATCAGAAGCAACATGCAAAAGATGGTTTCAACGGTTCAAAATAATGATTTTGATGTGAGAAATAAAGAACGTGGAAGACCACCAAAACAGTTTGAAGAGACCGAATTGCAAACGATATTGGATGGAGATGACACTTTGAGTTAAAAGCAAATATCAGAAATGTTAAATGTTGCACAACAAACAATTTCTGACCGTTTAAAAGCTATGGGAAAGATCCAAAAGTGAAAAAAGTGGAAAATGGGTGCCACCTGAATTGAATGAAAGACAGATGAAAAACCGAAAAAACACTTGTGAAATTTTGCTTCAAAGACACGAAAGAAAATCGGTTTTGCATCGGATTTTTACTGGCGATGAAAAATAGACTTATTTTAAGAATCTTAAGCGGAAAAAATCATGGACAAACCATCAATATCGACTGCAAAACCAGATCGATTCGGCAAGAAGACAATGCTGTGTGTTTGGTGGGACCAGAAAGGTTTGGTGCACCACCAGCACCTAAAACCTGGTGAAACCGTTAATACTGATCGCTACCGACAACAAATGATCAATTTGAACCATGCATTGATCGAGAAACGACCAGAATGGGCCAGAAGACACGGCAAGGTAATTTTGCTCCATGACAATGCACCTGCGCACAAAGCAAAACCGGTGCAGGATACAATCAAAACACTTGGCTGGGAGCTGCTACCCCACCCGCCCTATTTACCAGACTTGGCTCCTTCCGACTACCATTTGTTTTCATCGATGGGACACGCATTGGCTGAGCAGCACTTACATTCCTACGAGGAGGTCGAAAATTGGAAGTCTGGTTGGTTTGCTTTAAAAGACGATCAATTTCATTGGCGTGGTGTCCACAAATTGCCAGAAAGGTGGTCAAAATGTGTAGAAAACAATGGCCAATACTTAGAATAAAATTTTTTAACGCTCATTTCATACCGGTATACCAAGTATATAAACAACATACAAATCACACAGATGTCTTAGGGGGTGTCCACTGTACTTGCCTGACGACCCGCGCGATCTGGCGGCGGCCAGCACAAATCATCTTCCTTCATGATTTCCGAATCGATTATGATGCGTTTCAACTCCTCCAGGACCGACTGATGCACAAAGGCCTCTTTGCGGATCATGGTGAAGTTGGAATTGTTGGCATAGCGGAGCTTGCCATTCGGCCCACCTCGAACTCCAGAAACTCATGACCAAATTTACCCTTGTGGCCCACGTAGTAGCGCAAATAGAAGTCCTCCGTTGACATGGTAAGAGGAAAGTTTTATTTCAATTGCAAAGTGAAGAAAGAACCCTTCGAACTAGCCGACTGTCTATTGCTTTTCGTTGTGAAGGACCAAGTATCAGTTGTCTCGTTGACAAATGAGTGCGAGCCCTACTAATTTCATGTGAGTGAGTGAAACGGCAACATTTTCTGTGTTTAATAAACTATTTCCACTGAGCAACATCTAACATCTTGAAGCAAAATTTTAAAAATTTGTTTTGTTTTTAATATTAAGTCGGCAAGAAAAACACCTGTAATTGTATTGCATGAAAGCTGGCATGAGAAATTTGTTGAGGACATGCGAAAAACATCCCGACATGATGCAGATCTTCACACCTTCTTCACAAAAGACCCAATTGTCTTTGATTCAGAAATTTCGAGCAGCGTCTGCATCGGTAATACCATTGCCCTTATACCAGAGTTGTAAAAAATGTATCATTTTATCTTTAAATTCTTTTGAATTTTTTCGGCGTTAAACTGTGGGTCCCTTTCTCTTGTGCGAAAATTAGAAGCGCACAAGCCAAGAGACTGAGAGAAGCTCGGCTTTGGCCCTTTGGGGCTGTGTTAATAGACAAGCCATTTTACTTTTACTTTCATAATGATTATCTGCTGAGTTTTATTTTTAAAAATCAAACTTAATTTTTATTTTTGAGTAATAAAATTAAAATCAAGAATAATCATTCAAGTTTGATATTTCATATTTCTTTTAGATTTAAATCAAATAAATGCAGTAAAAATACAATTTTTTTTTGATTGCTCCAAGAGATTTATAAGTCACGAAAGAGCAATTATCAATGATTTCAAGAAGATTTAAAATCTTAATGATTTTAAAGAAAATTGGGTGCAATCACGAAGTAAAAGATTCAAAAGAATTTAAAGATAAAATGATTTAAGCAACTCTGGTATGTGGGCATTGGTATTACCGATGCAGACGCTGCTCGAAATTTCTGAATCAAAGACAATTGGGTCTTTGTGAAGAAGGTGTGAAGATCTGCATCATGTCGGGATGTTTTTCGCACGTCATCAACCAATTTCTTATGCCACTTCCGGCAAGACAATTTCAGGTGCTTTTCTTGCAGACTTAATATTAAAAACAAATGCAAATTTTTAAAAATTTTTTTTAATTTTTTTTTTTTTTTTTTTTTTTTTTTGAGCAATTTTGAGATTTTGCTTCAAGATGTTAGATGTTGCTCAGTGGAAATAGGCAATTAAACACAGAAAATGTTACCGTTTCACTCACTCACATGAAATTAGTAGGCTCGCACTCATTTGTCAACGAGACAACCTTATACTTGGCCCTTCACAACGAAAAGCAATAGACAGTCGGCTAGTTCGAAGGGTTCTTTCTTCTCCGCATTTTGCTGAAAATTAGTTGTTCGGTCAAATTGGCATTGGCATTCAATTACATTGAAATAAAACTATCCCTCTTACCATGTCAACGGAGGAATTCTATTTGCGCTACTACGTGGGCCACAAGGGTAAATTTGGTCATGAGTTTCTGGAGTTCGAGTTCCGGCCGAATGGCAAGCTCCGCTATGCCAACAATTCCAACTACAAGAACGACACCATGATCCGCAAAGAGGCCTTTGTGCATCAGTCGGTCCTGGAGGAGCTGAAACGCATCATTATCGATTCGGAAATCATGAAGGAAGATGATTTGTGCTGGCCGCCGCCAGATCGCGCGGGTCGTCAGGCAAGTACAGTGGACACCCCCTAAGACATCTGTGTGATTTGTATGTTGTTTTTGCAGGAACTGGAAATTGTCATCGCCGATGAGCACATCTCATTTACCACCACCAAAATTGGCTCATTGTTGGATGTCAATCGTTCCAAAGATCCCAAAGGAATGGGTTGTTTCTATTATCTTGTGCAGGACGTAAAGGCTTTGGTATTTTCACTAATGGGTCTGCATTTCAAGATCAAGCCCACATAAGATGATGCGGGCACACACTAATCCCTAAAAAGTGAAAGAACTACACACAAAATATACAAAGCAAAATCTTCGACGAAGCAACGATTTTGATGACTGAAGTCATTGAAATGAATCAAATGTTCTTGCAATCACGGACTTAAAACACTCTCAATAAACACTCCTGATTAGACCAGAATACCCTGGCAGCGAAAAGGGATCGCGCATCCAACTCCCAGTTCTCAACCGTCTTTGTTTACTCTATTGACTCAAACCTTGCACTTTCCGCCACGATTAAACAAGGTTTCTTTTAACACTCCCAGAAGTCTGGATTTCGTGTCTTCGGACTTTAATCTCCAGTCTACAATCTTATCGTGCCCATCTTATGAAAACAGCCAAAAACAGGATCGAGCAGTACGAAAAAGATTTTTCAAACTTGTGACGCCACTGGAATCAATATATATAAAACTGTTCAACCTGACTGACTGACTGGTGACCGTCGCACAGCCTAAACGGTAACAGCTACGAGGGCGGTCCCAGAAATAGCCGACCTAACTACTAAAACACAAAATTTTATCATTTTTTTTTTATTATTTTTCAACATAGGATCCTTTTAGGTCGATACACTTTTCCCAGCGATGTTCAATAGCTTCGATACCTTTTTTATAATAAGAACTGTGAAGCTCTTCAAAATAGGCATTAACCTCGGACTCCACCTCTTCATTGTTGCCAAATCTTTTTCCTCCGAGCCATTTTTTCAAGTTTGGAAATAAGAAATAATCAGAGGGAGCTAAGTCTGGCGAATAAGGAGCGTGAGGTAGCAATTCAAATTTTAGTTCATTAATTTTAGCCATTGCAACGGCAGAGGTGTGAACCGGCGCATTGTCAAGACTCCAAACTTACACGCGGAAACTTCGTTAGAATTTACCGAAGATTACGTTTTTGCTATACGCTTTGTTAATTTTTTCTTACCCATACAAATTGACCCGCCATAGTATACATAACTTCGGCCGAGCCGCAGTTAATCTTCCCCTATTTTTTTCCTAAAAAAACACCTATAGATCTCATTGAATATTGCTCTCTAAAATCATTCTAAGGGTACAAAGAATGAATAAAGATTGCATAAGAAACCATAAAAAACTATGTGATTGCAATTGACAGTAAGTTTTTGCTTTGCATTATAAAAAATAATAGGGGAAAGTTAACTTCGGCTCCGCCGAAGTTTTGTATACCCTTGCAGCCTCCATTGAAAACAGAAAAGGTTTTTCTAACTAACACTACTTTTCGAACCTTACTTTTCTAAAGGAAGCTATACCATGAATATTGACGTCGGATTTCGACCACTCTTAGTAGAATCTTGGAAAAGCATAACAAATTTACAAGTACGAAACTTGAAGGCGATTCCATTTAAAACAAAAAAGTTTTTCTTACTAGAACTTTTTTTTCGACCGATCATTCATACTAAAGCTATATGCTAAGTTCATCCGATTTTGACAAAACTTTGTACCATTGTGTAAAAGTATATAAAATAAATATATACCAATGTTAAGAACGTTTCCATTGAAAACAAATAAGTTTTTCTCACTAGAACTAGTTTTTCGACCGATCGTTTCTTTGGGAGCGATATATATGCTATAGTCATCTGATCCGGCCGGTTCCGACAAATGTGCAGCGTATGTGTATCAAAGGACTTCGTGCGAAGTTTGTTCAAGATAGCTTTAAAACTGACGGAGGAAATAGCATAGAATCAGACGGGGATGGCTAAGTCAACTCAGCTCGTCGAGCTGATCAAGAATATATATACTTTATGTGGTCGGAGATGTTTCTTTCAATGCGTTACAAACCTACAATTTTATATCCGCAAAACGATAAAGTCTGTTGGTTTCAAAAGAATAATTTCGAAGTTTTTGTTAAGTTGTGTTGAGAATTTAACAACCAACGCTTGGGAAGAAGTAAAAAGTAAAATACTCTCTCTATTCCGTGTTTCATTTTCGTTGGTTTTGCATTGATGCATAGATGTCGTTTGTAAAGATGGTTCGCAAAACCTCAGCAATTTCATTCTGGAAATAAAACAGAGTCAAAATCAAACAATATCTGTTTGCAGGTCTAAAAGGATGCAGAATGTTATGAAAATGTAACTAATATTTAGAATTTGGACCCTTTTTAGACGGAATTAATCGGTAAGCTACACTTAAAACGTATTTTTAGATATGGAAAAGTAATCACTGCATTAACGGACGTTTCTCTTCTTAACAACTTCAGGGGTTTAAACACTGCTTTCACAATTGGAAATATGGTTTGAAACTGGATATAGTTTTGCGAATTTTTCGGCTGGGCTGGGAATAGGACATTGGAAAAATGGAGTTCGTTTATTTTACATAAAGCTCCTTCAGTTAATACTAATTTTTTGTTTTTGTTCTTTTTTTTTTTTTCTTAAAATTACGACTTACTGGTGATAATTTCTCATTTTCGTCAATTTAAATTTATTGTAAAATTTAATAAATATCTAAAATATTTGATTAATCAGAAACTATGTTGTTATCATGCTCATCAGTCTCTCCCTTCGTTGTCAATTTTAAATTATCTGTGACCATTTTTTGAGTTGCCTGTATACTGTCAGATCCAAATCGGCTGCATGAACCCATATTGAGGGCCACCTCGCTGGAAGACCGATTCTTTTGAAAACTACTCCTGAAGGTATCGGACATGCGTTGCACTTCCACGCATATATTTTCATACATTAAGCGTTCATGTAACTTGTCCTGCAATATGGCCATTGTGGCCAAATACCACAACTGACCACGGGACAGCGGTCGAGCAGTGAAGTCCCTTTGCGATTCTCTGGTCTAGGAACGACAAGTATTAAAACAAGGGCATTTTTAGATATCACAAAAACTCACTCCGTTCAGCTCATCGCATGTGAGTTCCTTAAGAGGTATGGAAAAAACCATCGATATGGCCTCCGGCAGTGAACAAAGATTGGTCTCCTGACGGGCCAAACTCAGGGCCACAAAAGTGTCGCTCACTCCATTCAACTTGATGTTATGCTGGTAGTAAAAATGATCACCCACACGGTGACTATAATGCACAATCTTCCGGGGATATGCAGCCTTCAGTAACAATGCCAGCTCAGGGAATATGGCGCCCAGTGCCTGTATATCGAAGACGTAGGTCTCATTGGCGGTGGCAATGACCAGTACTGAGGTGGCCCGATGACGTCCATAGAAACTGGGTTCTACCACAAGCGATATGCTCGTCTGATCGCTTATATCGGCCAGTGCCTTGTGATAGGCGGCATCCGTTTGTTTGATAACAACAATCCGCAGAATCTTTTGCCGCAACGAGATCCACTCGTGGTGCAGCAGGGGCGAGTACTGGCTCTGGGCATCAGCCGACTTGGAGACGCAAACACTGTCGCAATTCGACTCGCTCATTCTGCTGTAGCTGGAGTAGACTTAAGACTTACAATTAGTGAACGGTAGATTAAAGTTTCGCTGTAAAATATAAAAAATTACCTTACAAGTTTTAAGCTCCACGAGGTGTTTCCAATATACAAAACTATCGATGCCAGCAGCGTCGATAAGAAATGTGTGTCAAAATAGCGTCGACTGTTTAGCGTCGATTTGGAACGGTGGAATAAGGAACAAAAATACTTTTTTTATTTTTTAATTTTCTCAGGAACAACTTAACTTTTTGAGACAAATAAAATTGCAAAATGTTAAGAAAAGCATAATCTATTGTATTTAATGAGGTTTGGGTGGATTTGAGAATTTCAGGTACCGAAAATGTGACACTAACAAATCGGCTCGCCACATTTTTGGGTATATCTCCTCTCTCAGATAACATGCACGGTATACCAAAACTTCGGGCACATATTTAAGTATATGCTCACAAATTTTCAGCCCAATCGACCGTACAGTTTTTGAGAAAAACGGCTAACAGTGGAACAACCTCTTAAAATTCCCATACGAAAACCCTTAAAAAAAATACTTTTTTAAATATGCGTCAACTGCTAAGTTCCAAGACAATGGCACACATTGCACGGTATATTAGCTTATAGGAGAGATATTCAAGAGTGTACCTAGCAAGTTTCAGCTCAATCGGCTCGGCTTCATATTTTCCACTGTTAAGGCTGCCAGCGACAGTGGCGCCAGCGACGGTAGCGCCGTGATCAATCTGCAGCAAAGGTCACACTGGCCAAATTCAAATTCGTCGCTAATTTATATCTTAGCTCTGAGACAATGGCATGTTTTGCACGGTAGTGTCAATCATTGGCAATAGTTTAACAATGGGCGTATTCAGCAGATAAATCCGATTTACGATTTCTGATTTGCGATTGCTTATAATTTTCTGCTGAATGACAATGATTGCTAAATTTAGGTTATTTTCTGGCTTTAGTATATTTGGTCAAAAATACATTCACACCATAAAAAAATTAGGCTTTAGTATTAAATACATTTGACATTTGAAAATGGATGCCTAGCGCTGTAAGACTCCTCTTGGACTTATATAAGGACAACAGGCAGAACTTTTGGAACATACGCCTTGAAGAATAACCGATTGACCTTGCTTTCTGTTGTAGTAATCTGCTGCGTTTCCTACAGGTTGCTTAATAGATATATGGCACCCATCAATTGCCCCAATCGCTCCTGGGATTCCACGCGATTTTTGTTTAAATATTTTTGTGCAGTAAAAGCTTGCTGGGAGTCATTTGACCAATTCACATACGTTGCCATTAGCCTCGATAGAGTCCCTGTTATGTTGTAAAATATTTGGTGGCCTGAACTTGTTGGAATGTCGAATCGATCGCCAACAGACGAGAAAGATTCTTGTTTACTTAGCAGCCAAATTGAATATAGCATCTTCTTTGAAAAACATACATTTGGAATTGTTTCATTCTCTGTTAGGGCCGTTGCATTTGCTGTTACACCAAGAAGTTCCAGGAAAACGCAAAGTTAACAGAATTCTATTATCATGCATAAAACATATTTCATATATGAACCTCATAAGTTGAGCGTGACATCCTAAAATGCGCCTTGAATTGGTCCATTCTGTACCTGGGAACTGTTTCCTCGTAGAATGATTAAGGGGGGAAAACACTTTGCGGAAAAAAAAATTTTCGACTTTTTTTTTTGCATATTTTTGTAGCTTGGATATTCAAAAATATCCCCCTAAAAGGATTTTCAAAAATTCGAAATAGTTTAGAAGATACAGCGCTTTTAATGACCCAAGGTGACCCAATTTTCCTAGCAACTGCAAACTTTAAACGCGTTTATCTCGAAACCACGTTTTTCAAACTGGTGGCCACGATTCAGAGGAAACCAGTGGACCGATTTTGCTCCGGAAGGTCTTATACGACGCAGATTTGTCGTCGCTATCGTTCGGCCCTCCAACTTTTGGATACCTATATTTTAAGTGTACTTTTTTTACACTACACTACAAAAAAAAGGCCAAAAAAATTTTTTGTTTTCAAATGTCCGCCATTTTGTCAAAAAAATTTTCAATTTTTTTCGGAGGGCCGAACGATAGCCACATTAGTTCTAAACATAACCGCATTTTTCTTTTTTTTTTCAGATCATCCCAAGTGCTGCAACCATGGTTACCATGTGGGCACCTTTTTTTTATACATCATTTTTCGGAGGCCGATAACTTTCTGAACGGCCCTCATATTGACAAAAAAAATTTTGTATTTTCCTTTCATTCATTAACTATTTAATAAAAAAAACAAAAATAAAAAATGTCTTATACTTTTTTTCTGGAATTTTTTTTAAAACCATCTACTTTTGCTCATCGCAAAGTGTGTTCCCCCCTTAAGAGCGAAGGCGATTCCTTTTGATTTTTCGATTGCCCCAATAGCGGCTACGAATGGGCTGCTCATTGACCAGATCAGCAATTATACCCATATTAAATTCATCCTCACAAAAGACCGTCCCAATCAAATTCATGTTTTCACAACTCATTTTATGCACAATTTTTGAGAGCTGTCAGTTTATTTTTAGTTTTGGGGTTAACAGTTGGCCGTGCAATCGGTAAACGGTCTCACCAATCATACATTTTATATGATTTCATCTCAGCAATCATGTTCGTCAAATTTATCAATCGCAATCGGCAATCACTGTATTCAGCAGGTAAAATCGGCAATCATAAATCAGAAATCGTAAATCGGATTTATCTGCTGAATACGCCCAATCATTTTGATGCATAAATCATAAAATCGATCGAACAGTTTTTAAGAAAATTCAATTTTTCTATTTTTAAGCCACCTTTAATGGCTTCTTCTAGGGCAGCACTAAGACCCGCGATCGAATTCCTATCTGGGCATTTGAAAGAAAAAGATTATTTGACTATTGCAAACATAGTAAACTCCAATCTTAAAAAGAAAAACCGCAATTTCAAATTTAGCGGGGTTTCTAACAAATGGCGCTTATCAGTTGACAAATGTCTTAAACGGTACTTGCTAAAATATAATTTAAATGAGTATGATTATAAATACTCTGACATTTTACTAACTAAAGAGACAGTTAATAAAGTCACGCATATTGAAAATGATGTGACCAATGAGTACTTTACTTGAAGATAGTTCCTTAAACCCTGTTGACCAAAGTCTAGTCAAGGCTACCTTAAAGTGCCTCCGGAAAAATTGCAGGGTTGAAAATTTAAGTTTAAATGTTGATGTAAATATGGTGAACAATGCAAAATGTATTCGTTCATCTAATAAAAAATGTCCACATTTTGTAACTGAAATGAAAGTGAATGATTTTGAGGATAAATGCACCACTTTGTTTTCAAAAAAGAAAACTTTACAACACATTTTTAGAGAAAAATGTTTCGCTATTAATAATGCGTGTGGTCTGAACTTCAGATTTGTTGCGTATGGATACTGCAAAGATCCATTTTGTAACTATTTTGGATTGGATGGGTCCATAGATGGAACTGTGCTAGTTTACTCATCCAGCCAGAGTTTGACCCATACTATAAATTTAAAAAAATGTTCAATGCAGAGCCATAAATCGCTTTGTTGCCAAAAGCGAGATTAAAGGAAGCTCTGAATTTAACAATAAACTGGCAAATCAAATAAACTCGGAAAGAGCTTTAGTGGGGAATAAGCAAATCGTGTACAAGAATTTATCGTATTACAGAAATCTCATAACTTTGTTAAATTATGTGAAAGCACAATTGAAAGCAAATTTTAAGACGGTACCATTAAAAACAAAAAAGTTTTTTCAATAAGACCGTTTTCAGACCTATCTTTTGTATGGGGGCTATACCATTTAGTTGTCCGATTTTCACCAAACTTAGTAAAATTATGAAAAAACATAGAAAACCAATAAATACAAACTTTTGAGACGTTTACATTGAAATCAAAAAAGTATCTCTAACTAAAACTAGCCATCTGATCCTGTCGGTTCCGACATATTAGCAGCGGCAATACTTTGTGGAAAATTCCAGCTCGATAGCTTTAGATCTAAGAGACTAGTTTGCGTAGAAACAGACAGCCGGACAGGGCTAAATCAACTTCAGCATGTCGCCCTGATCAAGAATATATATAGTTTAAGGGGTCGGAAATGAATATTTCTATGCGTTGCAAACTTCTGGGCAAAATTATAATACCTTTTGAAAGGGTATAAAAATGACAGAAGAAACAGATACGCGGACAGACAACTCAGTTTTTCTGGCTAATGAAGACTCAGACAGAACTCAAAGCGACGGCCAACTACAGAGTTCGCTGGAAGATGCCGTATGTCCCACTACTAGAAGATGATGTGCTCAGAGTATTTCCTGTATTTCCATGACCACACTCTACTCACTTAGTTTCAGCAAGCTTCTCGATTCCTTCCATTGAAGGATCCTCTTTCTTGGACACGCCACTTGTATTTGCATCTCTTGCTGCAAGTAAAACTACAATGAATATTGGTGTTAATTAATATCACAAGGTTAAACTCACATGTCATTGTGTTCCAAAATAGTTTTTTTTCGCAAAAATAACACTTGTCCCGTATGTATAGGTTTTTAATTTTGTTAAAGTAATTTAATGAAAAAGCTTGTAAAATATTTGTTCAATTGTTGTTTGTTAGCCCCCTGAAGACGGACCCCGATGTGGGCTCGAAATAAATTGGGAAAATATAAACAGAAAGGCCGTTTTATTTTCGGATGAGACGGATGACCTCGAGCCAGCCCAACCAAACCGTTGGAAAAATAAATCACAATATTCTGCACACAAGGAAATTGTTGTTTTCCTTAACGCCGCTGAAAAAAATTTAACGGAGAATAGCTAAAAGAGTGGCAACGCTGTGTCCATGTCTAGGGCTGCAGTTGTAGCCGTGCACCTTACACTGATACATCCTAATGTAGATAAATAAAAATAAACATGTAAAAATATGAAATGATCATGTAGAGAAGTGAAAATGCTATAAATAGGAAAATTGAATATTCTCCAAAACTGTACGATCGATTTTAATGATTTATGCATCAAAATCATTGTCAAATTATTGCCAATGATTGGCACTACCGTGCAAAACGTGCCATTGTCTCAGAGCTAAGATATAAATTAGCGACGAATTTGATTTTGGCCAGTGTGACCTTTGCTGCAGATTGATCACGGCGCCACCGTCGCTGGCGCCACTCTCGCTGGCGCCACTGTCGCTGGCAGCCTTAACAGTGGAAAATATGAAGCCGAGCCGATTGAGCTGAAACTTGCTAGGTACACTCTTGAATATCTCTCCTATAAGCTAATATACCGTGCAATGTGTGCCATTGTCTTGGAACTTAGCAGTTGACGCATATTTAAAAAAGTATTTTTTTAAGGTTTTTTGTATGGGAATTTTAAGAGGTTGTTCCACTATTAGCCGTTTTTCTCAAAAACTGTACGGTCGATTGAGCTGAAAATTTGTGAGCATATACTTAAATATGTGCCCGAAGTTTTGGTATACCGTGCATGTTATCTGAGAGAGGAGATATACCCAAAAATGTGACGAGCCGATTTGTTAGTGTCACATTTTCGGTACCTGAAATTCTCAAATCCACCCAAACCTCATTAAATACAATAGATTATGCTTTTCTTAACATTTTGCAATTTAATTTGTCTCAAAAAGTTAAGTAGTTCCTGAGAAAATTAAAAAATAAAAAAAGTATTTTTGTTCCATATTCCACCGTTCCAAATCGACGCTAAACAGTCGACGCTATTTTGACGCACATTTCTTATCGACGCTGCTGGCATCGATAGTTTTGTATATTGGAAACACCTCGTGGAGCTTAAAACTTGTAAGGTAATTTTTTATATTTTACAGCGAAACTTTAATCTACCGTTCACTAATTGTAAGTCTTAAGTCTACTCCAGCTACAGCAGAATGAGCGAGTCGAATTGCGACAGTGTTTGCGTCTCCAAGTCGGCTGATGCCCAGAGCCAGTACTCGCCCCTGCTGCACCACGAGTGGATCTCGTTGCGGCAAAAGATTCTGCGGATTGTTGTTATCAAACAAACGGATGCCGCCTATCACAAGGCACTGGCCGATATAAGCGATCAGACGAGCATATCGCTTGTGGTAGAACCCAGTTTCTATGGACGTCATCGGGCCACCTCAGTACTGGTCATTGCCACCGCCAATGAGACCTACGTCTTCGATATACAGGCACTGGGCGCCATATTCCCTGAGCTGGCAGTGTTACTGAAGGCTGCATATCCCCGGAAGATTGTGCATTATAGTCACCGTGTGGGTGATCATTTTTACTACCAGCATAACATCAAGTTGAATGGAGTGAGCGACACTTTTGTGGCCCTGAGTTTGGCCCGTCAGGAGACCAATCTTTGTTCACTGCCGGAGGCCATATCGATGGTTTTTTCCATACCTCTTAAGGAACTCACATGCGATGAGCTGAACGGAGTGAGTTTTTGTGATATCTAAAAATGCCCTTGTTTTTAATACTTGTTGTTCCTAGACCAGAGAATCGCAAAGGGACTTCACTGCTCGACCGCTGTCCCGTGGTCAGTTGTGGTATTTGGCCACAATGGCCATATTGCAGGACAAGTTACATGAACGCTTAATGTATGAAAATATATGCGTGGAAGTGCAACGCATGTCCGATACCTTCAGGAGTAGTTTTCAAAAGAATCGGTCTTCCAGCGAGGTGGCCCTCAATATGGGTTCATGCAGCCGATTTGGATCTGACAGTATACAGGCAACTCAAAAAATGGTCACAGATAATTTAAAATTGACAACGAAGGGAGAGACTGATGAGCATGATAACAACATAGCTTCTGACTAATCAAATATTTTAGATATTTTTTAAATTTTACAATAAATTTAAATTGACGAAAATGAGAAACTATCACCAGTAAGTCGTAATTTTAAGAAAACGGTTAAAAAACGAAAAGAACTCTGCGGTAAAAACAAAAAATTAGTATTAACTGAAGGAACTTTATGTAATATAACCGAACTCCATTTTTCCAACGTCCAATTCCCAGCCCAGCCGAAAAATTCGCAAAACTATATCCAGTTTCAAACCATATTTCCAATTTTGAAAGCAGGGCTTAAACCCCTGAAGTTGTTAAGAAAAGAGAAACATCCGTTAATGCAGTGATAACTTTTCCATATCTAAAAATACATTTACCGATTAATTCCGTCTAAAAAGGGTCCGAGTTCAAAATATTAGTTACATTTTCATAACATTCTGCATCTTTTTAGACATGCAAACAGTTATTGTTTGATTTTGACTCTGTTTTATTTCCAGAATGAAATTGCTGAGGTTTTGCGAACCATCTTTACAAACGACATCTATGCATCAATGCAAAACCAACGAAAATGAAACACGGAATAGAGAGAGTATTTTACTTTTTACTTCTTCCCAAGCGATTCTTTTTAAATTCTCAACGCAACATAACAAAAACTTCGAAATTATTATTTTTAAACCAACTGACTTTATCGTTTTGCGTATGCGAGCAAGGTGTATAAATTTGTATACTCTTGCAGAGGGTATTATAAAATTGTCCGGAGGCTTGTAACGCATTGAAGGAAGCATCTCCGACCACATAAAGTATATATATTCTTGATCAGCTCGACGAGCTGAGTTGACTTAGCCATGTCCGTCTGATTCTATGCTATTTCCTCCGTCAGTTTTAAAGCTATCTTGAACAAACTTCGCACGAAGTCCTTTGATACACATACGCTGCACATTTGTCGGAACCGGCCGGATCAGATGACTATAGCATATAGCTCCCAAAGAAACGATCGGTCGAAAAACTAGTTCTAGTGAGAAACACTTATTTGTTTTCAATGGAAACGTTCTTAACATTGGTATATATTTATTTAATAAACTTTTACACAATGCTAAAAAGTTTTGTCAAAATCGGATGACTTTAGCTTATAGCTACAGTACGAATGATCCGTCAAAGAAAACTTCTTGTAAGAAAAACTTGTTTGTTTTAAATGGAATCGCCTTCAAGTTTCGTACTTGTAAGTTTGTTATGCTTTTCCATGATTCTACTAAGAGTGGTCGAAATCCGACGTCAATATTCATGGTATAGCTTCCTTTAGAAAAGTAAGGTTCGAAAAGTAGTGTTAGTTAGAAAAACCTTTTCTGTTTTCAATGGAGGCTGCAAGGGTATACAAAACTTCGGCGGAGCCGAAGTTAACTTTCCCCTATTATTTTTTATAATGCAAAGCAAAAACTTACTGTCAATTGCAATCACATAGTTTTTTATGGTTTCTTATGCAATCTTTATTCATTCTTTGTACCCTTAGAATGATTTTAGAGAGCAATATTCAATGAGATCTATAGGTGTTTTTTTAGGAAAAAAATAGGGGAAGATTAACTCCGGCTCGGCCGAAGTTATGTATACTATGGCGGGTCAATTTGTATGGGTAAGAAAAAATTAACAAAGCGTATAGCAAAAACGTAATCTTCGGTAAATTCTAAAGAAGTTTCCGCGTGTAAGTTTGGAGTCTTGACAATGCGCCGGTTCACACCTCTGCCGTTGCAATGGCTAAAATTAATGAACTAAAATTTGAATTGCTACCTCACGCTCCTTATTCGCCAGACTTAGCTCCCTCTGATTATTTCTTATTTCCAAACTTGAAAAAATGGCTCGGAGGAAAAAGATTTGGCAACAATGAAGAGGTGGAGTCCGAGGTTAATGCCTATTTTGAAGAGCTTCACAGTTCTTATTATAAAAAAGGTATCGAAGCTATTGAACATCGCTGGGAAAAGTGTATCGACCTAAAAGGATCCTATGTTGAAAAATAAAAAAAAAAAATGATAAAATTTTGTGTTTTAGTAGTTAGGTCGGCTATTTCTGGGACCGCCCTCGTAGCTGTTACCGTTTAGGCTGTGCGACGGTCACCAGTCAGTCAGTCAGGTTGAACAGTTTTATATATATTGATTCCAGTGGTGTCACAAGTTTGAAAAATCTTTTTCGTACTGCTCGATCCTGTTTATGGCGGTTTTCAAAGATGGGCACGATAAGATTGTAGACTGGAGATTAAACTCCGAAGACACGAAATCCAGACTTCTGGGAGTGTTATAAGAAACCTTGTTTAATCGTGGCTGAAAGTGCTAGGTTTGAGTCAATGGAGTAAACAAAGACGATTGAGAACTAGGAGTTGGATGCGCGATCCCTTTTCGCTGCCAGTGTATTCTGGTCTGTTCAGGAGTGTTTATTCAGAGAGTTTAAAGTCCGTGATTGCTAGAACATTGATTCATTTCAATGACTTCAGTCATCAAAATCGTTGCTTCCTCGAAGATTTTGTGTTGTATATTTTGTGTGTAGTTCTTTCACTTCTTAGGGATGAGTGTGTGCCCGCATCATCTTATGTGGGCTTGATCTTGAAATGCAGACCCATTAGTGAAAATACCAAAGCCTTTACGTCCTGCACAAGATAATAGAAACAACCCATTCCTTTGGGATCTTTGGAACGATTGACATCCAACAATGAGCCAATTTTGGTGGTGGTAAATGAGATGTGCTCATCGCCGATGACAATTTCCAGTTCCTGCAAAAACAACATACAAATCACACAGATGTCTTAGGGGGTGTCCACTGTACTTGCCTGACGACCCGCGCGATCTGGCGGCGGCCAGGACAAATCATCTTCCTTCATGATTTCCGAATCGATAATGATGCGTTTCAGCTCCTCCAGGACCGACTGATGCACAAAGGCCTCTTTGCGGATCATGGTGTCGTTCTTGTAGTTGGAATTGTTGGCATAGCGGAGCTTGCCATTCGGCCGGAACTCGAACTCCAGAAACTCATGACCAAATTTACCCTTGTGGCCCACGTAGTAGCGCAAATAGAAGTCCTCCGTTGACATGGTAAGAGGGAAAGTTTTATTTCAATGTAATTGTATGCCAATGCCAATTTGACCGAACAACTAATTTTCAGCAAAATGCGGAGAAGAAAGAACCCTTCGAACTAGCCGACTGTCTATTGCTTTTCGTTGTGAAGGGCCAAGTATAAGGTTGTCTCGTTGACAAATGAGTGCGAGCCTACTAATTTCATGTGAGTGAGTGAAACGGCAACATTTTCTGTGTTTAATAAACTATTTCCACTGAGCAACATCTAACATCTTGAAGCAAAATGTTTCTATCCCACACGTTCCTCATAAAATAAAGTAATGTAAGAGAAATTTGACATGCATTTTGAAAATTTGCTTAGTTTTTAATATTAAGTCTGCAAGAAAAGCACCTGAAATTGTCTTGCACGGAAGCTGGCATAAGAAATTGGTTGATGACGTGCGAAAAAACCACATCCCGACATGATGCAGATCTTCACACCTTCTTCACAAAAGACCCAATTGTCTTTGATTCAGAAATTTCGAGCAGCGTCTGCATCGGTAATACCAATGCCCACATACCAGAGTTGCTTAAATCATTTTATCTTTAAATTCTTTTGAATCTTTTACTTCGTGATTGCACCCAATTTTCTTTTAATCATTAAGGTTTTAAGTCTTCTTTAAATCTGAAGATTGCACTCAATTTTCTTAAAATCATTAAGATTTTAAATCTTCTTGAAATCATTGATGATTGCTCTTTCGTGACTTATAAATCTCTTGGAGCAATCAAAAAGAATTGTATTTTTACTGCATTTATTTGATTTAAATCTAAAAGAAATATGAAATATCAAACTTGAATGATTATTCTTGATTTTTAATTTTATTACTCAAAAAATAAAAATTAAAGTTTGATTTTTAAAAATAAAACTCAGCAGATAATCATTATGAAAGTAAAAGTAAAATGGCTTGTCTAGTTGACACAGCCCCAAAGGGCCAAAGCCGAGCCTCTCTCAATCTCTGGGCTTTGCTTCTAATTTTCGCACAAAAAGGGACCCACAGTTTAACGCCGAAAAAATTCAAAAGAATTTAAAGATAAAATGATAAATTTTTTACAACTCTGGTATAAGGGCAATGGTATCACCGATGCAGACGCTGCTCGAAATTTCTGAATCAAAGACAATTGGGTCTTTTGTGAAGAAGGTGTGAAGATCTGCATCATGTCGGGATGTTTTTCGCATGTCCTCAACAAATTTCTCATGCCAGCTTTCATGCAAGACAATTTCAGGTTTTTTCTTGCCGACTTAATATTAAAAAAAAAACTAAACAAATTTTTAAAATTTTGCTTCAAGATGTTAGATGTTGCTCAGTGGAAATAGGCTATTAAACACAGAAAATGTTGCCGTTTCACTCACTCACATGAAATTAGTAGGCTCGCACTCATTTGTCAACGAGACAACCTTATACTTGGCCCTTCACAACGAAAAGCAATAGACAGTCGGCTAGTTCGAAGGGTTCTTCTCCGCATTTTGCTGAAAATTAGTTGTTCGGTTAAATTGGCATAGGCATACAATTACATTGAAATAAAACTATCCCTCTTACCATGTCAACGGAGGAATTCTATTTGCGCTACTACGTGGGCCACAAGGGTAAATTTGGTCATGAGTTTCTGGAGTTCGAGTTCCGGCCGAATGGCAAGCTCCGCTATGCCAACAATTCCAACTACAAGAACGACACCATGATCCGCAAAGAGGCCTTTGTGCATCAGTCGGTCCTGGAGGAGTTGAAACGCATCATTATCGATTCGGAAATCATGAAGGAAGATGATTTGTGCTGGCCGCCGCCAGATCGCGAGGGTCGTCAGGCAAGTACAGTGGACACCCTCTAAGACATCTGTGTGATTTGTATGTTGTTTTTGCAGGAACTGGAAATTGTCATCGGCGATGAGCACATCTCATTTACCACCACCAAAATTGGCTCATTGTTGGATGTCAATCGTTCCAAAGATCCCAAAGGAATGGGTTGTTTCTATTATCTTGTGCAGGACGTAAAGGCTTTGGTATTTTCACTAATGGGTCTTCATTTCAAGATCAAGCCCACATAAGATGATGCGGGCACACACTCATCCCTAAGAAGTGAAAGAACTACACACAAAATATACAACACAAAATCTTCGAGGAAGCAACGATTTTGATGACTGAAGTCATTGAAATGAATCAAATGTTCTAGCAAACACTCTCAATAAACACTCCTGAATGGACCAGAATACCCTGGCAGCGAAAAGGGATCGCGCATCCAACTCCTAGTTCTCAACCGTCTTTGTCTACTCTATTGACTTAAACCTAGCACTTTCCGCCACGATTAAACAAGGTTTCTTTTAATGCTCCTGGAATTCTGGATTTCGTGTCTTCGGACTTTAAACTCCAGTCTACAATCTTATCGTGCTCATCTTTGAAAACCGCCAAAAACAGGATCGAGCAGTACGAAAAAGATTTTTCAAACTTGTGACGCCACTGGAATCAATATACTTGGTATACCGGTATGAAATGAGCGTTAAAAAATTTTATTCAAAGTATTGGCCATTGTTTTCTACACATTTTGACCACCTTTCTGGCAATTTGTGGACACCACGCCAATAAAATTGATCGTCTTTTAAAGCAAACCAACCAGACACCCAATTTTCGACCTCCTCGTAGGAATGAAAGTGCTGCTCAGCCAATGCGTGTCCCATCGATGAAAACAAATGGTAGTCGGAAGGAGCCAAGTCTGGTAAATAGGGCGGGTGGGGTAGCAGCTCCCAGCCAAGTGTTTTGATTGTATCCTGCACCGGTTTTGCTTTGTGTGCAGGTGCATTGTCATGGAGCAAAATTACCTTGCCGTGTCTTCTGGCCCATTCTGGTCGTTTCTCGATCAATGCATGGTTTAAATTGATCATTTGTTGTCGGTAGCGATCAGTATTAACGGTTTCACCAGGTTTTAGGAGCTGGTGGTGCACCACACCTTTGTGGTCCCACCAAACACACAGCATTGTCTTCTTGCCGAATCGATCTGGTTTTGCAGTCGATGTTGATGGTTGTCCATGATTTTTTCCGCTTAGGATTCTTAAAATAAGTCTATTTTTCATCGCCAGTAAAAGTCCGATGCAAAACCGATTTTCTTTCGTGTCTTTGAAGCAAAATTTCACAAGTGTTTTTTCTGTTTTCCATCTGTCTTTCATTCAATTCATGTGGCACCCATTTTCCACACTTTTTGGATCTTTCCCATAGCTTTTAAACGGTCAGAAATTGTTTGTTGTGCAACATTTAACATTTCTGATATTTGCTTTTGACTCAAAGTGTCATCTCCATCCAATATCGTTTGCAATTCGGTCTCTTCAAACTGTTTTGGTGGTCTTCCACGTTGTTTATTTCTCACATCAAAATCATTATTTCTGAACCGTTGAAACCATCTTTTTGCATGTTGCTTCTGATAGAGCATGATCACCATATGTCTCGAAAAGCGTTCGATGCGACTCTGCAGCACTTTTCTTCAAATGAAAACAAAAAATTAATGCTTTCCGCAAATCATCACTTTCTGGTACAAAATTCGACATTTTTAACACGATGAAAAAATATGATGTTATCTTTTCAATGACTTGATGTACACTAAATATGTTTCACAGATGTCATAGCAAACAAACAACAAAAAAATAAAGGCTCGTTCACAACAAATGTTCCCTATCGAGACATTTGTACGAGACTTGACGCTCACTTCATACCGGTATACCTGGTAGACCAAACTGAAGATGTTTGACAGTGAAACAAAACACGAAACGTGCGTGAGCTGTTTAAACCAGTGTTGCCAAAAGTGATTACACTGAATTTTGTGGCTAGATAAGCATTTGATATTATTTAGTTTATTGGAAAGAGATTCTAGAAGAACAAGGAAATGGGTATTCCAATTGTAGCGCTTGTTAAAGACCATGCCTAAGATTCGTAGGTCTCTGACATTTTTAATTGGAGATAGTGAGGAAATAATGAATACAGTACAATGGTATTATCTACATATGTGCAAGTGCTTGCACTTTTGTACTGAGAGACTAGCTCCGGAGTACTTGCACAATTCCAGAATATCGGTTAGAAGGGGATCTACGAGGTGTGTTCAAAAAGTATCGCGAATTTTAAATTTTCGCGGGTTACGTATATTCGAATTTCGATTTTTTTGTGGCGTTATGTTGGTACTCATGTCTCTCACTTATGCCGACAAGCTCGGCCATTTTGAATGTTCACTTAATTGTTGACGCGCTTTGTTGCGTGTTTTGGATCGTCTTCGATTTTTACCTATTCAAAAAAATGGATCAAAGAACCTGTATCAAATTTTGTGTGAAAAACGAAATTAAGTGCGCGAATGCATTCCGAATGTTGACTGTGGCATACGGAGAAGCTACCTTGGACCGAAGCAACGTTTATCGGTGGTACAAAATGTTCTCAGAAGGCCGAGAAGATGTGAACGACGAAGAGCGTGCCGGACGCCCGAGCACTTCAACAACAGACGAAAAAATTAATGAAGTGGAGAAAATGGTATTGGCCAATCGTCGAATCACCGTTTGAGAAGTTGCTGAGGACCTAAACATATCGATTGGCTCGTGCCATTCGATTTTTATCAATGATTTGGGCATGAGACGGGTCGCCGCGAAATTCGTACCAAAATTGCTCAATTGCGACCAAAAACAGCATCGCATGAACATTGCTAATGAGATGTTAAACTCTGTCCGCGACGACCCAAATTTGCTCCAGAGGGTCATAACTGGTGACGAATCGTGGGTTTATGGTTATGACGTGGAAACCAAAGCATGAACCAAGACCGAAAAAAGCGCGCCAAGTTCGGTCGAATGTGAAAGTTTTGCTGACAGTTTTCTTCGATTGCAGGGGCGTGGTGCATCATGAGTTCTTGCCACAGGGAAGAACGGTCAATAAGGAATATTACCTGCAAGTTATGCGCAATTTGCGCGAAGCAATCCGCCAGAAACGCCCGGATTTGTGGAAGAACAAAAATTGGCTTTTGCACCACGATAACGCCCCTGCTCACACATCGTTGCTTGTGCGCGACTTTTTTGGCCAAAAACAACACACTAATGATGCCGCAGCCACCGTATTCCCCAGATCTGGCCCCCTGTGACTTTTTCTTGTTCCCTAAACTGAAGAGGCCCATGAAAGGACGACGTTACGCTACGCTTGACGAGATAAAGACGGCATCGAAGGAGGAGCTGAACAAGATAAAAAAAAATGATTTTTTGAAGTGCTTCGAAGATTGGAAAAACCGTTGGCACAAGTGTATAATATCTCATGGGGATTACTTTGAAGGGGACAAAATAGATATTCATGAATAAATAAATAATTTTTGAAAAAAACACAAAATTCGCGATACTTTTTGAACACACCTCGTATGTTTAGTGAAGCTGATTTACCCGTTTTCTTAAATATGTGGTAGTCGTCGGCGTAGGCGTAGAAAGAAAATATGAGAAAGAGGACTACCGACAGAGACCATCCTTGGGGAATTCCATTAAATACGGGGGTGACGCAGAAACCTCATCTCCACATTACAACCGAAAACCGATTCTTAGGTACCACTGAAATCTCTTTCGGTTGGTTTCAAACGACTCGTAATTTGGGAGGAGATTTAGCTAAATTCACCACCCAAACAGTTTTGATAAGCAAAATTAGTTTTTTAAATATTAACAACATTGTTTATCTGGATAAATTGCATAAAAAGAATATCGTTTTTAATTTGTTTTAATATTAAAACTTGCATGTGAATAATAATTCGCAAAACCAACAAAAACCGGACTACCATTGGCGCCATTTTCTCCAATTCATTAATTTTTCGTCTGTCGTTGAAGTGCTCGGGCGTCCGGCTCGCTCTTTGTCGTTCACATCTTCTCGGCCTTCTGAGAACATTTTGTACCACCGATAAACGTTGCTTCGGTCCAAGGTAGCTTCTCCGTATGCCCGCAGTCAACATTCGGAATGCATCCGCGCACTTAATTCAGGTTCTTTGATCCATTTTTTTGAATAGGTAAAAATCGAAGACGATCCAAAACACGTGCAAGCAAAGCAGCTGTCAACAATTAAGTGAACATTCAAAATGGCCGAGCTTGTCGGCATAAGTGAGAGACATGAGTACCAACATAACGCCACAAAAAAATCGAAATTCGAATATACGTAACCCGCGAAAATTCAAAATTCGTGATACTTTTTGAACACACCTCGTATCCTGACGAAGCAAATAATTGAAAAAAATATATTGTGGCATGAGGATATAAAAGAGGCTGTTACAACAATGCGACTTACAACTTGTCGAAAATATGACGAAATATCAATGGTGCCAAATGAAATTAAAGGAAAATGATCGAAGTGACCACATTAATAGTGCAATATCCAGTGAAAGTCGCATATATAAACATCTTGACTACACTAAAGGCGTTACGTACTGTGATGATAAATATCAGAGGAAAACTATAAGTTGGATTTTTAAGGCTCGAGCTGATCTTTTATGGCTAAATGGAAGTGCTCATCAATCAGGAGATAAAAACTGCTCTCTATGCAATTTGAAGGAAATTGAGGAAATACGTCACTTTCTGGGAAGATGTCCAGTACTTGAAGAATTTCGGTTGATGTTTTTTTGGAAAAATAGTATTAAATGAGGCAGAAATAATATCAGCATTAAATGAAACGGGTTTAATAATTGGATCAATCTGGCAGGTATGTAGAAAAGGCAATTTTTTATAGAAAACGTATTATAAGCGAATTCAATTAATTGTTCTTTTTTTTAATAAATCATTGTTAAAAATTGTGTTAGTAATAAATGTAATATTAATGTTAAAAATTGTGTCTAGACTTAATTAAATATCAATGTTCACAAAAAATGTAATGTGTGTGTATGTCTGTACTGTGGACGACAAACGATCGGGTATCTGGCGACGAGCTGAGCAACCCCGGTGTAGTAGTTCGAAGCAGTATTTGACAATACACCAGTGTTCCCAGCCCATACAATTATACAAGGTAGTCCACTCGGCTGCAGTCGTTCGGTTTGTGGTCCCTTATTTTCAGTGCGGCCTCGCTTGTTCGAACTGAAAGGTTGTGTGCGGACGGTTTTTTTCAGAGCTTTTAACCCTTAAAAGCCAAGCAGAAAAATGTCTTTTTGCAGTTGTTGTCGCAGGCACGTGCTAGGCGTAAAATTTATTTTAAGATACGTATATTCTTTAGACTTAAGAGCTTAAACAAAAGAATGGGGCTGTTAAACAACAAAAAAAAGAATAATGTCAAATTCAAAACTAATAAAAATAAAATTATAAAACACTACAACTCTTAGTTTTTAACTAAGGAAAATTTTAGCCCCATGCACCGAGCGCGGAGTTAATTGACGCACTGTGTAGCCGTTTCACCTCACACTCACTATTCAACGCCTTTCACTCGCACTTATATTAAGGGACTATGATTTTTAGTGACTACCTGCCTACGCGAAGTCGTCTTCACTGATGGCAGAGAGAACAAAATTTGTCAGTTGCAGTCTGCTGCGTCAAGTCGAGCACATTGACGGCGCTTTGCCTACAGGCTACACTGCAAAAAACTACTATGGCTACCTGCATATTTGTTTATATTTTTATGAATAATTTATTTTTTGGAAGTCTAGAACGTCTTTATAATCTTTGAGAAGAAGTTAAATCTTTCTTAGAGAAAGAAAATTGGTTAAATCACAAGTAAAAAATAAAGATCTGTCAAATCTTAATAGAACCGAACATCAAGTTAAGCTACACCCCAACAATAGCCGATTGGAAGACTATGCAGATGCAGTTAATACACTTTCAACCGAATTGATGAAAGATTTGGGGATTTAAACCAAATCGACTGGCTAATTTCAATTTTCAATAATCCCCGAAACTGAAAACTCTCATTTCAGAGGATATAAAAAAGAAATCAAACTAATGAAAGATGATATAATGTTGCCCCTAGGTACCGGAATTGATTTTTTGGAAAGAAATCTCAATACAAATATATCCATCCACAAAAAAGGCAATGTTAAAACTTTGTTCGATGTTCACAACGACTTATATTTGTAAATCTACATTTTCTACCATGAAAATAATTAAGCACTCGATGTGAAATAGACTAAGTAATAGCCATTTTGAAGATCTTTTACGTATTAAGGTACATGTCTAGTTTCAGATTTTGAGAAATTTCGATTTTTTTTTTGGCTTTTGGAAATAAGCGTTATAAATGTTAAAAACATCCCCGAAATTTTAAGCAAAAAAAAAATGTTAAAATTCGAGAGATATTTTGATTTTTGTACAAGATAATCGGGCGCAAAATCACAAAATTGGCGCGCATTTGCTGTTGAGCGTTTTATTTCGATTTTTTGTTTGCTTTTTGTTTGCCTTTTCAAAACAAAAAAAAAAGAATCTCATTACTTTTTCTATCAACTATGTTTAAAAAAAAAAATTAGAAATACGTAAATAAAGAAAAAAAAATCTCATTATTTTTTGATCCAACCCTTTTTCCAGAATCCCTCCCGATTATCTCGGTTATCTCGGAACCACTTTTTTCACCCTGGCGTCGGAGGTGCGAGGCCATTTGTTGACCGATTTTCTTATAGTTTTTTTTAAATTGCTCGTAATACGTCGCTATGGTCGGAACTAGGATATTTTTGATCGGTCCATAAATAGCAGAGTTAGGGCCATTTTAAGGGGTAAAAATAGGTCAATTTTCGAAATTTTGACTTTGACAACCCCTTACTCCCCTATAGACCGATCCCAGATATCCTAGTTCCGACCATAACCACATCAATTCCCAACAAAACCTCATTTAAATTTTTTTATCCGATGACGCGTTCTCTGAAATCTGACGCACCAGGCACCTATGTTTTTAAAAATGGGTCGACTTTGAAGCGGGCTACAACAACAACCGCTGCAACAACAACTACAAAAAAATTTTAAAAGTTAGCTTGATCAATTATCTATCGAACAAAAAAACCGCTAGTCGATATGTGGTAAACTTTTCGAGTAATAAATTTTTTCGTAAACCCTTACTTTTGGGCTGCTGAAACTAGACATGTACCTTAAATGATATCCGAGAGATTAAAAATAGATGCAATATTCAAGTCTATAAATAGTCCAGAATAAACCTAAATATTTTTACAGCAACAACCAATTTGGGCAAATTCAACAATAGCCCACTAATCAACGCTCTTACTCATAGTTTTGTGTAGTGCCATTCACACAAAACGATAAACAAAAATATGTTTATAAACAACAACTCATTTGGCCTGCAGTCTCTACAATCGCCTACCAATCCCCCTGACTTGCTCCCTAATTTTTTGCGCAGTGCAAGGCAGCACACATAAATGACGTTCTCTCCTCCCAGCGAACCAGCGCGAGCATTTTTGCGAGACTATCGCAAGAATGCTCACAAACGAGCTCGCATGTAAGCAAGATGAGAGTCCATTTTTATTATCGCGAGCACTCGCAAGCGATCTCATAAGCGACCAGCATGTGAGCATTTTTGCGTAATTACGAAAATATCGAGTTTGGGACCAAAGCGCATTGTAAAATATTGAAAAAATATAGACAATACTAAAAACTCAAAAATGAAAAAACAAAATAAAAAAAACAAGAAAAATAGGTTTTTTAATTTAATGCCTTGAGTTTAATTTGCACCCATGACCTCGCCGTCGCAAGGCAAATGTCTTGCCATTCGACCACCCGGGCGTGTTGATTTCGTTCTTCACTATCATTTCACCAGCGTCACGCGCGACCCGATAGTATCGGTGAGCGTTAAGATGTCAGTCATTCGTGTGAGTGTCGCGGTCCTGAGTTCGAGTCCCAGCCAGACAAGGTGAGTCGGCGGGCCGGGCGGCGACACTACAGGGCGCTCACAAATAATTTTTTTTATTTTAAATAAAAACAAAAATATTTTAAATGACTCTCAGGTACTATCAAAAAGTCTCGCAAAAGATACCTCTAAAAGCTACGCTAACCGTATTGCTTGCGACTATCGTAAATGATACTTTCACTGCCACAAACTGAACGACACATGAATCATTTACTATAATTTCCCGACCCGTATGCAAGAGTTTTGCCGGGTTAACTCACGCAATTCACTCGCTTGGGATATCGTTTGCGAGCGTTTGGTTGGCTGGCCTCTCTTCTTGGGGAACCCTGATATTACACACTGGGTGACGGATTGAAATCCATGCCGGGTATCCATATCATATTTATTTTAAAACAAATATATATCTATCTATCTTCTATCTACAAAGGCTCGTATGTGTTTTATAATGCTAACAACAAATACATAACTCATTTAATGACTCAAATTTGAAATGCGATAAAACTTCCATCTTTTTCACAGCCAAGTAACAGCAGATTCTAAACAACCGCCAAGCGCGTGATGCAAGAAACTGGTCACACCAAAACGAAATCAAACTGAAACCAGCCTCTCGAAGTTGATTTCGTGAAAATCAACTATTTTCCTTACTGTTTCTGGGCAGACTGCACATTTTGTATGGAGCAGTCGTGAGCAGCTGATACACTGAAATCCAAAGCAAATCAAAATCAAAATACCACTAGAGCTTTACAACACTAAATACTAAAAGAATGACTAGGCATCTATCGATACTATCCGATGCTAAATAGGGGTATCATCTCACCCATAAAGTAATTCTTTTGGTTTCGTCTGCTGTACAACTCGGTTCGTGCATTTTTCTGACCAGATTTTGGAGAACAAATTAGGTAAATCTAAATAGATTTAACGAGCAATTTAGATGTTATTTAATTAAATATAATCTATAACTAACGAACTTCGTGTGCTGTTGGAGTCTGATTTTGGGCAAATAATAAGATAAATCTGCATTTTAGCTAATACGATTCTATTCTAAAACTCAATAATAATTAACATAAACTAATTTATTGTCAATTTACTGGCAATTTGGCTTTAACTTTTTTCATTTTAAACCCAATTTGTGTGATTTTCCATTTTTTTCGTTCGTTGACAGGCTGCCAGTGTTGGGAAACGCTTTAAGTTAAAATTAATTTTTCAAATGGTGCTTTTTTTTTATTTTCGGAGATAATGGAGAACCTTAAAACTACCGAATCTTCATCTCTCCTCGATACACGGATATACCCAACTGCCGGGCCAACCATTGGGTTTGCACTTTGCCAGCTCTACTACTAGCACCGGCAACCGGCTGCTTCCCTGGCAAGTGGAAAGTAATCGCTGCCCTGAACCAGAGACACCGAGGGAACTACGTCGTCGAGTTGACTGCAGTCATCTCTGCACTAGAAAGTGGAAGATCTGGTGGTGTTGGTAGCTGATGCTGCATTAGCATCCTCGGATCCTCTGCCAGCCAGACAAAACCGGCAGTCCTTTTGTAGCGCGTTGTCACAAGGGGGCCCTGGGTCTTCATAGATAAAGTGACCTTTGCCATGTCTTCACTTGATGGTGAACGCTGAGGAGCATTGGTGCAGCTGTTTGAGCGGATCCGCGCGTCGTTCGGTTATTAATGGAACCGAAGCAATCCGCAACATAGTGGAAGCTTTGGTGGCATCTGTAGATCTTCAACCGGCCGGACATGCATAAGGTGCAGTTTCGCTGACTGTAAAATGAAGCCTTTTCGAAAGAGACGATGAGCAGTACGAACAGATGTTGAGGTAATGACGCTCCATGTGGCCTTCTTCGTCATCAATGCAGAGATAACTCTGGTAGTTGTCAACCAACAACGTCAGGAATTCATTTGAGGAAGAGCTCAACAACCTGCGCCAAAACGACAGTTTGATTTCGTTTGGCCGAAAAGATTCGTCGATGCCAATGCCGCACAGCTCAACTCAATGTGGTGGTGAGCTTCCACTACCGAGTGCGAATGGCTTTGTCAACCCGACGACTCCAAGTACGTAGAGTTGAGAATCCACTGAACAAACCGCGCAAAATGGACAGCGTGACATTACAGTGACATTTCTCGCTGTCCATTTTGAACGGAAATCGTTCGGATTGTCCAACTCCAAAGACCGTCGTTGGGGTTGACAAAGCTATCCCACATCGTTAGCCCAGGTAGTTGAGCGAGCGGCATTGAGACCAGACGATCTCTCGGCTAAAACAAACAGCCTGTCGTATTGGCGCAGGTGGCTGAGCTGCTTTCCTCAAATAGATCCCTGGCGCACGTTTAGTGGACAACGGATCCAGAGTCATCTCTGATTTGATGGCGGAAACGCATCTGAAGCGGCATCAACAACTGTTCGCGTTCGGGGATCATCGTCTTTGAAATGGCTTCATTTACGGTCAGCAAAATTACCCAAGCTCGTGACCGGCCGCTGGAGATCCACGGAGCCACCACAGCTTCCACCATCAGCAGTGATGCTTCGACCCATTAATAACCGGAACGACGCGAGGACCCGCGTCACAGCTCGCACCAATGCCTCTTCAGCGTTTACCATCAGTTGAGATGGCAAATTCCGTTGTCAACTGAAAGACGCCTGGATCTCGTCACCAATGAGCGAAAAATGGTCAACGGTTTGGTCCTGTGGTCCGGGATCCGAGGAAGCCATACTAGCGATAGCGTCGGGCTACCAACATAGCAGCCAGCTTTCACTATCGGGTGTATGGTACGTAGCAAGACTCAGAGTGTGGAGAAATCCTCAACAAACCCCCGCCCAAAAAGTACAGCGTACTTGTTCGGCCAGTTGAAGATCTACAGATGCCACCACAGCTTCCACTATCGGTGCAGTGAGTGCTTCGGTTCCGTTATCAACCGAACGACGTAAGGACTTAGAGTTTGAGGAATCCCGCGGTTATGTGTGGACGGAAGCACGATCTTTTTTATTGAACTCAATACTTTTAAATTTTAACACTTTGTACTGAATATTTTAAATCCACAGTTGCTATTTTCGCAACTTAATAAATCAACATTGTTCAATTATGACCGAACCTTTTGGTCTCAGCTTTTTAATACAACCGGTATATTGTCCGTGTTGTCCGGGTATTGTTGGACCGTCTTCTTGGTAGCTTATTTGTGTAGATTACTGCAGACAGTACATAAACTATCTGTTATTGAGTTTTTTTGTGTTGTTTATAAGCTCAATTTATTTCAACTCCATTTGTTGCATCCTTTTGATATTACATGTGTATGCTTCTAATATATATCGTAAGAGTTCAGGCTTAGGACCTATTCTGTTTTAAAGGTGTGGAGCATATGTTACACGGTGTGACAAAAAAACTCGAAAATAAAACTTCTGGGATAAGTCATGCGTAGGTTGTAGATATGGTTCTAGATTTTTGTGGCATACTAGAATTTTTTTGGTGCACATCGAAATTTTGAATAAAGGTAAAAAAGCTTTTTTTCGCACAAGCAGTCACTTATACTCCCAGAATTTTGTCTTATATATGAAATGATTTTTATTTTCTTACCGGTTTTGGAAAGAAGAAATTTAGGTCTTTAAAGATACCATAGTATGACAGATCAGGATCCATTTCTTATCTTGGGTATTTGCTACGTAAACCATTTTTGATTGGTTTTTTTCCCATTTTTTTGTCTTTGGTGACGTTTTTAAACACTTTTAAGCTGGGAACCCCCCAATATTTGTTTTATTGTTTAGAACAACACATCTTCACGGTTAGAACCGTATGCCTGTTTTCTAAAAATCGGTTTTACAAAGGCGTCTATGAAAGTTTTTCGGATAACGAAATTTTCGCAATATGGTGATGAGTCGCGCCAATAGTACTGTCGACCGAAAAATTGTTGAGTTTTTTAGAGTAAAACGTCTGAGCTAAATAAGTTTTTTAGAATAAGTATTGTATAGCCATGTCCGTCTGTCCGCCTGTCTGTCTGTCCGTCCGTCTGTCAGTCCGTCTGTCTTTATTAATTACGCAATGATCTCAGAGATGGTATGAGATAGAGGTTTGACATGTATGGAACATAAGCTTCATATGCTTACAGGCAGATCAAGCTTACTTTCAATTATGCCACGCCCCCTCCCGCCCCCGAAATTTAGAAAAACGTCATATCTTCGGCAGTTTTATAGATAGAAGGTTCGTACTTTTTGGACATATTTAGTAATCGGGACCTTTATCGGTCCCCAAAGGATTGTTAAAGATCGGATGAACGATTGTGAAGATATAAGCGAAAGAAACTTCTCTGCTGCAGCGCAGTAGCAGCATTGCTTTCAGCAGCTACTGCAGCTTCTAAATTTACACTGAGTATACACTTTGTGGGTAAAAACTGTATTATAGTCGGGCTTCCCCAACTTTCCTACTTGTTTTAATTAGGCTTTTAAGGTTTTTATTCCTAAAAAAGTTAAATAACTCAACCAAATATTACTCGATTTTAATAAACTAAGTTGCAGAAGACGCAAATTAAGTGTTTTTTTGAAACTGCATATCAAAATTAAATAGTTTTAGTATAAATTTGACCTATTCATTTTTTATTTAAAGTACGGTGAAGTCGAAAAAAAACTGAAAAAGTTCTATTTGTTTTTCATGCTCCACCTCAATTTTTAGTCCGAGATTGCAATGTAGTACACTGTTGGGAAGTGTTACATTTTTCTTTCCAAAGACGCAATTGCAAACTATTATAGGATGCCTAGTTTAAGAAATATGATTTTTTAACTATACTCGAAAAGACGGACTTTGAACCGTTATTCCAAATTTGGCTGTAGCGAAAAATTTGTGGTTGCCACAATGTTACATTTAAATATATCTACAACCTAACCTATGTGTCGCATCCCAAGAAGTTTTTTGACTGTCACACCGTGTTATTGTTTTTACATTTCATTACTTATTATAATATTTATTTAGACAAAATGGAACACCCATCACTTCTTAATCTATATTTACATAATTATTTGGTTTATGTGGTTATAAGTTGAGAATTTACATCTATCATTGAAGTTATCTGTCAGGCGGATTAGCCTGTCTGCCTAAGTTCCACATTGGCTTTGTGGTGTAAATCGGAAGTGGAATGATGCTACGGGGGCTTGTAGATCATTTTAAGAAGTTTGTTTTTGGGCAATTTGCAATCTCTTGATATGACAATTGGCTGCATCAGAACCACTGGGGCTCCATAGAAAATAACTGCCTGGGATATGGATCTGAACAAGTATTTTCAATAGACAATCGTGAGTTCCTATTAATGAAGGGATACAGTATTCTGGTTAGTGTTACTTTGTCGATTGCAAACCCTATATGGTCCTTGAAGTTTATTTTAGTGTCTAGGATAACTCCTAGGTAGCGGACTTTTTTCCCAGGGAATGTCAGTACCATCCAAATCTATATGATTATTTGGAAGATATCTGGGTAATCTTTTTCTAGAGAAGAATATGGCTTGAGTTTTGTCAGTGTTAACCTGTATTTTCCACTTAGTGAAGAAGGATTGGTTCTGTGGGAAAGTTAAGTGCTGACATCTTAAAAATAAGTCCATTGTGCCATACGGAGTCGAAAGCTGATTTTATATCCAACAGTACCATACCTGTGGACTTCTTCCTATTAAAGTTTTGTCTAACAATCGTTTTGATTCGGGCTAGCGCACAGTGGGCGAAATGGTCGATCTAGCGTCGCTTAATTCAATTTTCAAAGTGTTTGTCTGCGCCAAAATTGAGTCACTATCGAATACTAATATCGCACTGAGCTAATAAATAGGTTCTATATCTATTGACATGCTCTAGATGATCAGCTGTGAGCAGTCAAACACAGCATACGTCTTAGCACGTGCATCAATAAGCTCTTCCACGCTTTTTATGCGCATTGAAAATTTGATCCTCAAGTTACCTTCGTTATAACTGAGCGGAAGAGTGTTTTAGTTTATAGCTAAGAGGTATGTATGAACTAAAAAAATGTTTGTTTGTGTTCTGTGCTTAAGCGTTGTATAAAATAAAATGTAGTTAAATTTAACTATACCACTAACGCCCTGAAAACTACGAACGTAAGACTTTCGTGGATCGGAACTTCCGAGATTCGTAGGATTCGCGCTATAATTTTTTTTTAAATTCCTTGTTGTCTTGTGATTGTGATATGTCAATGTGATATCCGCCCACATCAACTTTACATGATATTAAATTTTTTTTAGGCGCAATGTCGGTGCTCAGGCGACGCTTTTTTTACTATAGCGCTGACGAGCCCATGCCCAAAAAAATTTTCAGCTGTTGGAGCTATATTTTTGATAATATAATCGATATTAAAATGTATGATGAGATGCAGGTCCAATTAATAGCCAAAAAGTTGAGAAATTTTGTAGCGAAATTGGGTGAAAGATGGAGAGCTAACCATTACAGCTTCCTAAGTTTGAGGAAAACAAACAAAGAGTGGTTAGACGGATAACTCTTATTAGTTGATCCACTGGCTAATCGTGGAAAACCGGATAAGACATACCACGAATGTTCCAACAAAACCAAATAAAAGAAAATCGACCAAATTGTAAACGAAACTTCTTGTAGTGAGCTTGTACTTTTGCAACGTCTGGAGTTAATACAAAGCTGGTAAACGCAAATGCCATCGCAACTAGTTGCAATGGCTAATGGGAAAGATATTGCCCAAAAAAATAGAAAGCCGTCCGATTCCTTATACAGCAGACGAGGCTTTGGCATTATTTTAGATGGTAATTATACCAAGCACACATACAATTTAATGTAAGCTGGTGCAAAAGTCGGAATGCGAATATATATATATAATGTACGACACTTTACGTGTTGCAAAAAAAATGTTATACAAATAGAAGTGCAATTTACGAATTATTCGGCTCAAAGTGCCTTTCCAGCATATGGTAGATCATATTATCGTGCGCATCGTAGAAGCTCATTCTTTATGTTTCAGTTTAATTTGGCTGAACCGAGTGATCAGAGCTCCTGCTATTTATTTATAAGTGGGGCTGCGATGGAGTAGCCATTCAATCTATCGACAAGATGTGGGAAGCGATAACAAAATCTAAGCGATGAATACATGTTTGCAGTTTGCATTGTCCATCACAAGTAAAAAGGATTCGTGACGACTTAGGAAAGTCCACTTCCTTCCTCTCCTCGATTCTGTAGACCCTTGCAGAAATATTTGTTCCGGAATCGACAGAGCTGGATAAACTGGAAGATGCTAGTTTTAATGATGTGATCTTAAAATTATCCCAACAAGCATTGGTAGTTCAAATTTTATCAATTTCATTCGATGATAGATGGGTAAACTTTTAGTGTTCTTGCAGAATCATCTTCCCAAGTGCCTAGGGATTTGCAAAGCATCCCCAAGGTAATGGATGAAGTGATGCTGTTAGATCAGTGTTACCAAGGAAAATCTAAATAATTTGGATTATCGACACTTTACGCATGGATTCAGTTGCTTTGGATGTATCCTACATATATCTTGTAGGCTACATATCAAAAATGTTTATTATAAGCAAACTGAAATAATAAAAGACTGAAGCACAGAATAAAGCTATCAGAAAAAAAATAAATAAATAAATAAATTAATACAATTTTTTTAATATTAAATTTAGATATACTTTTAGCGAAAAAAATATCATACACTAAATTTAAACATTTTATCATCATTCTGATTGAAAGAACCAATGTCCAAAATATGATAAAAAGTTAAAATTTAAACCAAAAAAAAATTATCTAAAGAAATTAAAAAAATTTTTTTTTGTTTTTACATTAACAGCTTAATCTATTTTCAACTAAAAAATATTTTTCATAAACAAAATGTTTTACCCAAGAGCAATAAATTAAGCACCACTAAATGGTCATTTCTGCCACTTGCTACGTCGGACCTAACTTTCTTTTTAAGCGTTTTCCTGCCTCATTATATGGCAGCTTTGGACGACCATTTCTTTAAGGCCGTGCGTCTCCTCTATCTTTTTCAAAAAAATTGTCATAATGACGTAGCCATTTAAAATGTCTCTTCTTAAGTATGTTCGGATATTTACGGTTGCATTTTCAGATTCATCTTTATATTTTTCAGTGCAGCTTATTTTTAGGTTTATTTCATTCATTTTTTCATTGCTGAGTTGCTCAACACCAACTTTTAATAGCGTTACAATCTCGATCGTTATTTATCCATATCTTGAGCGTTGCATGAGAGAACTCAAGCTTATCTACAAGTTGAGAGTACCGCAAGGCCGCAAATGGCCGCAAAAAACATTAATAACACAATGTAATATACATATTGAAGTTTATTTTAACATACATTATAATTGATTCCGGTTAATTCCAAAAGTTCTACTCTATAGGTGACGAGCACTTTGGTTAAGTTTTCTCTGTATATGGACAACACAAAATAACACACATTAATACACACATATTAAACATTTTCACAAAATGCTTATATTTATACATTCTACATACCCTGGCCTTCAATATCCATAATTTGCAATAATTTATTGGCAATTTTTTCGCAACCATTACTTAACTCAACAGCTGACTTCGCCAGTCGATAACAATTACAGGGTTGCCAAACAATCGAAAATATTATTTGATTCTTTGTATATAGACTATGTGGTTTGAAGGTGTATTATCAAAAATGAGTTTTGTTTCCATGAAATTTTCGACTTTATGCCAAAAATCGACCATTGGGCCCAGTGTCCATTCCTTAAAGTTGCATTGCATTTGGATGATCGCTATAATTTTTCAAATTTCGCGGTTTGAGCACCATTTTCCGCCCATTTTTATACCCTGTTCCCATTATTCCCGTTATTGACGTTATTGCATTTTGCGAGACCTGGCTTAGTCGATATTGCGTGATGCGAAATTTTTACTGACAGTTTTACGACTTATAGAAATGATCGTATCGGCCGTCGTGGGGGTGTATTAATTGCTGTAAATCTGATTGGCCCTCTGAATTAATAGACTGTGGAGATGCCGGTGTAATGAGTTCATCTCGGTTAAGGTTTCCTACATGCCTATAAGCCTATATAACCTGATCGTATGTTCCACCTTCTTCTGACCTTCTACTTATCTGCTACATGCCTGCGCATTCAGCATGTAGCATCCTACTTGATCGCGATCGTTTATTGGTAGTAGGGGATTTTAATCTTCCTAATATATCTTTGACCATTCTGATGATCAACCATTCTATACCCTTTGGATAGTCACGAGTTCGTGGACTGCATGGCTGATTTGTCACTTGGTCAATTAAATTCTGTTCTAAACTGTAAGAACAAAAGTTCTGGATTTTTGGTACATCTGATCCATCTTTTTCTACAGTCACTAGAACAATTCCATTATCTGCCCCAGAAGACTCTATCATCCTACTCTTTAGGTAGATATGGAAGTGCCCTCAGCCCACAACTGCTTTATTATCGGCTTCACCCTGAACCCACATTCTGCTTTCAGAGGCAGACTTCTGCGCACTAAATCTCTCACTTTCTCAGTATGACTGGTCATTTGTTGACCGCCATCGGGATGTTGAGATGGTGCTTGCACTTTCTATGATGCTCTTTTCGGCATTTAAGAGACTCTGTTCCTGGAGTCAATCCTCCCACTTCTTCTCGCAATCCTCAATGGTTCACTCGTCATGACAAGCCTGAAAATAGAAAGGCGAGGCTTTTTAAAAAATATAAGCACTCGGGATCTCATGCCGACTTCGTTAAATATGTTGGTGCGCGCTCTGAATTTTGAACAGCATAACACGGAGTGTTATAATGATTATATTCCTGAGATGCAAGACTTTCAAAGCGACCCTAAAAAATTCTATGATTTTGTCCGCCCCTTTAATGCATTTTAATAATGCAAATGCTGACAATGATGGTGATATAGCCAGCCTATTTGCCTCTTTTTTCCAACTATGCTATGCTCCACCAGATACAAAATATGATGTTTTTCCAAGTTATCCTCACCATATTAATCGCTCTAACTGCATCTACCCTCCAATAATTGATCATAGTGAGAGCTATTATCATATTTAAAGGCACTTAAGCCATCATTTTCACCTGACCGGACAATGTCCCCAGTAGTGTACTCAAATATTTTGCTGATTCCCTCTGCTCCCCCCTTCTAAAGCTGTTTAACCTATCCCTAGAGCTTGGTGACTTTCCCTTATTGTGGAAGGAATCTTTTATTATTCTGATTTATAAACAGGGGTACATGTCGGACATAGCAAGTTATAGAGGAATCTGTAAACTATCTTCCATACCTAAACTTTTTGAGCACATAATTACTTCCCAATTACAGCACTTTTGCCAACCCATTCTTTGTCCATCTCAGCACGGTTTTCCACTAATCTACTTAAACTATCATCAATAGTACATCAGGGATTTCTTAATCGAAAACAAACAGATGTCATCTATACTGATTTCAGCAAAGCCTTTGATTCTGTTAATCATAACTTACTTCTACATAAACTATGCCTAATAAATAGGTCTCCCAGCCAACTTTCTCGGCTGGGTTAGATCTTACCTCACCAATCGGTCCCAGAGGGTGCGTTTTCAGTCTGCTGTATCCGAAACTGTTCACGTTACCTCGGGTGTCCCACAGGGCAGTCATCTTGGTCCCTTGTTATTTAATCTGTTCATCAATGATATTCCTCAAGTGCTTTCGTTTTCAACTGCCCTTATGTACGCTGACGATCTCAAGCTATGTGCCTCATTCAACGATCCAGCTTCTCCACTTCTATTACAAAGTGATCTAAATTCTCTGAGTGCCTGGTGCCTACTGAATCGCCTCCCCCTTTATATTACCAAGTGTAATATTATGACTTTTCATAGAACCAAGCCGTATCTATACGAATACGCCATTAATAGGGATTCGTTAAGCCGTATTCATAAAGTCGATGATTTGGGTATACTGTTCGAACCCAATTTTAGCTTTAACAGCCACATTTCAGCAATAAGGCTAAAAGTGTACTTGGATTTATCAAGAGATGTTCTAAAGAATTTAATGATCCCTACACTACCAAACATCTTTACACCTCGCTGGTCCGCCCAATTCTGGAATATTGCTCCTGTCTTTGGTCTCCGCAATATCTGACATACCAAGATCAAATTGAATCGGTTCAGAAGCAGTTTCTGATTTTTGCCCTTCGTGAACTAAACTGGGACACCAACAGGCATTTACCTCCATACGAGCAAAGACTTCGTTTGATAGACCTTCCTTCACTCAAATCCCGGAGAATTTGTCATGCAGTCATTTTCGTCCACAAGCTCTTGGCGGGTGAGATTGATTCCATGGCTCTTTTCTTCTTCTTCTTCTTTGGCCATCACAACCGTTTTACGGTCTCGGCCGCTGCCACTAATGCCCGCCACTCGCCTCTGTCCCGAGCGACATTCCACCAGAAGGACACTCCCATGGCTCTTTTAAGCCTTGTTAAATTAACAGTACCACCCAGATTAACTCGCCACTATACTCCAATCTATGTACCTCTCACCTCGCCTAACCAACTATGCTCATCGAGACCCCCTCCGTTGCCTATGTCTTGCTTATAATGAGTACTATCACCTGTTTTCTATCGTTTCCTCACTACTTTAAATGTAAAAACCCCTTAATGTCACTTTTAACTGAAAATCTTCAATAACTACAATCATCACACCTTGATTTGGATTGACATTTTCCAGCCAGTAAATTAGTCCCACCGGGTCGGAGATCGTTATTACTGGATTCTCACTCATTGTACATTTTTTTTTTTTTTTTTAACATTGTTAAACCTTCAATAAAATAAATAAATAAACAAAATATAAATACATCAAACGAATAGAGAATGTTCTAAGACTAAGCCAATAAAATTCGTAAGTCATTCTTAATTAGTTCATGACATGTGGCCTCTTTGTTGAATCAAGATGGCTAGGCCAATGGTTAACCAAAGACCAACACGATATTACTGTTGGTCAAAACTCTACCATCACTCTAAAAAGAAAAGTGTTAGAACCAGTTGGGAATTTTACGCACAGATTCATTGAAAAAGGATTTGCATTTTCAGTCGCTTTTTTTAGAAGCTTGCATTGTAAGTCTATTTTGTACTCAATTCAAGATATTTTGTACTTAAATTAAAAACGACATTTTCTTAACTATTTCGGCTTTCTTAATTCAAGAAATCTTGTTCTCACTTCCAAAATATTGACGGACGTTTCTCGATTTTTGAATGTTTTGTACTTAACTTCCAAGAATAAAATCTAACCAACCAACCGGGTTGGTCCAGAACTCTTCCAATCGTTTTTTTTTTTTTGAGTGTACATATTGCACGTACACGTATTATCATCGACAAGTGATTGAGATTGATATGTGTTGATGTTAACCCGCATAGCGCGGCATCACACAAAACACTTGGGATAGTTGCCAACTTCACTAGCTCCGCGAAGAGGCAGGTAGTCCGCCAGAGGGTACACATTCCCATTACTGCGATGCCGAAAACATTGCTGGTGAGGGGTAAAACTTTGCTTAGGTAGCTGTCGAGAACTTTGACAATCAAGTCGAGAGATAAAGAATTCATGCAATTCCAAATGAAACACACTTTATTAATAAACCTCTAAAAGCCCTTGCCTTTGCCTTGCACGGCTCTGCTAAGAATATTGCTCTCCAGGGACAGCTGCATTACATTCATATCGAAATATGTGGCAAAGGCTTGGCATTCCATTTTCATTTCATCCAACCTGCCGGCTGCAGGCCGTCAATCGAAGTTCACCCGGTGGTTTACGATGAAATCAATTGCATGGACCAATATTGGGAATCCTAATAGAAAGTTTTCCATTTTGCACCGCAACCATTGACTGGCAGCCTGCGTTGGTCCCAGGCAAACATTTTCCAATGGCTGCTGGGCAAAATAGCTAAACAATTTTGCAGGTAACTTTTTAATTAAAGCTGACGATGGGAGAGCTGCTGCTGCTGCAGCTGCTTGCGGTGCTTGTTGGGTCATAAGGCATCTGTGATGCAGCCAACCACAACTACTTTTTGCTCGCTCATCCTGCTGCGGTTTGTGCCTCAATTATTATGGCTTTTTCCTTGTGTTTAGTAAACGAGTATTTTTCATAAACAATATTTCATTGCATTTTTTTGTTGCAAATATGGCAATTTATTTATGAGCTCTGCGGCCATTCAATCTCTCTCGCATCAGATTTCATGGAAACCAACAGGCTTTAATTTTGCGTTAAAACTGTCTGTTTGGTTTTATTGCGATAGGAAAATTGCAATCATCAGCAGTCAAATTGAATACATTGTGCAAAGGACAAAACAATTATGTTTCGGATTGCAGTCAAACAACAAAACTCAATTGTCAAAGGTCCACACAGCAGAGCAAAAGCCATCAATATTTAAACGAAGAGCAAGTACAAACTTAGATTTGAGCAGTTCCGTTTCAAAGAAAAATTTGTTACTGAAAATAGAGAGTGCGTAGAGCCCGACTGTAATATACGCTCTACCACACAAAGTGTGTAAACTAGGGCGGGTAAATTTGCTAGGGCCAAAAAAAACGAGGTAGTCGTCCACCAGAATCGGAATCTACGAAGAATTCTAAGAAAATTCCACCACGAAACTTCTTCTTCTTCTTCTTCTTTGGCCATCACAACCGTTTTACGGTCTCGGCCGCTGCCACTAATGCCCGCCACTCGCCTCTGTCCCGAGCGACATTCCACCAGAAGGACACTCCCAGCTTTGCAATATCTCCCTGCACCTGGTCGCGCCATCTCCGAGGTAGACAAATTCCTTAACAACCTTGAAGTTGTAGTCTCCCATTGCAACAGATTGTCCAAGCGTAGACTCCTTGCGCGTTGATTTTAGGTACTTCGTCTTATCCTCATTTACCGCTAAGCCCATAAGTTTTGACTGCTTCTCTATCTCTGAGAACGCCTGTTTTACCACAGATTCGCTTTTGCCGATGATATCAATATCATCGGCATATGCAAGTAGCATGTTATCTCTGGTAAAGATGGTGCCCGTTCTGTTAGCATTTGGGCACTGTACTCCATCAGCAGATTAATGAAGTCGCACGATAAGCTATCACCCTGCCTAAATCCTCTTTTGGTATTGAAAGGCTCGGAGCGGTCTTTTCCTATTTTGACGGAGCTTTGTGTGCTTCTCAACGTCATCATGCAAAGTCGAACGTACTTTGCTGGAATACCAAAGGTAGACAGGGCTTCAAAGAACTTTGACCTTATCGGCGTGTCAAAGGTGGCTTTGTAGTCAACAAAAAGGTGGTGGGTGTCAATATTTCTCTCTCGGGTCTTCTTAAAATTTCACAACTAAGCAGCCCTGAGCACCATTTCTCTGGTTGAAATGATAACTTCCAGTGTTGGTAAACAATACAAAAAGTGCTACCCATTGCTTGCCTGAATTCCTATAGCACATTTGGTTAGGATTTCCGTATTGCCGGTGGTGGTGTTGAGGTCAAATCTCAGTAAGGCAGATACTTTTTTTTTGTAAAAAATTTTAGATACAATATCACTCATTCCAATTTTAAGATTGCAGTTAAAAATGGATATATAATGGGAAGAAAGCTTCATGGTATTTCTTTAAGTATAATAATTATAATCAAAGGTGCGAACGCACAAGTCTTTCGGAAGCTTCATGCCAAAAGGGGGGAAGTCCGAAAGTCTCCGTAGAAGCAATAACATTTTTGTGAGAAAAGAAAGAAGAAAAATTAACTACTACTGAAATTTATCATGCTTCGAAATCTTATCCTACCAAAACTATGCAATATTATGCTTTTGGTGATAAGAAAACTGATGATCAATGTGCGTACTCAAAGGAAAATTCATAGGTGAAGAAGTTCTCGTTCCAATGACTCCGATAATTTAAAGCGTGAGTTTAAACGAATTCAACTGCCGCTTCGCCTTGCATTCACCATGACGATTAACAAATCACAAGGCCAGTCCTTGAGAAATTGTGGTCTGAATTGGGTAAATGCATGCAAATTTTCGTGGCATGTTCACGTTTCGACAAACCATCCGCTATATTTGTCCTTGCGCCTCTTAACAAAGCGTAAAGTATCGTATATTTCAAGGTTTTTTAACGAAGAGAATCAATTGAAGTGTAGCCCATGCAAAGAAACACATAGCTTCATCAAAGCAAATGTCTTTCTTGAACTGTTGAACTTAATAAATTTTGTGTATTCATTTATTAAGTTTAGCTAAAAGGTATAACTACATTCATTAACTGTTAGGCGGTATGGAATTTGTCGGAACACCTAAGTAGTTATTACATAAATCGAAACAAGCAGGCCTTGGAAATTTGAAATCAAGTCAAGCAGGTCGTGCAGGAATATTGTTATTCATTCTGCTTTTGAAATTCATCAAATGATGACCTATTTAGTACTTTCTTTTTTTATCATAATTTCTTATTTCGATATTTCTCCTGCTGCCTCGGGAGCAGTCTTCACGTATCAAACCGGCGTCGTGTATTTCGCAAGGCCTGAAGCTGAAGGATCAATCTTTTTACTGGGCAAAGCCTATTTTGAAAATGAATCCAAAAAATTTAAGTGCACCGAAGTGGACATAAAAACTTCTTCTTCTGCTCTGGCCATTTGATGGCCTCTGTCCCGAGCGACATCCCACCAGGAGGACACACCCAGCTCCGCAATATCTCCCTCCACCTGGTTGCGCCATCTTCGCTTCGGTCGACCCGGCCCGGGCTTGCCTCCTAACTCGTTCGCATGCCGACTGTACACCCGTTTTGCTGAAGCGTTATCATCCATACGGGTAACATGTCCTATCCAGCGCAGCCGCTGTTGTTGTAACGGCTGGTGGGTTGATCCGTATGTACATAGAAGTAAGAAAAATAAAGGAAATGAGAGGGTAAAGATTAGAGAGGTTGGTGTTGAAACTATACCCTATCCAGGCCGAGGAAGGAAGCTGCCTCGACCGGATGGGTCCAGAGATTTAGTGGAGTGAGAATAGGGGGGCTAGGGAACAGTTGAAGAGGTGCTTTGTGTCGTGTGGGCCATAGCCACACTCGACTACGTCGGGGTTTATTCGAGCAAGGTAGTTGTTTAGGAAACTGCTCTTCCCCGAGCGCAGTTGGGATAGGGTAGTCCGCACATGCTTCAGCTGGGTTTATGGGGGGTGGCCTGCCCCCCAGGACTACATTGTCCTGGTAGCTTTCCATGGTGCTGGCCACAATGATTGTGTGCGCGTCCTTCTTGGCTGCCGCGCAAGTAGAGGAGGTGACATCTCCGTCTCCCAGCAGGTGTTTGATGGCAGGCATTTCTACTCTTAAGTCATAGCGTACTGGCGGGTTCCTGCTTTCCATAGGGCCAGTGGTGCTAGTGTGGTTTGGGTGGGACTCCATTAGGCTTCCGATGAGGTATTGCTGAGTCAGGAGCTTGTTGTGGTTCCTGACTGGCAAGATCTCTGTCTCCTGATGTAAGTGGTCAGGGTGCGACATGACCTGTGGCATCCTGGGTGTCGCTAATGGCTGGTGACCAGATCGGGGCCGCATAATTGATCATCGACCTGCCGATCGCTTTGTATGTGGTGGCAATTGTTTTCTTGTCCTTGCCCCAGGTGCTTCCTGAGGTCCTCCGAAAAACTTTTCTCTCGAACACGCCAATTGCCGCCTCATCCGTTGATGACATTGTCCATGCTTCTGCGCCGTATAGCAGGACTGGGATGATAAGCGACTTGTATAGCGCAATTTTCGTTTTCCGAGAGGGGGCTCTGCTCTTGAACTCCTTATTGAGCCCGTAATAACATCGGTTTGCAAGAGTAATTCTTCTTCGGATTTCCTGACTGGTGTTGTTGTCGCTGGTTATCGTCGTTCCGAGGTAGACAAATTCCTTAACAACCTTGAAGTTGTAGTCTCCCATTGCAACAGATTGTCCAAGCGTAGACTCACTGCGCGTTGATTGTAGGTACTTCGTCTTATCCTCATTTACCGCTAAGCCCATAAGTTTTGACTGCTTCTCTATCTCTGAGAATGCCTTTTTTACCACAGATTCGCTTTTGCCGATGATATCAATATCATCGGCATATGCAAGTAGCATGTTATCTCTGGTAAAGATGGTGCCCGTTCTGTTAGCATTTGGGCGATGGCGCAGTATATACTCCATCAGCAGATTAAAGAAGTTACACGATAAGGTGTCACCCTGCCTAAAACCTCTTCTGGTATCGAAAGGCTCGGAGAGGTCTTTTCCTATTTTGACGGAGCTTTGTGTGCTTCTCAACGTCATCATGCAAAGTCGAACGTACTTTGCTGGAATACCAAAGGTAGACAGGGCTTCAAAGAACTTTGATCTTATCGGCGTGTCAAAGGCCGCTTTGTAGTCAACAAAAAGATGGTGGGCGTCGATATCTCTCTCTCGGGTCTTCTCCAGGATTTGTCGCAATGTTAATATCTGGTCCGTGGTGTATTTGCCAGGTCTAAAGCCACACTGATAAGGTTCAATCAGTTCACTTATTCTCGGCTTTAGACGTTCACATAGGATGCATGATAGAACCTTATATGCGATGGGAAGGAGACTGATCCCGCGGTAGTTAGCGCAAACCGCAGGGTCTCCTTTATTAAATATTAGACAGAGTACACTTAGGTTCCAATCTTCGGGCATGCTTTCTTCGGACCATACTCTGCATAGGAGTTGGTGCATGCACCTTACCAGCTCCTCACCGCCAGCCTTGAACAATTCAGCAGGCAGCTCATCAGCGCCAGCAGATTTGTTATTTTTTAGCCTTTTTATGGCTAACAAGACTTCATTATGGTCCGGCGGATCTATCTCTATGTTATCGATTGGTGGTGTCGCTACTTCCCCAGAGGCGGCATTGTGTTCGTCATCACCTCCCAGCAGGTTAGAGAAATAGTTTCTCCATTTGTCTAGTGCCACTTCCGGATTTCTGACCAGATTTTCGTGCTCGTCCTTAAATAGTGTGACTCTGGGCTTAAAACCTTCGGTTAGTTGCCTAATCTTTTGGTAGAATTTTCGAGTCTCACTCCTTCCGAACAGCACTTCGACTTCCTCCCTCATGCGCTTTTCCTGCTCATTTTTCTTCCTTCTGAAAAGGCGCTTCTCCTCTCTCCTTTTCTCCCGGTATCGCTCCTTAACAGCCCTCGTTGCTCCAGACTGCAGAGTTCTTCTGTACGCAACGTCTTTCTCTGCAGTAGCGCGGCGGCACTCATCATCGTACCATGACTGTTTTCGGGAGTTTTCGGCAAAACTGAGAATCTCCTTGGCAGCTGTACTCATAGAGTGTGAAATATGCTTCCACTGTTCGTCAACACCAGGAGGGCCAGGTGGGGTTTCCCTGAGCAGCTGGGTGAGTTTTGCTGAGTAGGCTTCGGATGTCCGTTGTGATTGCAGCTTCTCAACGTTCAGCTTTCGGCGTGTATTAGACTGTGCGGCATGTGCCACACTGAGCCGTGTGCGTACTTTGGCTGCAACAAGGTAGTGATCCGAGTCAATATTGGCTCCTCGGCGTACACGTACGTCTAGAACACTCGAAGAGTGCCGTCCGTCTATCACAAAGTGATCAATCTGGTTTCGTGCTAACTTCCAGGTCGCCTTGTGGTCATCGCGGTGTTCAAATCTGGTGCTACTAATGACCATGTTCCGGCCCGAAGCGAAGCCTATTAGCCTCTCTCCATTTTCGGAGGTTTTTTCGTGCAGGCTAAATCTGCCGATAGTCGGGCGATAAACTTCTTCTCTCCCGATTTTTGCGTTAAAGTCGCCTAGCACGATCTTGATGTCGTGCTCGGGGCAGCGCTCATATAGGTCTTCTAGGCGCTCATAGAATTCGTCTTTTTCTGAATCGTTCTTTCCTTCTGTCGGGGCGTGCGCACAGATAAGACTGATATTGGAAGACTGCAGTGCATTAAGTGTCCTGCTCTATAATCTCCAGGATGTAGTTGATAACCCTGTGTACTTGTTCTGGGGCTCCACTTGTTCTGGGGCTGCGGAATCCATATTGGTATTCTGGGAGGACTTCGTCCACAGCACTCACTGCCAACATAAGTTTCAAAAATATTCTCTCGAATATCAAAGGGTATGAAAGGGCATAAAACTGCGCTCAAGGACGTTGACAAATTCATCTGCGGTCTCCGCATCAGACCGGGACCCAGAGCTTTCCGCTCGCAGGATTGTGAGTTTTCGAATTGGCTGTCTCTTTATGGGCTTAGTGCACTTCTAAAGTGCGAACCCTTTGTTCACACATGATTCAATATTTCAGAGTTTCTTGTGGAAGTAACCTGGTTTGGTATCAAAGAGAAGCACATGTTTGTCAGTCAGCTCCATTTAAGGGATTGCATCTCCTACGCAGTGCTCTCTTGCGCCTCGCCAATGGACTGAATATCGGGCTTAGAGAAGAACTGTGGTGTCCTGAAAGGACGACTAGGTTGTGGACGAATTATGGAGTGATCGGCTGCATTATAAATGTGCCGCAAAAACAGTTCCGCTGCGTCATCGATTTCAGCTGGAGATCTCAACTCCATGCTGAGGTTCCCCAGCTTCTCCAAGCTGCTCTGAGGGCAAAAATTATTTGGACAACTTTACGGAGGACTAACATGTGGCCCTGATTAAAGCTGCCCATTCGCAACCTATTTTCTTGGACCTGACCAATTCCACATACAGGAACTGAAATGCTTAAGTCAGCAGGAAAGGCAAAAGGTAAATGATTGCTGTTTTGTGTTTTTTATTTGGATATGGCAAGATCGGGTTTGCCCGCTCCCAACGATAAAGTACAAATAAGCAGATATAGTTTCAGGCTTTACCGAATTTTACTTAATTATTACACACACAAAAGGTATGAAGAGCCCATAATCCCCTATTATAGCCACCGACTCCGATGCATTCTCTTTGGCTCAATTGTCAGCCACGAGTTGACACTTTTTGCGTGGCAGCTTGTTATGAAATGTCAAACGTCAGCGGGACGCATTCCAGCAGCCTCCTGGCTACGCCAGCCAGAAAAATAATCAAACAGCACAAACAACTCGACCTCATAAATACTTAAAATAAAAAACAACAACAAGCTGTTATCCCTGGTCCTCACCCAGTAAGGCCACAGGCCACTGGTGGAGGCATTCACCCGCGTCCCCTCCTGCAGCGGCCCCTTTAGCCGACTCTCGGACGTTGTCCACGTGCCAGGACCAGAGCCTAGGATATTGTGTTATTGTTTCCCTTTTTCATTGCCCAACAGCCAGAGACGGAGCTGTTTACACTGTCCCCGCTAATTGGATTGGCAGTTGGAATTGGAGTAACTGCACCTTGTTGTTGTCCCAGGCGATAACGATAGGTCAACAAGCGATATCGATGTAAAAATGCAAAACTAAATCCGCAATTTGAGATGGTTTCAATCGTGCTTCAAGAAGGTTAAGGAGGCGTATGTAGTGAGGTGAGGCTGCTGACAGGATCATCATGGCGATCGCGGCTCACACCTCCTCGTTGGTAACCCCTGGTAACAGCGATGCACCCACAAAACTGCTGGCTAACGTGAGCGGAGATCCAGCCCTAGTACAAATAGGGGGCGGTACATTGAGTTTGGCACCCGATTATCGGCTAATAAACATCCGCCCATGAAAACTGCGACAACAACGCCTCGGACACAGACACCATACGACGCCGACCTACGCAAATGTTTTAAGGACCACGATTTGAGGATATGCACTTGGAATGTTCGCACCCTCAACAGGGAAGGTGCTAATATCCAGTTAATGGATGCCCTTGAGAGATTTTCATCGGACGTTACCGCACTTCAGGAAATACGATGGATTGGATAGGGGCACAAGTTAAGAACATCGTCAACCAATGCTCCTTGGGAGATCTTCTACTGTCGTCATGCTTCAAAGCACGACTGAGTCACTCTGTCAACAGCTTCACGCCAGTTGACAAGACACTAGTCGCACTCAAACTTCAGATAACATGGTCGCTAGCAGTACCAGATTTATACATCGCGACATCCATAAGGCGACCTGGAAGTCCCCTAATCAATCAATTTTTAAATTAAGATCTGAATAATTATTGTTAGTCTCCTTAAAAGAAGATCCAAAAAATATCAATCATAAAAAAAAGGCCATACGCCATTTTGCCCTACCCCGCAGCTTCCATTGAAAAGAAAAAAGTTTTTCCTAAGACTACTTTTTGGACATTACTTTTCTATGGGATCTATACTATATAGATGTCTGATTTCGATTAAACTTGGTAAAATCATGGAAAAGCATAATACACTGTTAACTGCGAAATTTGGAGGCGATCCCATTTAAAACAAAAATGTTTTTCTCACTAGAACTTCTTTTCCGACCGATCATTCATACTGCAGCTATATGCTATAGTCATCCGATTTTGATAAAACTTTGTAGAATTGTGTCCAAATATATAAAATAAGTGTATGCCAATAAAAAGGTTTTTCGACCGATCGTTCCTATGGGAGCTATATGCTATAGTCATCCGATTTCGACCAAGCTTTTGTAGAATTGTGTTAAAGTATATGAAATAAGTGTATGCCAATGATAGGGACGTTTTTATTAAAAACAAAAAAGTTTTTCTCACTAGAACTAGTTTTTCGACCGATCGTTCCTATGGGAGCTATATGCTATAGTCATCCGATTTCGACCAAACTTTTGAACTGTAAACAGTATAATTGTAAGTATAAGTGATGCCAATGATAAGGACGTTTTCTTATATAAAAACAAAAAGTAATTGTAAACTAGATAGGACTTTGAGGCGTTTCCTTAAAAACAAAAAGAACTAGTTTTTCGACCGATCGTTCCTATGGCAGCTATATGCTATAGTTATCCGATCCGGCCGGTTCCGACAAATGTGCAGCGTATTTGCACCAAAAGCCTTCGTGCAAAGTTTGCTGTGGATAGCTTTGAAACTGACGGAGGAGATAGCATAGTAAAAGACGGACAGACGGACGGACAGACGGACAAGGCTAAATCAACTCAGCTCGTCATGCTGATCAAGAATATATATACTTTATGTGGTCGGAGATGCTTCCTTCAATGCGTTACAAACATCCGGGCAATTTTATAATACCCTCTGCAAGGGTATAAAAAAAAATTAACGCAAAAGCTGACTACGAGCGCGGCTCTGTGAGGCACATGTCGCATGCTGTACACCGAAAAAAAATGCCGGGCAAATTGTATACCAAAAAATAGGGGAAAGTTAACTTCGGCTCGGCCGAAGTTTTATATACCCTTGCAGCTTCCATTGAAAACAAAAAAGTTTTTCTAGCTAAGACTACTTTTTGGACCTTACACTTCTATGGGATCTATACTATACGAGTACAGATGTCTGATTTCGACCAAACTTGGTGAAATCATGGAAAAGCATAATACACTGTTAACTCAAAAATTTGGAGGCGATCCCATTTAAAACAAAAATGTTTTTCTCACTAGAACTTCTTTTCCGACCGATCATTCATACTGCAGCTATATGCTATAGTCATCCGATCTTTATAAAACTTTGTAGAAATGTGTTAAAGTATATAAAATAAGAATATGCCAATAAAAAGGACGTTTTCATAAAAAACAAAAAATTTTTTGTCACTCCAACTTGTTTTTCGACCGATCGTTCCTATGAGTAAAAGTATATAAAATAAGTGTAAGCCAATGATAAGGACGTTTTCATTAAAAACTAAAAAAAAATTTTCTCACTAGAACTTGTTTTCCGACCGATCGTTACTATATGCTATAGTAATCCGATTTCGACCAAACTTTGTAGAATTGTGTAAAAGTATTTAAATTGTATGCATGCAATGATAAAGCCGTTTTCATTAAAAAAAAAAGTTTTTCTCACTCGAACTAGTTTTTCGACCGATCGTTCCCATGAAAGCAATATGCTATAGTCATCCGATTTCAACAGAACTTTGAAGAATTGAGTAAAAGTATATAAAATAAGTGTATGCCAATGATAAGGACGTTTTCATTAAAAACAAAAAGTTTTTCTCACTAGAACTAGTTTTTCGACCGATCGTTCCTATGGCAGCTATATGCTATAGTCATCCGATTTCGACCAAACTTAGTGAAATCATGGGAAGGGATAGTAAACTAAGAAATACGTCTTTTGGAGGCGTTTCCATTAAAAACAAAAAAGTTTTTCTCTTTAAGACTAGTTTTTCAACCGATCGTTCCTATGGCAGCTATATGCTATAGTCATCCGATCCGGCCGGTTCCGACAAATGTGCAGCGTATTTGTACCAGAAGACTTCGTGCAAAGTTTGGTGAGGATAGCTTTAAAACTGACGGAGGAGATAGCATAGAAACAGACAGACGGACAGACGGACAGGGCTAAATCAACTCAGCTCGTCATGCTGATCAAGAATATATATACTTTATGTGGTCGGAGATGCTTCCTTCAATGCGTTACAAACATCCGCACAATTTTATAATACCCTTTGCAAGGGTATAAAAAAACGAGCCCAAGGTGTTATCAAAATGAGACCAATCTGTATCCAAAACATAATGTTCACAAAAATGTTCGAAAATTGAACTCAATGTGTTACCAAAATGAGACCGCGATGTTCCCAAAATAAGACCGAGATGTTCCAAAAGCGGTCCTAAAACGTTACCAAAATGTTTCTAAAAGAAGCCCAAAAGTTTGTAAAATTACCCCAAAATGTTCCCAAGTTGAGCCCAAATTGGTATTAACGCAACTCGTAAACTTTAATAAAGATCGAACAACAGGTCTTAAAATTGCGTCCATGAAATGACACCTATGTTCACAGTACACGAAAAAGCGGGATTACCCCACTTTTGTCAACGAATGGTCTTGTTATTGTTAGATTTGATCGGATTTTTTTCTGAGTGTATGCCAATGAACTCCTGATCTTGGGCAGTAAAATGCAACTCAGATGCCACTTTGCTTTCATGTGCCTCACGCGCACTTTCACCGGACGAGTTGACAATTAGTCTCTGCCTCCTGTTTTTCTTCTACAACAGTGTAGTGGAGTGCAGGACTTTGTGTGGCTTCGGGGGAAAGCTTCCAGTTTTGGATCTGTCTCCTCCTCTTCTTTCTGCAGGGTTTGCATATTCTTGCCTTTCGAATGGCGCTTCCCCGTTGCCACGGGCCAATTGAGCCTTGTACACAGCAAATCCTTCACCTACTTATTAATCTGGATACTTGTATCTTAAGGAATTGGAAGTTTCCAGCATTAAGAAGAGAAATGACTTTCCCAGTAATGAGCAACTGCCATCTTCCAGGGTACGAACTAGCGGTCTAGGAACAAAGTCGAGCGTTGCCTCCGTTATCTTGTTTAAGTATAACGCTCTTGATGCATTTGATTTTGGGCTTTGTTTTCTCCTCTTGGAAAAGATGGCTTTGATCTGCAGAGCCACATGAAAGAGGATCCTGGCTAGTTGGCCATTGCCTTAATAAGATACTGCATTTTCAAATTAAAAGCGAGCAAGTTGCACTAGGGACTACCCTTTCTACCGGTCAATGAGGGACTTCGTTCAAAGCTTTTTGCTCTACGACGTGATTTGATATGGAAGCAAACATTTCTTTTAAGAAAAGTAACGAGGTTCGGTTATCGTTACGAGTATAACCAATTTCTTCCATATTATTTTCCCTCTATTTGTTTCCTACAATTCCTTTTAATTGAGTGAAAATGGCTGGAACGCCAATTTAATAAATTAGACCCGTCTCCCTCCGCACCCATTACCGTTAACGAGCCACACTTGGCCAGACTCAACCATCCACTTGTTGTGTGCCCAGTTGCAGTGGGTTTCAAGTTCTCCTTATAATTTTTTCAAACAATAAAAAATGCAAAAAAGGAAATTGAAAGCCTTGAGATTGGTTGGAGGGAATAGTTGGCTGAGGTCGTGGGAGACTGAAGCAATGCCATAAAGTTTGTGACTTTGGCAAACGTTGTGATGCTGGCGCTGCTCCTTCTGGGCAAGTTTGTTGCAAAATGTGCAGCAAATAAAAAATCTGCAGAGCTTTAAAAAAAAGTCACAGCACAAAACGTGGCCAGTGGCCGGGGATGGGGGCTGGCCGCTCGTTTCATCAAAACATTTCGCTACGTCGCTTCGTTTTAATGGCAGCCAAGTCGTCGTCGTTGTCGTCCAGTGACGTCCTTTTGTTGCTTAATTGGCGCCCAGGCCGAGAAGGGATTGCACTGGCAGAAACGTCTGACCCGGGCAAGGGCACCTGCTCTCTGGCTTGCATAAGTCCATGATGATATAAATTTCGCGCCGTGTTCATCCATCCACGTCCACACGCCATTTGCATT
>JAEIFV010001198.1:0-80449 GCA_018904265.1 Lordiphosa collinella
AGGATTTGCAATGGCTTGTTGTGTGACAACTGAAAGTGTACTGACGAAGGCTTTGCCATGGCAGCAGCCAGAGCAGCCATCTACACAGCCTCAGCTACTGTTCATGTTCAAATGTATTCTCCAGTTGGAGAATTTTGGTTGATTATTGAATCAAAAAACCTCGACCTTGAGCCTGCTAACATTTATCTATATAAAAGTGAAAGTATGTTTGGCATGTTTTAAGTATGGGCGTCTAAACAGCGCCCAGTCTTTGCGTATTTTTCACAGTATGTTCATGTCGATCGGGAGAGAGTATCATAGGCTATGTCTCATGTCTGAAATGGTCCAAAAACCGCGAAATTTGCAAAATTATACCATTCATCCGATTACCAATATATCTTTGGGGAATGGCTGAACGCTTACCAGGGAAGGTTTCTAGGTGGAAGAAATTTGCGGAAAATTGTCGAAAACCGCGAAAATTGCAAAATTTATGGTTTCGGTAAAGCTTTGGGGAATGGTTCGACGCTTGCCCAGGAAGGTTTCAAGTGGTGAATCTGCGGAAAATTGCTCAAAACGCGAAATTGGCTAAAGCTTCGATTAGGAGAAATGGAACTTTGGAAGTGGTTGAACGTTGCGGGAAGGTTTCTAAGTTGAAAAAATTTGCGGAAAATGGACCAAAAAACACGAAAATAACAAAATTTACCGTTTATCCGATTGCAATGAAAACTTTTGGGAATGGTTAGACGCTTACAAGGAGAGGGACTTAGTTGAAAAGGTTTGGAAAATGGACAAAAACCACGAAAATTACAAAATTTACAGGTTTGGTAAAAACATTGGGGAATGGTTCGACGCTTGCCCGGGATGGTTTCAAGTAGAAGAAGCTGAAAAATTTCCAAATGTTCGTTTGTTATAAAACTGGAGATTGATTGGACGCTGCGTGTAAAGGATTCTGGTTGAAGAAATGGGTTGAAATGATCCAAAAACCGCGATAATTCAAAAGCTATACCACGTTTCATCCGATTCACGCTCGAAATTTTGGATTGATGGTTAGACCCTTGGACGCGAAGGTTTTCAAAGGTCCAAAATGGCAAATTCACAAAGGCCTGCTACCATTCATCCAGTTGAAATCAAACTTGAGATGAATTGAACGGTTTCTAAGTTGAAGGAATTTTTCAGAAAATGGTCAAAAAACTGAGAAAAGACTTGCCAAGAATTGCGGATTAACTGTGAAGATTGTTGGCAGCACTTGTTGAAGTTTTCGAGAATTGGTGAATGTGGTGAAAGTGGTCAAGAACAACAAATTTGCTAAATGTTTTGGGTACGATGAAGCTTGAAGATGAGTTGTGGCGCAGTATGTAAATGAAATGGGCCGAAATGGTCCAAACCACGAAATTTCAAAACTATACCGTTCATCGGATTGCCATAAAACTTGGGCAACGCTTGCCCGCGAAGGTTTCTAAGGTCGAAAAGTCCGCGAAATTTGCAAAATAACGCCTTATGAGAGTATAAAAGCGCTTGGTGCTTATATTGCAATGCCGGCGTTGGTAAATGGAAGCTGTTGCGTAACATACAAATTTTGATTTGTGCCTGGATTGTGTGAAGATTTGATAGATGGCAATTGTAGACGGGGTAAACCGGAGAGTTTAATCAAACGGTCAAAAAGTCTTAATATGGAAATAAAGTCACGATTTTAGATTATCACTTAAGAGGGCGATATAGAAAAAGATCGCACAGTCCAAAATGTTTATACCGACATACGGCTCACACTAGATTGAATATAATCGCTCTTAAGAATCATAGAACCCGGGTATTCAGCCTAGTAATAATATATATACTTTACATAATCGAAGATTCTAATAAGAAAACTCTTCTATTCAAAGTATAGGATTTTTTATTGCGCTTCTGCAGAGGGCTTGAACACTCTGCAAGGCCTTAAACAATAAAGAAATTTTTCTATTTATATTTTCATAAGACATCCTTCTTCCCTTTTCTGTTGAGTTGTTTCAGCTAAGTCAAATTGTTTGCTGAAGTAAATCGTACTATTTGATTAGTCAATTTAACAGATTATTTAATACAATTTGCCTCAAACAGTGTGAACACAAACGCAAATTATTAGCGGAGGAAAAATTAGTTTAAGCAAATATTTACAGTTCAAGGCAAATTTTGTTTGCACAATGTGTACAAATTTTGTTTGCGTGAGGGATCTTTGCTTTCCTCTAAGAAAAGGGGATCCCGGTTGGGTTTCAGAGTAGAGAGCTAATAAAATTGTAAGGTTCTATTCGAGGGTTTCAAAATACTTGAACTGAAATGGGGTTGAGATTGAAATAATTGAAGCTAAAAAAAATCCCAAGAGCATGGTTAAATTTAACAAGTTTTTCTTTCCTTTCCCTTTCTTCTACTATTGCCTCAACATTTTGGCTCAACTCTTGCAGTTTGTATGTACATAAAATAGGTACCTAAAGAATGTATGACGTCTTTACAAAATCTTCCTCTTTCAAGTGTCCGCGTTATTTTTAATCGCATAGAATTTTTATAAACTAAAAATACATTTCCCTTTTTGCATCATCACACAACGAAACTTTCTCGTCTAAACATTTTACAATTAAAGTGGGATGTAAATAAAGTAGAGGCAGAGATTTTCTAGAGCGTTGAATAATGAAAACTGTTTGCACAAGCCACCCAACGTGAGATTAATGGAATCTTGCAACTGAAAGTTAGGCATCTGGTGCAGTCAGCTGCTCTAATTGACACTAATTGCCATTTGCAGGCAAAGCGAAAGCATTAAGGGTCCTGGAAATCCATTTCAGTGCGTGCCTAAAGCAAATTTCGCCAAATTCAATTTGCCACGGGTAATCAAAACATATTTTGTAATCTAGTTAGGCTCGCTGTCTGTCCGACCTCCTCCTGGGTAACTACTTAGACATGCATCATTAGCTAAATGTCGCACTGAGACGCGTTGTGGGTACAAGTAATCGAATTACGTCTGGAGGCCACACAGGATGGGCACTTAAGTGCAAGAAACTGCAACTCAAGTATGTCAAGTGGTGAAAGCATATAAGCATAGGGAAATTATTTAAACCTAAATACATATTTAAATGGGGAAAGGTTTAAGTTGGAGATGACCCGGCACGAACCCGGTTGAGCTACAAAACTTTTATTTTCTTATATTTCTGTTTATATTGTTTCAATTTTCGTGCATCTTTCGTGCCGTGTTAGCTAAGCTCGTTCATCTCTGGTTCCTTTCAAAAGGCAACCCAAGACTTTCATTGCGACTTTACGCTTGATTTACTAAACCGAAAATCCAGCGATGCATTACCTTCCGCAAAAAACAGAAAAGGGTACGAAGCTGACTTTGCTGAGTTGACCCATTCAGTCGTGCATGAAACTGCTGCGTATGCCACAGATGAAGTCGTTGTATTGTCAGCAGCAGCTTCCTCTCCCTGTGTGTGTGCGAATTGCCTTGTTTTGCATTCAATTCATGCCTCGGGCACACAAACATCAGCACAAATCTCTTCCCTCCTCCTTAATTGCCCGACAATGGCAGTAGGTTCGCTTTGATTGGGCCTTTGAAAAGCTTCAGATTCCCTCAATTTAATCACATAATTTTTTTTTGGCTGTTCGCACTACCTTCTGTTGCGGTCACATTACAATTAATTTTCATATATTTTGGGGACATTCCATTTAATAGCCTCAGTGAAATTTGACGCCATAGCAAAAATATATAGGTACGAGTATATATTTGAATCAGGCCACCCGCAAAATGATGACAGCTGTGTGTGATTCCAAGCAACTTAAGTTATCACCATATAAAAAAAAAAAAATAACTGCGATAAACCCCCATCAAAAAGCCCATAAGTGTGTGGTATATGATATCAAATGGCCTGATCTGCTGGCCCCTGCAGTTAGTTGTGACCGACACCTGTCCTTTGTTTTCAATGCTCAGGCTGGACTGAATGAAAACTTGACAACAATTGAACTGCAGTTCACACAACATGAGTCAAAAACAATGACTAAAATGTACCATGTACAGTGTGCGATAACTTTAAAGGGAACATATAGGAAAAGCGGTCAATATTATCAGTAAAAAGAATCTTCTTCTATAAATCGACTTTGCGGCTGAGCTAGATTTGTTTTAGATTTGATTTCGTTTTGGTGTGACCGTTCTTTTATGGCGCGGTTGGTGTTTGTTTGAGTTCTGCTGTGTTGAAATGCAAGTTTTTGCATTTCAAACTTTAATAATTAATTAAATATTTATTTATTTTACTGCCTTGCTGTTGACTTTGCTTGTTCAAAGTTTGTCAAAGATATTCTGGATTCCATATCTATACAGCTCTCGTAGAATATTGTACGACACCAATTCTTCCACACTTTAATCCTGCCTCTTCCACTGCTAAATTGCATAAGTAACTTCAATTCACCGGAAACAAAACTATAATTACTTGAATTAAACTTTGTAAAATTATGTACTTATATTTAAATAAGATAAAATTAAGATATAACTTATATTTAAGAATAGTTTCACACTTTCACCTTCAGAGGGTACGTCTTATAAAATTGTCCGTTTTACACTTTCTAGTATACTTTAACATTTCCGATGATTCTAAAAATCGGATGACTATAGCATATAGCTCCCATAGGAACGATCGGTCGAAAAACTAGTTTTAGTGAAAAACTTTTTGTTTTTAGTGGAAACGCTCCTTATCATTGGACTGAATCTATATACTTTTACCCAATTCTACAAAGATTGGTCGAAATCGGATGACTATAATATAAACCCCCCTTAGGAACGTTCGGCCGAAAATAGTTCTAGTGAGAAAAAACTTTTTTGTTTTTAATGAAAACGTGGAAACGCCCTATCATTGGCATACACTTAGTTTATATACCTTTACACAATTCTACAAAGATTGGTCGAAATCGGATGACTATAGCATATAGCTCCCATAGGAACGATCGGTCGAAAAACTAGTTCTAGTGAGAAAAACTTTTTGTTTTTAGTGGAAACGTCCTTATCATTGGCATACACTTAATCTATACACTTTTACACAATTCTACAAAGATTGGTCGAAATCGGATGACTATAGCATATAGCTCCCATAGGAACGATCGGTCGAAAAACTAGTTCTAGTGAGAAACTTTTTTTTTTTGAAAATTTTTTTGTTTTTAATGAAAAGTCCTTATCATTGTCATACACTTATTTTATTTACTTTGGACACATTTCTACAAAGTTTTATCAAAATCGGATGACTATAGCATATAGCTGCAGTATGAATGATCGGTCGAAAAGAAGTTGTAGTGAGGAGAGAATTTTTTTTTTTTAAATACGATTCCCACAAATTAATTAATAATAATTTTTTTTATGCTTTTCCAAGATTCCACTAAGTTTGGTCGAAATCGGACATCTATATAGTATAGCTCCCATTAAGATCCGAAAAGTAGTCTTATTTAGAAAAACAAACTGCAAGGGTATACATAACTTCGGCCGAGCCGAAGTTAACTTTTCCCTATTTTTTTTTATTTGCGGTGTTTTATGTCGGATTTTTTTGTGTATAGATATTTGACTCAAGATATTAGGAAGCGAAAGCGAAAGGTAATTATTGCACTCACTTGATTCAAGTAGAAAATATCTGGCGGTACTGTTTTTTTGTACGAAAGAAAACTTAAGTTGTTAAAGTACAAGTCGTAGCCGAATTCGGTGCTTCCTACTAATTTTTTTTGGTAGAAGTTGTCTCAGCTGTGGTTGCCACATTAATTTGACCAGAGGCCATAACTGGTTGTGTTAGTTTTTCCCCATCCACATTCAAAGCTCGTTTGCTGTGACCCATTCATGTTAACATCTCTCTATGCTCTGTTCCTTTGAGCATCGTTAACATTTATATATAATTTTTTCTTTTTGCTTATGGCCATGGTCACCTGTTGGATGCAGCCAGTTTGTGTTTAAAATTAATTTCAATGGGCCACTGGTTGCTGCTACTTAAAGGTCAGGGACAGGAACAGACACAATTTCCTTTGTAGATTTTGAGTCATTTGTTAAAGTGAAATTTCTTTTAAAGAATTTTATTATTGCTTGTGCACGACATTATTTTAAATGGACAACATTAAATTAGTTTTTTTTTCTTTGAATATACGATAATTTTTAACATATGGAAACATATTGGAATTTTTGTTTTTGCGACATAAAAAGAAAAACAATCATAAAATCCGAAAAAAGAACAAATCACTTCACACTTGTGTGAAATTTATGGACTTAGTTTGTGACTTTCATTAAGGTGACCCCTTTTGAATTGCTCAATGCCTTCTTCCGCTAATCCTGTGCATAAATCGATGAGGCAGGCTGTTTCTAGATTTTATTTTTGTTCAAAGATTTTCCAAATCGTTGCACAAATCGTGCTCAAGGGCAGGATTATGCCGCACACACGAACACAAACAACTGGTGTCTGCTTAGTTTAAACTTAACGTCTTTTATGCTGATTATGACGCATATGTGTTGACTTGAAGTGTGTGTCCTCCTCCGCCTACACGGATGCTCTTGTTATTTTGTCAGTTTAGATTGAAGCTCCAGCCTCTGGGCCTCAGATGTTTACATACAAATTCACTTCATTTAGTTTTTGACAGTATAAACCGAATATCCTGTAAGGCGGCTTTGATGTGCTTGTGTCTTCATGTGTCATAATTAACTAAAGTCAATGTCTTTTGGAATTTCCACAAGAATTCATTGGCTGTCATATCAATTGACGAATTTTACGATTTTCGTATTTTCTATTGTGTCACAAAAAGAAGAGAGAGAAGGAGCTTGTGTTGAATTAAGCTAATAAAATTCTATAGTAAAGATACCGAGGGCTTAGCAATGAGTCATAAAGATGCAAGTTTGTATCCATACTCATATTCTTCTGCTCTGTAATTCACAGTTTAACATTCTTCAAATTTTTCCGTTGCTTTTGTTTGATTTTCCTTATTTTGCTTTGTGGAATTTTCTCATTTGTTGTGTCCAAAGAAAGAGCATATAAGCTTGCACTTTAAAGTGGCCAGTGGAATGATTAACTTACAAAATGGCAAATCCTGCTGGGAACTGAGCCAGAACGGAATTTCGCCATGGCATAAAAATGGAAAGAAAAAAGAGAAACCACTCCGGTGTACACATAGGACTTCTTCATTCGCAGTGTTTAAGCTTGTGTGTTCTCTGGGTAAATATTTATGTTAGTTTTAAGGTTGTGCAGCGGAAATGTGTGCTTGACACATTCTTCTACTATCAATTGTCACTCCCAGTCAACGAGTGTGTTGCTCAGACACGTTCCTGGTGTTCTTTTTTTCCCTTTGCATACGCAAAAGGAACATGAAATTTGCACCGTGCCCCAGGACATTCCAGTAAGAAAGATAGAGGACAGGAATGACAGGCGACAGTGTCAACTACAACTACAAACATTTTTCGTAAAACACAATGCCGCGACCTGTACATGGAACCTGGTAACCTCAGACCCAAAACCCGGCTCATCCTCTTGACATGACATTTTGGGCCCAAAAGGCTTTTAGTGCTCTACCTCTCTCTCTGTGTGTGTGTGTGTGTGTGGAGTATGCAATGTTCCTGTCCTGGATGAGTGCTTCTGTTGTTTTGGTGCCCATGCAGCTTTTAATTGAATTTACAATTTTGCATTCCCCAAGTTCCCCTAAAAGCATGCTATGAATTTCATTATTTGTGGCCAGCCAATTCCTTCTAATGGAATTTGGTAGAAAATTTGATTTACCAGTAGCATATGAAGTCGCGTGCTACCCAAGTACAGGGAGACATTTTACTTTAATTGGCTCGAATATAGCCTTGATTCATTCCAGACTCAGCTTCAATTGTCGCACTGCAGACAATGTGGTTGATGGTTGGGTGGGTGGTCCGCTTTGGGGAATTGTATGGCGATTTTATCTGCCTTGATTGGTGGCAATATTTCCTTTTTTTTTGTTGTTGTTGATTGAACTAAGAGCTTTGCAAATGGACAACATTTGCGCCGTATCTCGCAGTCTGTGTCTTTGTTTTGACTGGTGACACAATCAGCTTAGGATTATCAATGACCTGTTGTGGTCGTATTAAAGTCATCAAAATGCGATGACAAATTAATGGGCAGGAATGGTCAGATTTTGGCCATGACTGCTGAAATCAAGCGGAATACCTATTTGAACAAGCAGCTGCAAAAGGTTCAAACCTGAGAATGTTTCGAATGTTCATAAGATGTATTAACAACATTCGCCATACTTCCGGCTAAGAAATCTAGGCCTTGTTATGTGTTTATTCTGTAACGATGTTCAGAAATTACCAAACGCCACTAAAAAACAAAGATTTAAGTTACATTGGTAAATCTTCAAACACCATTGCATACCTTTCAGAAGCATTCTTGCAGTCCTTAAGTGTTAATTCTCGCTATTCTCGCAATTGTTTTAGTACACGTAATGAACACACTCGTTCTCGAGAACCATTGAACGCATCCACTCCAACTTGACAGTTTTTGACAAGTGAAGTTTTTAGCGTCAGTTGTTTACCATCATTGTCATAATTGGCCGGCATATAAGCGGCTACAAAAAAGATGAAATCTTTCAGATGTTGGCGATTTCCCCGAAATCTAAAGCATTGCGTCGCCAGTGTGCTAACTGGCGGAACTCAAACGCTAAAAACCACATTACCGAACTTCATTTCTACGGACGAATGACCTGCTGGTAGCCCAGACCTGAATCCATTGGACTACAAACAGAGGTCCGTTCTACGAGGCTTTGGCTTGCTCTACTCCACCCAAATATTGAGCGAAGCGCGCCCTCAAGGCCGTCCTGCAATACGGCGCAGAAGCATGGACATAACGACAGTGGATGAGGAGGCGATCGGCGTGTTCGAGTGAAAAGTCCTTCGGAGGATTTATGGACCTGTAAAAGTTGGCGATGATTTCCGCACCCGTATGAACCACGAACTGTATTAGCTCTATGGGGACACTGATCTAGTCAAGCGCATAAAACAACAGCGGCCGAGTAGCTTCGCTGGCTTGGACATGTTACTCGTATGGATGAAGAAGCGCCAGTAAAAAAAGTGTACAGGCGGAAGGCAAACGAATTAGGGTAAGCAGGAGGTGTAGGACGACCGAAACTTAGTTGGGAAAAACAGGTGCTGAAAGACATTAAGGCGCTTGAACTGACCAACTGGTGCCAGCTCGCACAAGACAGAGGCGAGTGGCGGGCATTAATAGCAGCGGCCGAGACCGTCAAACGGTTATGATAGAAATATCGGGCCAAATAAGAAGAAGAAGAAGCGCGCCCTTGTCCGAGCAATGTACAATTTCCCAATGCATATGGTGCCCACTGTGATCGTATTTTTAACAAAGGACTTCGTGCAAAGTTTGGTAAAGATATCTTTAAAACTGGCGGAGGAGATAGCATAGAAACAGACGGAAGTGCTGAATCAACTCAGCTCGTCATGCTGATCAAGAATATATACATTTTATGTGGTCGGAGATGCTTCCATCAATGCGTTACAAACATCCGGACAATTTTATAATACCCTCTGCAAGGGAATATTAAACAAAAACTATTGATTGAACCCGCAACCTCGGCGTTCTTATGAACTACGCTCACAGGGTTGCCAGCTGAGTTCATAATGCCAAATGGTTTTGGTTTTGTTACTGTCTGTTGCGAGCGCTTGATAGTCGTGTGGGCTAACATGCCGACGAACAGTGGGGTATTTGCTGAATTTGGGCGGCCAAAAGTCCAATTCGCCAAATAAATTTCTTTCGCAATTGGTTGTTTGTGGTGCACCAAAGAATTCTCGACTAGATTCCGTTTTTTTTTGTTCCTTGTTTTGCTATCATTCGCCCACCAAGCGCTATCAAAGTAAGTTTTGAGTTGTAAAAATTATAAGATTAACTTTGAAAATCTGGTAAAAATCGTGTGTTCATTTTATTTGTTTCAATCAAACGGATAATTGTTAAGCAGGTGAATATGATGTAGTAAGTAAATATTATGCAATGGTACTGGCAATAAAGCAGTAGAAAATATGGCATTTTTCTTTATTTCAATGGATTGAAGCAATGAATTATGGTGAAAAAGTAATATGGCCCGACGAGATCCTGCTTTCTTTTTTTTCTGAATCAAAGATGAACCTTCCATCGTAGTAAATAAACAAAAACTGGCTGCGGTTATGTGCGGTTGACCATGAAATGGCCATATAAACTGCGCTATTGTTAAAAATACTGCCAAAAATAATGACGTCGAACTGGACCGCTTTTGTTAAAAGTTTTTGAAAATTTCGCATTGTTTCTTAAAAAATTAGGCCTCAAGTCACATTGTCCGTGGTGTTTTATGAAGAAGCAATCCATAAATGCTAACATAAATGACGCAGATGAACATCAACTGACGCGCAAGATTACTCTGAAGGAAGAAGTCTCACAAGTAATTTAAGAAGAGATGGTATCAAACAAGCAAATACCCTACCGTGTGTTCAGTCTTTCGAGGACCCAACCAGTAAAGTAAAAAATTAAATAAAAAATTGAATGGTATCTCAAAATTAGCGACAGTTTCGAAAAAAATCTGGTGTGGTTGGGTTGTGCTTTCCACTTTTTTCACTTATATTTATTTTAAGGGTTTTCTAAAGTTCAATTCTGAATTGCTTCTTAGCTCCACCTACCTAAAACTTATATGCCCTTTGAACCCTCGGGTTTAGTTTTTGGCTTGAATTCCCCAAAGGCTGATTTTTCCATCAATGTGGGCCCAACCATTTAAATGATGCTTTAAAGTACTATGAGATTCAAAAAGTTATTTTAAGGTTTTATGATCGCGTATAAGCATTGGGCGTGTTCACCAGCACACACCAATCATCTAACATAAATCAACAATCACAAAAGAGTGTTTGGCTGCTGGTGAACGGTTTTTGATAGAATTTGCAGCCAACAAAGCTATCGATATTTTTTATTGGCGGAAGTTTTTTGAACTTTTTGACCGCAAATAAAAAACATATTAAATATGAACAACATCAAGTACAGTCCATTGGATGTGTAAAGTAAAGTAAAAGTAAAATGGCTTCTCAGGTTGACACACGCCCCAAGGGCCAAAGCCGAGCCTCTCTCAATCTCTCGGCTCGTGCGCTTCTATTTTTTAGCACAAGAGAAAGGGACCTACAGTTTAACGCCGAATCGAACGGCAGATTGAAGAACTTTGGCAAAGCTGGCGCCAACAGCCAAGAGGTGTGGCCGGGTGAAAAGTTTATTCAAAGTAAAAACTCGAAAACCCTTGCACAGCGGTCGCGCACACTAGCCGCTGAGCCATCCGGCCACACCACCCGGCCACTACATTGGATGTGACTGTCGTCAAAAACGCCGATATGGCGAAATTTCGACCTCTTCGGTGGCGACTTGGTTGTCTCTGGTTGTCCCATATTGGCTACTTGTAAGCGAAGTGGAGAACTCCTTGCAGATGCTCTCTATTAAGGAGTTTTATGCGGCCAGGTTTGAGGAATCAACTGGGGCCCTTCTTGCAGCTCCATGATAGACTCGGAGAAAGGCTCTCTCCCAACCGTTTTGGATGAGATGCAGAGCACGAACACTCGAGACCATTGTACAGTTTGCGGGAGGATCCAAGATTGTGCTGCATCGTCTATGCATTGCACTGGGAGCTTATATAGTGCACATGCTGCAGCAGGATTTGCCGTGTGCCATTGAGGTGATCAATACGTTCCAGCAGCAGCGTATACCAAATGTCAGTGAAGATGTGCAGCTCTGGATCTTGCTAGAGGTGCTGCAGGCCATACCGAAGGAGGCACAAGTCATACACACCTAGGTGAAGCGAGTCATCTTTAGGGCAGAGCTGGGCAAGAGGGTGCCGGTGGTGTGTATTTAAAGCTGCAAATGGGACGCAGTGAATGGATAAACGCGGTGTGCGTGGGTACCTGGATTAATTTTAAAAATATCAGAGGTAACAAAGAAATACTTTGATGAATTTACATCAACAATCATGAAAATTAGCAATCATGATTGCACATCACGCCCGTTCAGCACAATTTAACAAAAATTAGTCGATTTTTGGTCATCGATTTATCGCTGGTGAACGCAACCTTGTGCGAGACATTCATGAAATACAAAGTATTTATAAATTATGTGTGTGTCCTTCCGATTTTCTCTTATCGGAAATCTACAAAATTTAAAAAGTCATGAATTTTCCTTACGATTTATTCAAAAATCTTAAGCAACAGAAACTTTTACCTCGATTTATTACATTGTTTGTACATTTACTTTAGCACTTTAAAATCCATTTATCTTCTTACATTCCTGATATTGATTGTAATTCAGCTATTTCCAAAAGAGAGTAAAAATGTTTTATGACACCCCAAAGACTTGGCCAGAGCCTAAGAACTCAAATAATCATTGGAAATGCCATTTCAACATTTGGTTTCTCATTTTGTAGGTTTTTTTTTTTCTTTGGACACATAAAACAAACGATTTGGGCGAAAACAAGAAAATGTTTGCTAGAAAGTCAGCATTGAATATTTAATGCGTATTTTGGCTTAGGCCGAGGCAGCATCTCCTGTTGAGTGATTTTTTGTTGTGAGAGGTTTTCCTTTTTTACGGGTTTGATGGGAAACAAAGGAAAAGGCTAAAAAACGATTTTCCTGATTATCCCCCTCAAAAAAAAAGTAAAGTAAACAAATCAAAGGGTTAAACGGCGGAAACAAACAAAAGTGCCGAAAAGCACGACAATTCCCGCTTTATATACCCAAATCTATATACCCACTCGTTAATACATATTTAGATGGGACACGATATTGCAATTAGGCATTTAATTAATCAAAACAAACCTTTGGTAGTCTCTGCTGTGTCTTGTTGACACCTGAATGTGTGCGGTGTCCTAATGAGCAGCCGGTTCCTGCTTGTTTTGTTGTTGTTGTTGCTGGTCAATATCCAAACAGCATAAACAAATATATATAAAAAAATAAAAGTTAATTTGGGCGCGCGGCTTATGTATTTGGTCGATAATTTGTATCCCCAGAAATGCCACTTTTTATGTATATATTTAGGTATACAAAATATATAGAAATTTCTGCACTTGTTCACTTATTTTTAGAACAATTCCTTTTCCAAAAACAGAAACCGTTTAGATTTTTTCCACTAGAACTGGCAATTGAGGTCGCAATTTTGAAATATTTTTGGAAATCGTTTTCGTAACTCTCGTCTCGCCAAAAATATGTTTGTTTATCAAAACGTGTCCGTGTACGGTTTTTTTCCGTATCCGCGTTGGCGTCCGATCCGTGCCAGCGCCGTCGAGTGTTTGGAACGTCGGGAAATGTGAACGAGGTCGTTGCCAGTTCGGTTTGGTGCTTTCGCCAGTGACGACATAGAAAAGCTCGGCAACGTCATCGAAAGCTCTCCCTCTCTGTGTGTTTTTGGCCCTTACTGCTGGTATATCTACGCTTTTGTTTGCGTTTGGTGATTGTTTGTTGGTTTGCTTCTTTTCTTGTTTATTGCTGCCAGCTTATTTCATTGCTCTTAACGTTGCAATCCGCAATGTCTCAATGCTGCTGCCTTTGTTTATGCGCGTGTTTTCCGTTAGCCAAAAAACAAAAAAAGAAAATATACTGACAGGCCAGCATTATTTATATTACTCGACATTTTATTTGAAAGAGTGCAGAGGGATTTACCCATGGATCACTTTTGTGTGTGGGCCATAAATTTGCTACTTATATACGTGTTTGTATGTTTGTACATTCATATGTTGATAAGTGTACTTTGAACTTAATAGAAGCCAAAAAAAAAAAATTAAGAAAAAATGACTCATAACTTATTAATAAAAAAAAAAGGGAAAGTTAACTTCGGCTCGGCCGTGGTTTGTATACCCCTGCAAATTCCATTGAGAACAAAAAAGTTTTTTAAATCTAAGACTACTTTTTGGACATTATTTTCTATGGGATCTTTACTATATATTATGTTTTCGACCAAACTCGAGATAAAATCATAGGAAAAGCATAATACCTGTAATTTTACAAATTTGGAGGCAAGATAAGACTCCATTTAAAACAAAAAGTTTTCTCACTAGAACTAGTTTTTTTGACCGATCGTTCCTACGGGAGCTATATGCTATAGTCATCCGATTTCGACCAAACTTTGTAGAATTGTGTAAAAGTATATAAAAAAGTGTATGCCAATGATAAGGACGTTTTCATTAAAAACAAAAAAGTTTTTCTCACTAGAACTAGTTTTTCGACCGATCGTTCCTATGGGAGCTATATGCTATAGTCATCCGATTTCGACCAATCTTTATAGAATTGTGTAAAAGTATATAAAATAAGTGTATGCCAATGATAAGGACGTTTCCATTAAAAACAAAAAAGTTTTTCTCACTAGAACTAGTTTTTCGACCGATCGTTCCTATGGCAGCTATATGCTATAGTCATCCGATTTCGACCAAACTTAGTGAAATCATGGGAAGGGATAGTAAACTAAGAAATACGTAACTTTGGAGGCGTTTCCATTAAAAAACAAAAAAAAGTTTTTCTCTTTTAAGACTAGTTTTTCAACCGATCGTTCCTATGGCAGCTATATGCTATAGTCATCCGATCCGGCCGGTTCCGACAAATGTGCAGCGTATTTGTACCAAAAGAGACTTCGTGCAAAGTTTGGTGAGGATAGCTTTAAAACTGACGGAGGAGATAGCATAGAAACAGACGGACAGACGGACAGACGGACAAGGCTAAATCACCTCAGCTCGTCATGCTGATCAAGAATATATATACTTTATGTGGTCGGAGATGCTTCCTTCTATGCGTTACAAACATCCGGACAATTTTATAATACCCTCTGCAAGGGTATAAAAATAGAGGTGTTCAACACATTTGTAACAATTGGCTCACCTGGCGTGTGATTAATATGCATCAACTGAATGTTATAAGAGGAAAGGGAAGCACTAATACAATAATAACAAACTAGTTCCTTCTGGAGATTTACTTATTGGAGAATTCGATTCCGCATGATCTGATCGAAGTCGAAATCGGGAACTGCGGTGATAGCATTTTTTTTCGTTATCGTAACGAAAATCCAAAATTCAAAATATTAAGTCTAAATGGTTCAGCAAAGGCTTTAAAGTTCCGAAATAAAATTTCCCATCAAATCAATCTAATTTGCCACTCTAAAATGCTGAGTGATCTGGCTTCTGCCTGATATTCTTGGTCGTCTTGCCACAGCTCTGGGTTGGACTCTTAGAAACTCACTGGAATCCCGAGTTGCTTGAAAAATTTAAGCTTTTGTGAAATGCATTGGTGTAATTGTTTTCCAAAGGAAAAATATCAATAACAACAAAATGAATCTGGGTCTTCAAGTCCAATTGACAATTTCTTTTCATGTGTTTCATCTTTTATTTTTTCTCCGTCTTTGTAAGTTCCTCATCGAAGTGCTAGGGCCACGAGATCTTCAGACAAATACAATAGTTTGTTAATTTAACAGAATTTTCTGATGCGAAGTTGAAGATCACTTCTAGACAAAGCTAGCAAATAACAATTGACCATTTTTCGTTGTCCAAAAAACCAGTTACTTACGGACCGCTTTAAGCAAAGAGTCAGAGATAAGCGTTCTCATCGGCTCTTGAACATTTCGCTCTTTGCTCAACGAACAACCAATAGTTTTGATTCGATTTTGCTCTGTTCATTCGCTGAACGAATCGTCGGGAGCGAAAATTATAAGAGAAGTCACTTTTTTTTTTTTTTTTTTTGTTTGTGTTTTTGTGGGGGGTTTGGATATATAAAAAAAAAAAATATTATTTATTTTTTATAAATAAATTTTTTTATTTATAAGTTTTTTTTTTGTTTTTGTTGTTTAATTTGATGGCTTTTGTCGGACCGCTCTCTATAAATTGTTATTGAGCGAGCAAAACGAGAACAGGTCAGCTGAGAACAGCCAACTGAAAACAAAACTAAGAGAATCGAAGTGTTCTCTCAGAGCGAGATTGCAAGCGTGCATGGGTTTTTTTTTTCGGTTTTGTAATTGAGCAGACCGCAAAGGAAAAAAAGATCAATTGTTTAGATAGATTGCATCCAAAATTTCTCAAAATTATCCTTCCTCAAATATTGCCTCTTATTACTCACATCTGCAAGACGTCATTTATGACATCAGACTTTTCGGGCTAAAAATTAAACGCCATTCCGAAAGGAAACAATGAATACAGACCGATTTCAATACCGTTTTATCCAAAGTTTTGGAACAATTAATGGCCAGCAAATAAGTATGTTTTGACAAACTAATTTATTGCTTAGTAATAAGCAGTCGGGATATAGCAGACATAGAAGCTGCACCACGGCAATAGTTAGTATTACGGAGGATATAAGAAGGCAAATGATAATGGAGATGTGACTTTTTTAACACTTCTTGATTTCAGCAAAGCGTTTGACACCGTCAATCAAGAAATCCCAGTAACAAAGCTTGATAAATTCTTTAATTTTTACGGATACTGCCATTAAACTTATAAGCTCTCACTTATGGATAGAAGTCAGGCAGTGGCAACCGAGTCTGAAATATCGTCTACTTTGCGTCTAACTCGTGGTGTACCCCAAGGCTCAGTCCTTGGCCCACTTCTGTTTTCTTTGTATGTAAATGACCTTCCTGATATGTTGTCTAATTTGTAATGTCCACATGTATGCCGATGATGTTCAAATGTATGTAAGTAGTCCTCTAAATAAAATTAAATGAGTGTGTGGATGTTTGTAATAGAGATTTGTTAAGTGTTAATCATTGGGCTAAATGTAACGGATTGTCACTCAACCCTGTAAAGTGTAAGTGTATTGTAATATACAAGAAAGCCTTGACTACAACAGACCTTCCAACACTAAGAATTTGAGAACAAGTCTATTAAATATGAAACACAGACTGTAAACCCTAGGTATTACATTGGATAATACATTATCTTGGAATAACCACGTGACTAGAGCAACTGGTAAAACATATGGAGCCCTTGAGAGCTTTCTTTGATTAAAATTATTAAACCTCTGACTTTTGATCAAAGGTATACTTGATACCCACACTTTGTATGGGATTGAAATATTCTGGAAATTGTGATGCTGCCTCCCAAAGAAGACTTAACGTAACATTTAACAATATAGCTAGATATGTATTTAATAAAAGACGAACCGACCATATTACACAACTTGCTAGGGAAATATACGGTGTTGACTTTAAATCATTTATAGTATACAGATCTCTTATTTTTCTGCATAAGGAAAAAATATACTAGAGAACCATCATATTTGTATGACAAGTTAAGTTTTGCCACATCAACAAGAACTTTGAACCTAATGCAGTACGCCATAAACTTGCCAGTTCGGAGAAACAATTCTTTGTCAATACTGTTAGGTTGTGGAACCAACTACCAGCAAACATTAAGAATGTCTGTAGCGCAACGCAATTTAGGAAAAACTGAATATACACCTAAAAAACTAGATTTTTTAAATGAAACGATACTATTTTACTATTTTTAGAAATTCATAGAATTAAGTAGAGGATAAGTCAATTAAAATCAAACGTCTTCGTTTTGTGACTGGTGCAATAATTTTTTAAGTATATACTTGTAGCACCAGGAATTTTTGTCAAATAAATCTAAAACTAAATATAGTGAAGTTCGTTTCTGTGACACAAGTCATCGATGATGTGCAGAATTTGATAGTGCCATATCGACAAGTGACAAACCGTAAGATAAAGTCAAATATACAATATTATTTCAACAACAACCGAACGAGTGCTATCATCACATATCTGGCTTTAGAGCTATTGCCCTTTATTTGAACATCAACAGACACTAGAGTGACCGTTTAACAAAAAGTTCGAAGTAAGAATTAACTAAAATATAAGTATCGTACTGCCGTTCAGCTCGAAGACTGTCAAAGCGACCAAATCGATTCCACCTACATATTATTTCGACAGTCCAAAGATCTATAGGCAGCATTTTCGATTCTTAGTGGATATGGTATGTAGAAGTGCATCATCTTGGTGCTGCTGATTGAGGACCCTCCACCCTGCAATATGAGTTTCTATGTGTGTGAAAGATAATAGTAGATAAAAACCACAAAAATATTGTAAATAATTTGTTAATTTAAAGAAAACCTATTGAATGAAATTGTTTTTGTCATTAGTTTGTAGGTAAAAATGTAAATCATTGGACAAATTTGATTTGTATGAAAAACAACTTTTATTTTATTATTATTTTTTTTTTCTTGCAACTGGTCAAACTCTAAAATATCGTTTGAAAAGCTTCTAATTTTGGAAAAATGATTATTTATAATTATGTAAGTGTGATATAAATAAATTTTGGACATTTTTTACACTTATTTAAAAAAAAAAAAAATATGAGAAGAGAATAATAAATTTGAAAGGTCCTCAGACGAGGGAAGGCAAAAACTCATGAAATGGCAGAGTGGCTTTTTTCGTCGCTGGTGTATAATCATTTTTACTTAAAACCAGGCATAAGCGATCATTCGGGGGATTGACTGATTCCGGTCAGTGTAGAATTTAGCATACTTGGAAGGACAAATGCCAATGCATTGTACTTGATATACAGTTCCTTCTTAAACTTGAAATATCTATTTTCTGATATGCAAAAATGCAGGGATACGTAAACCGGTTTTTAGCTGAACAGATACCGAGAAATGGTAGAAACCTTAAACGAAAAACTCAAATGAAAACGTGTCGCGGTTTTAGTTCAGTTCATTGACAAATCTCAAAAGCACGAAATTAGAGAATTTTAATCGAATTGCTGCGATAAGTCCTTCTCGAAAATGGATTTATGTAGAACCCGTACTCCTCCTGCGATTGTTTACCGACCTCTTAATATGCCACTCATAAGTTAACATTCATTCTTTGGAAGTTGTTAATCGATTTGTTTGCGTATCTCATGTAATTTACCGAAAGATATTCTCATTAGTCTGTCGAACTTCTTCACTACAATCCAATTTTAGCCAGGAGCACAGCTCTTAAACTGATATCATTATGGACGAAGCTAGCACATTCGTCTATTCAAATGTTCTCTAGAAATTTAATTTTAAAAATGTCAAAAATTCACATATTCACTTTAGAACGATAAGACAATAGACTATGCAGAAAGAGTAAGCTACTTAGGAATCACAATAAACCAAACTCTTTCCTGGAGGATCATATAAATAAAGCTGTTGGCAAAACATATGGATCCCACAGACAACTATATCTCACGCAGCACTTTCTTCCCATACCTATACGACTCTTAATTGCTAAAAGCCTATTTGACACCCGGTCTCTTCTATGGTGGAAATCTTTGCCAATAGTATTGCAGCAAGCAAGCACAAACTAAATGTAGCCTTTAACAATATTACTAGTTTTGTCTTTGATATAAGCCATTTGACCACGTTTCGGAATATTCTATAAAGCTTTTGACCTTAATTTAGACAGTTGGATTCAGTATAGGGCATTGAAATTTCTACACAAGCTTATTAGCACCAAAAAACCAACGTACCTATACGAAAAACTTGAATTTTCTGCGCACAAATAATATTGTCTGCCTAAGACATCGACTATCATCATCAGAAAAACATTTCTATATATTTGCTGTTCGCCTCTGGAACAATCTTCCGCATGATTTAAAGACCATTAGAAGCGCACCCCAATTTAAAGTTAAATTATTTGCACATTTTAAACATCAACTCTCTAGAATTTAAAGTTTAGAATAAGAACCATTCACTTCCAATATTCTCAATTTGTATTTTTAATTTGTTTTTCTCAATGTTTTCCCTAATGTCTCTCTCAATGTTAGTGATAAATGATTTAGGTTTAAGGATTAAGTCAGAATTTTGTAATTTTATATTTTTGTGACTAGTGTATTAATCATAAGTTTCTAACAACTTGTAGCACTAGGAAGTAAGTAAGTAATAAATAAATAAAATAAAATAAATCATTACACAGTGCGACAATCAAAATGGCCTGGGATCAGGACCCATAAATTGTGAAACAAAAGGCATCAAAATCTCGGTAGAACTTCCTAAGATTTTAAATTTATTAAGATACTGACCCATAAAACGTGTCCCTAAAGATATGGTAACATGCAACTAAAAACCAATAACCATTATCGAGTCCGCCTAGGTCATAAACTAGAGATCAAAATAGACCGAATCCCTTTTTTAGATTCACCATCGAAGCCTTAGTTCGCGGACTATGGGCATTTTTGTACAAGCAACTGCCTTAGAACAACATTGACCATTAAGAGTATTTCTATTACTTTAAAACCATTGAAAATGGGAAAAGGGGGATCATGAAGTTGTGCAAAAGTATGTAACAGGTAGAAAGAAGCATTTGCGACCCTATAAAGCAGAGGCAGGCAAGAAATACATTCACATTTTTGCATTGGTGTGTGTGAGAGCAGCGCAAAAATTTCTCTCTTTTCCAGTAGCAACGACTGCGTCGCGAACACGTAACGCAGCGGAGCTTTAACAGTTTATACCGTGTGTGTGAAAGCAGCGCTGCTTTGAGATTTTCGTATGCACGCCAAATAGCAAGCTGCCGGCCCCTGCGTTAATCTAAATTTTACAACCTACTGTTATTTTTATAATAACTTATATTGTAGGGGGATGGTTTTTCTCAGGGTTCGAATTGCTGACTAAATATTAGCAATAGTCTTAATTTTTGACTAAAAACTAACATATCATTTAGTCAATATTTGTAAATCGACTAAATCCATAAACTTGACATTAATCACAAATCATAAAAACTAAAAATGAAATAGTTTTCATAAAATATGATTTGATCAACTAGGCTATGAAATATATACAAAAACTAAATAAAATGTTTGTCATTAGTCCTTTTGTTACATTTGACTATTGACCATTTAGTTGTTTCAGTTGACTTGACTTGACTTGACTATCAACCGAGTAGTCGTTTCGTTTCATGAAAATTTTAAATTGAATCATCAATAGTTGTTGTGATTGTTGTTTTGATTGATTTGGACTTAAAAACATATCCCAAATTTGTTCAGAGTAACAATCTAACAAAGTACGGTATATTCAGACATAACGAAAGAAGAGACAGTTTTGCAAGTACAGAACACGGCCGAACTTTGTTTACCCTTGCAGCTCCTATAATTTATATATGGTAAATAAAAGTCTTAAACTATATTCATACAACAATTCGCTTTGATTGATATTCGCTGCTAGCTGAGCTGACCATTTGTCTGACCAGTTTTTTATACGACAGCTGCTCTAAATATTTATCCGATATTCATCAAAATCGCCAAAATTGTGCCGAAGCAGATAACAATAAATAGTTTTTCGAAACATCTGGACTATTTCCATATTCCCTCTGCAAGGGTATAAAAATCAACAATTTTGGGCATGGTGGAACTTAAAAAATTCGCATCAAGTACATCGCGTAATTTAGCAACAGAAATTATAAGTACGAGATAAGCCTGTGGAAAATTGTATCGGTTACATCTGATAACGGAGCAAACATGTTGAAAACTACAAAAATATTATCACAATGTAGCCAAACACAAGAAATCTTTGACGACTGCGATACTAAAGCCTCCAATGCCGCTTATTTAAAAATATTGAAGAATTTGAAAATATCAGTAATGTTTATGTCGGCGACATACAAATTTGTCAACTCTGCGCTCTAGATGTTACGAGGGATGCTACAATTAAATCGTATTTAATTAATGGCCGAAACTTGTTAAAGTTCATTAAAAAGAGCTCCAATGGATATCGAGAGATATTTGAACTTAAAGTACTTAAGCTACCTCAACTAGATTGTACCACACGTAGGGGGTCTACTTACAATATGGTAAAGAACGTGACTAATGCAAAAGAAGTTCTTAAAAACATCGAGTCAAAAAAAATTAGTCGAGAGAGAAAAATTTTGATATAAACGAAGACTTCTGGGATTTTGTAAACAGTTATTTTATGGTTTTTGAACCGCTACAGAGAACAATCGTCAAATTTCAAGAGGAACAATTGCACTACGGAAACTTCTACGCTCTATGGCTGAAATGTAATATACTGACGAGCAAAAATAGTAATATCAAATGCCTAACCTAACCTAACTAGTAGTCTTTTCTTGGAATGCCAACTTATTTCACAGATTTCCGTTGTCGTTAGTCAAATGTTTCAAAGCGACTACTCAGTTGATAGTCAAGTCAACTGAAACAACTAAATTGTCAATAGTCAAATGTGCAAAACGACAAATGACTAAAATTTTGTTTAGTTTTTGTTCATATTTCTTAGCCTAGTTGATCAAATCATATTTTATGAAAACTATTTAATTTTTAGTTTTTATGATTTGATTCCGTAGTCGTAGTCAAAAAATCATTTTGTTTTAGTCGATAGTTAAGTCATTTCGAACCCTGGTTTTTCTAAGTTTTATTTTGTTCATGTTTGGGGTTTTGTTTTTGTGTGTGCTTAGTTGTAAGGTCTTCAAAATCTAAGGTTGAATGTAGTATGGCAAGTTCTTGTGTTTGTATTTTGGTTATTATTATGTTTTGCTTACTTGTATCAGTTGTAATTTTTGTCGTTAACTGTTAACTTAACTTTAAGAAATTTGCTTAAGTAGTATAAGGTTGGTAAAGGGTTGAGTGAGTATGAGTTTCTAGTCGGTAAGATATGGTCATAGTCAGGTTGTGTTTATTCTGGTTGTTGTGAAGTGGATAATCCTGCGATTATCCAGGTCACCTGGGTGGATCCTTTGGAGCCTGCGTCTTGCCCTTATTCCATTTATCCAACGCGTGCGAAGTAGGCGCCTGGCGAGGTTGTTTGGGTGGGCAGCTACCTTGTCCAGGTACCTCGCTGCCTGGACATTGATGGTATCTCCTACTATCGGAACGCCACATTCCCGTTCGATGTCTCTGGCTCTGATGAACCACTTGGCTTCAGTGATCCTACGCAGGATTTTGGCCTGGAAGCCCCCAGTTCTGTTTAGGTGGCTCTTTGCGGTGATGCCATAAACCTGGACCCCGTATCTCCATATGGGTGCCAGGATCACCTTATAAATGAGGACTTTGTTTCGCAGGGAGAGTTTGTTGTTGGCGTGTAGCAACCAACTCATCCTCTTCGCCTTGCTGTAAAGCTTACCAGCAACTTCGGCGGCATGCTGCTTAAATGTGAACCTCTTGTCTAGCGTCACTCCCAGATATCTATGGGCCGATTTAGCTGGGAGGAGCTCTCCGTGAAGGAAGACACCTGGGCTACTGTCCTTCCTTAGGGTGTGGGTGACAGAGACACATTTTTCTGGGTTAATGGAGATGTTCCATCGACAGGCCCAGTTTTCGAACCTTTTCAGGTACTCCTGAAGCGCGTCTGTTGCCGAGTAGACACAACTGTCACGAGCCAAAATGGCCGTGTCGTCAGCAAAAGTTGCAATTAGGGAGGTCCTGTGTCCCCTCAATCGGTTGGCATGTCTGCAGTAAACAGGCTATACAGGGTTGGCCCCAGAACGCTGCCTTGAGGTACTCCTGCTCGAATCCTCTTCTTCTGGGATGCAAGGCCATCCTGGACAACTTTAAATGTCCTGTCAGATAAGAACGATCTGAACATCAAGAAGAGTTGAGGATTGTGCGTTCCCTTCAGCTTGGCTAGTAAGCCGTAGTGCCAGACGCGGTCAAATGCCTGTTGGATATCCAAACACGCTGCCACAACGTACTCCTTGGCGTGGAATCCTTCAAGGACGAAATTTACCACTCTGTGCAGCTGTTCTGGGCCGAACTGGAACTTGGGTATGCTCCTTTTCACTGCTGGGGTTTCCAGGATTCTCCTTAACAGGCATCTCTCCAGCAGCTTGCCAAATGCTGGGAGGAGGCTTATAGGTCTATAGGAGTCCAGCTCGTTTGGGGGCTTTTCGGGCTTATGCAACATGAATATGTTGGCGTTCTTCCAAGCACTGGGGAAGTAGCTGAGGCGCAGGGCTGAGTTAAAGTGGAGCAACAGAAACAATATCGCTTTGCAAGGAAAAAGCTTTATTGTCCTGTTGTCAACTCCGTCTTCACCTGGTGCCTTGTTGTTCTTGAGTGAGACTATCTCGCTCGTCACCTCTTCAAATGTGACAGACGGACAGACGGACATGGCTAAATCGAATCGGCTGTTGATGCTGATCAAGAATATATATACTTTATAGCAGGGGCCGGCAGCTTGCTATCTGGCGTGCATACGAAAAATCTCAAAGCAGCGCTGCTTCCACACACACGGTATAAACTGTTAAAGCTCCGCTGCGTTACGTGTTCGCGACGCAGTCGTTGCTACTGGAAAAAGAGAGAAATTTTTGCGCTGCTCTCACACACACCAATGCAAAAATGTGAATGTATTTCTTGCCTGCCTCTGCTTTAAATACAACCACATACTTAGAAACGACTGAAAAATAAGTTTCATGTTTTTATGACTCCTTAAATATTTAAGTACATCCAAGCCAAAAAATTTATCTAGATGGGCCGCAGAAAGCATTGTACAGCTGAAGAAAGGCAGATTGCTGTGAATCTTCAGAAAGAAGGGAAATCTCTCCGGAAATAGCAAAAAGCCTTGGACGTTCAGTATGTTTTGTTCAGAATGCCTTAAAATCAAAAGTCCTTGGTGAAAAACGAGGCCGAAAGAGGAAATCGTCACACACAACGGATACCGGCATCGTCATCTCGGAAAAAAGGATCCTTTCATGTCTTCAAAGGCGATCAGCGGGTGAAATTGACAATGAAATATCACTCGACCGGTTCGTCGTAGACTGGAAGAAGCTAACCTACCAGGACGTATAGCTAGAAATGTTCCATTACTTCGAGGAAAAAATTTTCAGATGAGGAACAGTTTGCCAAAAATCAATTAGCTTGGTCTGGGCCACATGGGTCTTCAAAATGGAATAATGTTTTATGGAGCGACGAGACAAAAATAAATCTTTTTGGAAATGACTCCAGAAGATATGTGCGACGCCCAAAAGGCAAAGAACTTGACGTCCGGTACACAAAGAAGACCGTAAAGCACGGAGGCGGATGTTTTTCTTGGGCTGGCGTTGGTCCAATACATCGCATATCTGATACCATGACCCGATTTGGTTATAAGGATATATTGGCCGGCACTATGTTACCATATGCTGAAGAAAACATGCCCTTGAGTAGGGTCTTTCAACAAGACAACTACCCTAAACACACCTCAAAGTTAGTCAAGGCCTGGTTTACAGAAAATGAGGTAAATGTTATGAGTTGGCCAAGTCAGTCTCCAGACTTAAATCCTATAGAACACTTATGGGGAGAATTAAAACGTCGAATTGGGACAAAAACCTTTCGAAATGCCGAAGAATTGTGGCAATATGTCCAAAAAACCTGGTACGAGATTCCAGTGCCCACTTGTCGCAAACTTATTGCTAGCATGCCCAAAAGAATCGCAAAAAGTCCTACAAAATAAAGGTGGATATACAGGATATTAGCATAAGTTTACACATACTAAGAAAAAAGTGGAAAAAAGTTAATAAGTTTTAAGTTTTTTACATTGTAGAATTGATGTACTTATTATTTTGGTCAACCCTTTTTATGTTTTTTTAGACTTAATCGATCACAACATTTTTATTTGAATAGAAAATGCTTATGTTATCTTTTTATAATCTCTAATATGTTTGAAAACTAAAAGTATCTCTATCTTTTTCCTTATGTTAATAAAAGAAGTTATACGAGTCGTTTAAGAAACCTCATAAGCGTGTACTTATTATTTTGGCCAGTAGTGTAATTATGACGTATGTATGAATTTAATGTGGATATAAGGCCCATAACATTTTTTAGTTTAATTTCGATGCTTACTATGATTAATTTTGATATGGGCAAAAAAAAAAAACAATTATGCTGGGCACTTTACACACCTTAAGGCCCTATTCTCATTCAGCAAAAAATTTTTTTCGACTTTTTTTTTTTGCATTTTTTTATAGCTTGGACATTTAAGAATATAACCCTAAAAGGGTTTTTTGAAATTCGAAATACTTTAGAAGATATGGCCCTTTTTAATGACCCAAAGTGACCCGATTTGCCTAGCAACTGCAAACTTTAAGCGCGCTTATCTCGAAACCACGTTTTTCGAGCTGGCGACCACGATTCCGCCAGTTCTACTGAACCGATTTGGACGAAACAAAGTTTAATCGACGTAGAATTGTCACCATTCTGGCCCGTAGTAAAATAACTTACAAAACTTTTTTACACTAAACTACAAAAAATGGGTTCAAATTCGATTTTTCAATTTCCGTGGCCGCCATTTTGTCAAAAAATCGCAAAATTTTATTTTACTACGGGCCAGAATGGTGACAATTCTACGTCGATTAAACTTTGTTTCATCCAAATCGGTTCAGTAGAACTGGCGGAATCGTGGTCGCCAGCACCATGCCTTTTTTTTGAGGGCCAACTTTGACGGTGCCATTATCTATGGACAGCCCCTATATCGCGGTGAAAAATTTTTTTTTATTTTCTTTCATTCATTCACTAATTCAATAAAAAAACAAAATTCAAATATCTTTTTGCGTTTTCAAATGAGAATTTTTTCAAAAAAGGTCCAAAAACAGCAAGCTGAATGAGAATAGGGCCTTAACACAAACTTTGGGAGGGAACAGAGTATTTTATAGTCGGGTTTGATTGACTTTCTTATCTATTTTTAGAACCAACTGGTTGTGCCCCCTAAAAGCAGGCAATGGAAATTTCAACTTAAGCAACTGTTATACAGAAAGGGGCTTATCACATTGATTTTGAAGCAGTCATAAAGCTGATTTTAGTTTTAAACCTGGTGAATCCTCAGAGGTGAATGATGAGGCAAATGTACATGCATATATACATACATATGAAGCCGTGGACGTACGTTTGCACTATTATTGGGCAATGGCAGCAAGTGCAATGTAGGTATGAATGTGGCAAAAAGGGTTAAACACATATTGGAGAGTGAGTAAAAGAGATGGGTGGGGGACAGGCCCAGCCAACAGTAACCAGTTTTGCCATATGTATATATATATGTATATGTGCATACATATGTATGCACCTACAACAACAACAACAACTGCACGAGTAGCAGCAAGCAGCAGCAAGTCGAACACAATCGTCAAATACACAAAATCCACTTTGCAAATCATCAGCGATGAATCGGGTCCGGGTACGGGTCCGGGTCGGGGCCTTTTGGGTGTCCGCCGCCGCCGCGTGCAACATGCAACTTGAGAGCTGCCTCTGGCTCTGCTTTCCAGCTTACACACACCACACATTCCAGTGTTGCACAAATGCAGCACCAGCTGGTGTAAGCCCCACTAAACTAAACTTCCAGATTAAACAAAACAACAAAAAAAAGAGCTTCCAGAGTATCCTATCCAATTTCTTTGCTAAAGTCTCCTGAACAAAATGAGCTTTAATGTGTCTGTATGTCTGTATGTATGTATGAATGTATACAAATAATAATCAGAATCACAAAAACAAAAACAACCACAAACATTTAAAGTTCTTCTCGCACATCAAACACACACGCCAGTCCAAGCAACAACTTGCAACAAGTTTGAAGTCGCATGCTAAAAATAAAAACCAAAAAACCAAAGCGAGAGAGAAAGAGAGACAGCTCCACTCAGCGCCCCCAGAGAGAACGAGCGAAACGAACAACAACAACTACAACAAAAAAAAAATGTAATACGACAGTGATTACGCGATTTTCCATAATAAATGTTGTGGCAAAGGCGACCTTCCGGTTATGGCTGACACGGACGAACACCGCCGAGCCACGACCACGAGCACTTGTTCGGGGCAAGCCGATGATGACGTTTCGGGGGGCTACGACGACCTTCCTAAGCGGCTTACGCTCTCGCTTGCTGGCTCTCTTTCTGTCGCTCACGCTACGTAGCGGAAAATGTCGGTAAACAACCGGTTTTTTTTTTCTTTCTTTCAATTGCTCACACACACTCAAAAAGGGCAAACGACAACCAGCGCGCAATGGGGGGCGCTGTGCTAGGCACAGTGGGGCATGTGCCATGAAAAAATGCGCTTTCATTAAGGGGCACACCTAGTGTGAAATTTAAAAAAAAATCGATTTTTCTTTTTTTTTCATATTTCGGTAGATTACACCTTTTAAAAATAATATATTAAAATTTCAAATCGATATCTCAAATAGTTTTTGAGTTATAGCATTTTAAAGAGCAGCCGCTCGGCAGCTAGAGAGACGATCATTTTATCTTTAAATGCGTTTTTCTCGAAACAGCATTTTCCGAATTTGCTGCAGTGATTACTCAAAAACAAATGATCCGATCACTATCGAATTTTTTTTACATGTTCTATATATAGTTCTCCGTACAATGACCTATCGGTTTTTGATTTGATCAAAAAATCGAGTTTTGGCAGGCCAAAAACGACCAAAATTTTGGGGTAAAATTCGACTTTTTTTTTTTAAAACGCCGCCATATTGTCAATTTTTTGATTTTTTTTTTTTTATCGTAGGTCATTGTACAGACAATATTATCTAGTTTAACGAGAATTTTTTTTTTAAATTTCATCCACGGAGAAGGCCGGAATCACTGCAGCAGTGAAGGAACTTTTTTTTCGCGCCGTTGGAGATCGACTATAACTTAAAAAAATATTTAATTTTTTTCTTCAAAAATTTCACTGTATATTCTTGAAACATGTATAAATATATTCTTAAAATTTTGAAATAATTGATAAAGTAGTTTTCTTAATAAAAATTCCCAAAAATCACCTTTTTTAGGCCATCACACTAGGTGTGCCCCTTAAAGATTCAAATCTTTTATTTTTAAGGGATCGGAGTCTAAGATGGGCCCGCAGCGACGAAGAAAAGCCAACAGCCCACTTCACCTTAGATATATTTCCAGGCTATGCACTTCCATTAGTTCCCACCGCCGCACAAACTGACCCCATCAAAGTTTATTCGCTAGAAATATAAAGGGCCCTGTTCCGAATTCCGAGTCGGTTTTCGTGTAAACGTTGCTTTTTTCTGATAAAGTTTTCAATTTTATGAAAAAAGCAAAATGTCTGTGGCTACTAGATCAGGTCCGCTTTTTTTGACGAATTAAATTCACTTGGCATTGAGCAATCGGTTTCAGCTGCTTAGGCAATTCCGATTTTCGTCAAACCTAATCTAGTAGCCTTTGAAATTCTTGTCACCTTCCATATAACATTGTTAAGTTTAAGCTCTACATGCAAACGTTTACACGAAAACCGACTCTGAATTCGGAACAGGGCCGAAAATGTTACCCGAGAACTAAATCCCAGAAAAGCACCTGAATATGACCTTTTTACTCCTAAAATGTAATGTAAAATGGCTTGACACAGCCGCAAAGAGCCAAAGCCGAACTCCTTTCAATCTCTCGGCTTGAGCGCTTCTAATTTCCGCACAAGACAAAGGGACCTACAGTTTAACACTTAATCCGAACGGCAGTTTGAGAAGCTTTGGTTTGCATGGCGGGGGCCGGGTGTGTAAGTTTATTCACGGAAAAAACTTTTCATTAGATGTTCCGAGTCGGTATCGAACCCACGACCTCTTGCACAGCGGTCGCGCACACTAGCCGCTGAGCCACACCCAGGCCCTAAAATGGTTATGGGAATTCTAAGTCTTGCCATTACATATATCTCTGGACTTTTCAATGCCTTACTGTGATGTGGATACTTTCCAACTCAGTGGAGGAAGTCCACTATCAAAATGATTCAGAAACCAGGAAAAAATAAAACACAAGCGTCATCATACAGACCCATTAGTCTGCTAACTTTCCTGTCAAAACTATTTGAGAAGATCTTACTCCATAAAATTGATGCCTACGCACAAAATATCATTCCTTTACATCAATTGGGGTTGCGAGCAAAAACATTATTACAAGTCAACCGTTTAACTTTAGACATTCGGACTGCGTTTGATGCACCACGAATACTGCTCTGCAATTTTTCTAGATGTTGCCCAAGCATTTGACCGCGTTTGATCGGTCGGTCTTATATTCAAGATAGGGACAATGCTTCCGAAAAATACACACGAAGTCTTAGAAAGTGACATCAGTAACAGTAAAAGAAAGAGGTGCCGGAGTGCCGCAGGGTAGCGGTCTCGGCCCATTCCTATACGTAGTGTACACTGCCGACATACCAAAAGTACTAAATGTAAGTCGAGGACTTACATTTAGTACTTTTGCGAATAATACGGCAATATTAAGCAGATCGCGATGTCCAATTAACGCAACATGACTCTTGGTTAGCCACCTAGCTTACGTGGCAGAGTGGCTGGCGCATTAAAATCAACGAGCAAAAATGTAAACATGTGAAGTTCACAATCAACAGAAGCACCTGTCCTCAGTTATCCTTAAACGCAACTTTGATTTCGCAATCAAACGATGTTTTACACAAATTAAGCTAAACACCAACAGCCTTCACTGGCTAATTAACTCCCAGATCTCCTCTAAAACTGTAATATAAAGTCTTACTGTACAAAAGCTTCAAAAAGCCTGTCTGGAAGTCATTCTTCAAAGAGGGTATCCACAACGAAACAACTTGTTTTATACTTAAGGATCACCGCTCAGATAGAGTTGCACCGCTCTGTTTTCAGGTATCTCCAAATAACATTGACCCTCCCATAGGCCCCCCCCGAGGGGCAATACACCCCTAGACCAGTTCAATCGACCCGATTTCAGACTAATCGAGTAAAGCATGCATTCAGTTTACTAAACTGGGATCATTACCTTGTTGCAGCCAAGATATGCCCTCGGATAAGTGTGATCTATTTAAAAAAAATCAGCTTTGGGAGCCTTATGGATTACTTAGAACCTGTTTTTAAAACTTTAACAAGGAACTTTTGCAGAAATCGGTACTTTCGATACTTAAACTGTGCAACAACCCATTTTAAAAAACAATAGTCGACCTTATGACCTAAATCTACCTTTAATTTCGACATATCGACCTAGATACACTTCAAAATTGGAGTTAAGAATTCCTTAGAATCAGCATTAAATCTCTTAAAAACGACTTTTTTAAAAATCGGGACATTAGGTAAAAGCTGCACCATTCCATATAAAACCACTTTGAAGATGAATATGCGACTTTATGACCTAAATCTAACTTTAATTTCAACATATATCGACCTAGGTACATGAAAATGTGCCTTAAGGAATCCTTAGAATCCTTATTAAAACTTGGCATTCAAATTTTTCAAAAATTATGAAATTCTGAAGCCTAAAAGGACCATTTAAAAAACACACTTTAAAGAACAATATACGACTTTATGACCTAAATCTGCTTTTAAATTTGACAAAGATTGCCCTAGATTAGAACAACGAAAACGCTATCATAACGGTTCTTCAAAGTCTTCAGTACAAAACTAAGCGACTGAGCTCCAGGAAACTTCCCTCAGTTATATACAAAAAGAGTCGAAGCTGATTTCCCTCTCTATGGGTACAGCTGTCAAAGAGGTGCTCGGGTATTCCGTGAGGCCCTGAAAACAGTAAGAGAAAACTGCATTCATTGGCATGAAGAGCGAAGCGAAGCGCCTTTTCAAAAGAAAACTAAAAACAATGTAAGCTGCTTAAAGCCCGAAACTACTCAAAGCAGGGTCTAAGACGACCATTTTCCACTGGATATGGACTTCTATACATTGACAGTGGAATGCAGAGTAGCACACAGAGAGCACTTAGCTTAGCGGAGCATTTTGTGTTAAGTTGTGCTTAACATCGCTCCGTCTAAGACTAATCCACCAAACTTGTACTACAGCAAGGTTAATTCGAAATGGAGAAAATTGGAAAGATACCAAGAGATGTTGTAGGCAGATTGTCGCTTTATGGTGTGACTGCTTCAATCTTTTGATGGGGAAGTTCCAGCATCATCTTTACTTACCAAATCTATTTGGTAAAAAGGACGAGCTTCGCTGTGAACAAGGACAAGCCAAAGTACGCACTTAACTAAGCACTTAGCGACTACAATGGCTGCCTCGAAGTCGGTTTAACGAAATAAGCACTATGCTACATATATACTAACCAACCAATAGCGACATCACGAACCCACGCAATATATCACTTTTTTTGTAGTAGGACCATAATCTTATACCCACACCTTTCGAACTAGACTTTCAAAGAAAACAAAATCTCTCGAAGTTCTGGGAGCGATTTGAAAACCAACCGAAGCCAAAATCTCTAGATATTTCCAGGACACCCCCGTAAAATTTTGATTTATAACCTGTGTCAAATCATCTTGGAACGTTTTTGGGTCTCTAGTTTTTTTAAAAGTTTCAGTAAATCCGTTTCGGCTTCATGTTCAGTAGGTCATAAGTTAAGAAGATTTGTTGCAGGATATGGTTTTTGATTGAAGTCTTTGCAAGTCTGAAAGTACTGATTGCTTTCGGAAGCTTCTGAACTATAATTCCAGCCAACATTTCAAGAAATTTTTGATCATATTCGAGTCTTTTTCGACTCCTCTTACTGATTAAAATAGTCACAAGTGCGCTCGTTTTCCGATCCAAAATGACTCTTTCGTCGGGAGAAAATGGTACCCTAGCCGCGACTCCTCTGAAAGAGTCGTTTATGACTCTTCCGAAAGAGTCTTTTATGACTCTTCTAAAGGAGTCATTTATGACTCGCCCTTCCGAATCATTTTCGAGTCGTATTACCTATCAGTTTCGACTCAATATAATATATATATATATTTATATTTACAGATTTTAATTTGATGTATTAAAATGAACAAAAGTATTTTAATTAATTTCAAGAATACTTATAAATATAAGAGTTTCAGTTCTGCTCTTGCACATTTTTATTTGTACTAATAGGAACTTTTTGTAAACAATTTTTTTGCCTTCTTTTTTTGCCAGTCGCTTCAATTGCTTAGCTGACATTATCTTATTAAATTATTATTTTGAATGCTTAAGTTCAAAATGTATAAACTTTAATTTAAATTTATTTTTTACTCAAAAATTTAACGCTTGCCTGACCTTCGCTTTACTTTGCAACTATAATAACGAAGAAAAATTCAGAATTTGACTAGAACTCAGATAAGAAAGCACCGTTAGTAAAAGAAGAAAGACATAACATAGTTAGACCAAAAACAATCATTATTCAATCACCCGCGAGATCAATTTTCGACTGCTTTACGTTTTGTTAGTCTTATTTCAATGAATCACATTTTAAGCATATGCACGAGACATTTTCGAGTCTTCTTTTAATCACCACTCTTTTTTAATCAGCAAGGCGACTTAAAAAAGACTCCTCAAAGTGATTTTTGTAAAAACGATCTACCAAATGCTGGCTGGGATATTACTGCGAAAGTCTCCGGAATATCACCTATAACTCTACTTAACGTTTTAAAGCATAAATGGGACACGCTCAGCCAGTCTGTCCCTAGCAGCCCGGCCTCTTATTCTGCTTTAAAGCAATGCGCAATAAAATACTCGACAGTCAACAACAAAATACGGCCACAAAAGTCTGCTGCGCAATTCATACTGCCCTTGTGTTTGATTTTGCTGCCCACCAGTGCTTTTAAGCTTTGCTAGAGTAAATTTATAATATTTGGTTACATTTTCTTCAATTTTATGCAGGGATTCATACCGAAATGAATTTCGATCAAGGCATTTATATTGGCAAAAAGTTTTTTTAACTGTTAAGGGAACGAATTTGGTAATCTATGACCGCTTTCCATCATAAGCCCATCATAACTAAAAATCGTTTCGGTATTAATGCTTGATTTTATCACAGGAAAATTACAAAAAAATTGTTTTAATTTTTCACCTGTTACCGTAAAATAGCTCTTGGGAGCAAGGGCTGGCCCACCGCTGCTTTAGTTTAACTATTCCAAAACGACTCTTTACGGTATATTATTTTACTATGCAACTTTTTTTGCTCAAAATTTCATTTATTTTTCACCCACTGTGCGCATATGCATTGCTGTCGCATTTGCAGGATGGAGAGCAGAGGCAGTGGCACACAGTCAGCAGTCGTCGTCAGCAATTCGTCCCCAAAGCCAAAAAGCTTTGCTCACAGCGTGCGCTTTGTCTGCGCTGCTGCCTTCGTCTGCCTTCGCCACCTTCTGCTATACACTTCGTCGTTTCGTTTTTACTAGGCTAATCATGTGTTCTGGTTTCGGATTTGTGTATGAGAGGAGACTTGTGCTGCCTGTTGGTGTTGGTGTGGCTATCGCACACACACACACACACACACACAGCAGTAGCAGTGTTTGAGCATTCATTCAACGCTTTGCTGCTTCGCTTTTGGGGGCGCGCGCACTTTGAGAGCTTTGCAATTTTGTCGGTCGCTTGCTGGCTGGCTGACTGGGCTGACTGGCTGGTTGGTTGGGCTGTATAGGAAATATTTCACACGCTGCTTTGGCTGGGCAAGCAAAGCACTTGACTGTTGAGTGGCGGTTGTTGTTGTTGTTGTTGCTGTTGGTGAAATGTTGGGGTTCGTTGCCGTCGTCGTTCGTGTTTTGTTATCATTTTCAGTTGCTGGTTGTCGGTTGTCTGGCCAGGGTCTGGGGGGTTTCTCTCTTCGGCGTGCGATTGTAATCGGTTTCAGTTCATTTTCATTTAAATAGAATTAAATATGGTAAATGATGAAATCAAGGGAAGGGGGCCATGACGGACGCACACATATGTCGTGTGGTGAGGTTTTGTTTTTGTGGTGAAGGTGAGTGCGACGACAGCGACAACGACGAGACCCAGACCAGACTCGGCCAGACCAGCCAGCCAGGCAGTCAGGCGTCGGCATTTGTTATTTTGGAAATGTAATCTATATAATAAATAAATAATTTCAAATGTACACACACACACACACCTAAAATGACTTGTCCTGCTGGCTGTTCTGGAGTTTAGTTTTAAGCTAAACTATTTAGTAACTAAATCTCATCGAAATCGAGATTCGATATTCGAGGGAAAGAACAGGCGCACAGTAAACGACAACAGCATAACGATTAAAGAGAGAGAGAGCGGTCCAAAGAGAGACAGTGAGAGAGAGAGCTAAATCGATAAACTTGGCTGCTGATAACAAACGAACGGCACCAGACAAACAACCACCACAAAAACAAAAAAAAAGAACTCTGGGCCATCATCGTAACTGTCGGGTTACCAGCGGCATTCGCTTTTTCGCCCTATGCACCCATTATTGTACCTGACGCGCGCGTGTAACCGCCAATTTAACAGGCAAACAGGCAGCACAGCAAGAAGCAGAAAACAGCAAGCAACAGCAGACTGTTGCTTAACATGTCCAAAGAGAGAGAAAGAGAGAGCACGCACCAACTAAGTGAGAGAGTGTTTCAGGGTTGTCGAAGCTCCAAAGCTGACATACAGTTCCCCCGTAATGGGAAATTCTCAATTTGCATTACAGTAGGCACCCAAGTAAGGGGGGAAATTCTCACTAAGTTTCGAATACACCCAACAAACATTTTTTATCACGGAAGATAAGAATCGCATTCTGCCACTTTGCAACTCTTCTGGGCATTAAGAAAGCGCAACTTCTGTAAGGAAAAAGTCTCTTTTGAGCATTAAGAAAGTTTATCTTCCAGGGGATAACAAAGTCGCCTCTGAGGGATACAAAAAGCGTTTCTTCCTGGAGTTACGAATGCGTCGTGATCGCGTTCTAAAGAGCTACGAAATGCACGCTGACAAAGGTTAAGTGTTTACAGTAAACCATTTTACCCAAGAGGGCAAGTCCAAACGCACTATTTATCGTACTTTGCAACGAAAAATAATAAAAAGAGAAGTTGGAAGTGGTCGGAAAGCAAACATTATGACCGGTCAAGCTGTCAAAAAGCTAACCCAACTTTTTAACAACAAAGACAACGAGATGCAGCCAGAAAATATAATTGCAGCCAACAACACATCAGTAAAGTGCTGAAAAAGAATAATATTGTTGCCAGACGTAAGCTAAGAGCACCAAGTTACACACCTGAACAAATACAAACTCGTCAAATTTCAATGTCGGTGGATGTGCAACCAATATCGCCTTTTTGCCAATATCCCTTTTGTACCAAAGGAACGGAACCCAACAAACTTGCCGCAGTGTCGTTCAATTGAAGACTTTTTTGGAAGTCTGAGTGCTGCAGTTTACAAAAACAACTGGCAGGCCAAAAATATCAAAGAACAGGTTTCGCTTATGTATCCCAAGGTCGTACAGGCCTCCTGCGGAGTCATTTTCCGAAAGCTACGTCGAGTGGCTGACCAAATCCATGGATAAAATATTTTTGTATATGTAGTCATAAACTGTCAAATTTTCTTAAAGATCCGTTGAGAATTCTGGTTATGGCGGCATTTTAAAGTTTGTGCAGATTTTGAATTATTGGCTATTTTTTTGATCAATTAACATATTTAGTAAGAAATTTACCATCAAAAATTAAAATTAGTTTTTTTTGTCTTAAAAAATTTTGTATGCAAAATTTAAAACACTCGACAACCCTAACCAGCTGAGAGCACTTTACAAGGTGTTCACTCATTTTTTCTCATTCGCTCTTATTGGTACCCACTCTCTCTCTCTCTCTCTCTGCAATCACCTTCTATGCCGCATATTTGCTCCGTTACTCAACTGACAATGAAAAGAAATACTCTTAATATTTGCAAATTTTTAAATACTCCCTCCCCCCACCCCTTCACAAATACTTTCAATATTGTTTATCTAATAAAAAGAAATTGTATCGCAAGACAATATTTACCTACACCCGATTTATGAGCAAAATTGTTCAAATTTTGTTGTATGGCGCGTATGCCAAGTGCTGGGTGTTGAGGAAATGCGAGCAGGCAAACTTTTAACTTGCCAAACAGAACTAAGAGAGCGAGAGAGAGAGAGAGCAGGGGAGGGCGGAGGACGAGCGCGTGTGTGTGGCACAAACATATTGCGACACTTCTACAAAAAATATTTACTAATTGAAAATGTAAGCAGCAGAGGACAAAGAAAACAGCAAAGCGGTGCTTTGAAGTGAGGGTGAGGGAGGGGCAAGGGGGGGGGATGGGGGGTTAGAATGGTATGCAAATCAGACAATGAATATGAATACGATGACAACGAGCGAACGAATATTATATAAATCATGTTAATTGGGTGTGCCAAAATAACAATTTTGTAAATCATATGGTCTCTCAGTTAGTGATACAGTGAAACCTCGATGGAACAAACCAATGAGATTTTACTTTTTAAGTAAAATGTATAAAAAGACGGAGCTAGATCACGCCTGGCCAGTCCTGGCCCCTGGGGCCCCGAAGTCACTCGCCGATTTACACCGAATGCTGGCCGAAGTCAGTCATCACTGAGTGTTAGAGGGGGACAGACATAGATCTCTGTCCTCTCTATTTGGCCAGGCCTGAACTAGATACAAAGACAGTGGAACACCATTATTTTTAGTGACGAAGTTTAATTTGACTTGTGTGCCGGAGTTGATAGAAAAAGAAAGATAACGGAGGCATTCAATAGACTCTGTTCTCATCCCACCCAACATTTGGTAGATCATTTTAACAAAAATCACCTTGAATGAGTCTTTTTCGAGCCCTTTTGATGATTTAAAAGAGATTACCATCATGTGCGATTAAAACAAGGCTCAAAAATGACTCATCCGAATGCTCCAAATGTGATTTATTGAAATACAGCACGAAAAAGACTAGCAAATGACTCGACCTATACGGTTTAACGGTTTAAAAACGACTCTTCAAGAAGAGTCGCAAATAAGGTTCCATTTTCTTCAGACACAAGCATCAGTTACAATCACAAAACGATCGAGAAGGACTCGAATAAGACTTGAATGTTATGAAAAATTTTATAAAATATTTCCTGGAATTTCAGTTTAAACTGATTTCGGCAAGGCGTTTCACTCAGTCGATCTTGAGCTTTTAGTACTCACATTAATTGGGATTGCTCGGTTTCCCAACAATCCATCTCAACTGGTTCTAGGCCTATTTAAGCGATCGTTCTCAAAGCGTTCGTTTCAATTTAATACTATACAGCTCCATTAGGGTTCTATCTGGGTTCTATCTATCTTAACCTTTTCATATATGATATCCCGCCAGTTTTATCCCATTCGCATGCACTGATGTAAGTATGTAGTATGCACTGATGCATGTAGGCAAAAAGTCAGTTTAACATGAAAATGTCCCTTGTCTGGGTTGTGCTTTCGGCATGCGTAAACAACAATTGTTGTTCTTTCTTCAACAACAACACCTGCTTAAATAAAGAGTGATTGTTTAGCTATTATCTTTTTGGCAACACTGGTTTAAACAGCTCACGCACGTTTCGTGTTTTGTTTCACTGTCAAACATCTTCAGTTTGGTCTATAATTTACCCATGAATCGTCTTACAAACGAACAACGCTTGCAAATTATTGAATTTTATTATCAAAATGCGTGCTCTGTTAAGAAAGTTCATCGCGCGCTTCTTCCATTTTATGGTCAGTTTAATCGACCCACTGAAGCGGCTATTCGGGCAATTGTGACTAAATTTCGCACCAAATTTACATTGTTGGACATTAAACCACCAACACGCTTACGTAGAATGCGGACTGAAGAAAATATCGCAGCTGTATCGGCCAGTGTTAATGATGACCATCAATTATCGATTCGTCGCCGTTCGCAGCAATCGGGCCTCTGTTACTCAACAACGTGGAAAATTTTGCCGAAGGATTTGGGTGTGAAGCCTTTCAGAATACAGCTGGTGCACGTATTGAAGCCGAACGACCTACCGCAACGTAGAATTTTTGCTGAATGGGCTCTTGGAAAGTTGGCCAAAGATCCACTTTTTTACCGAAAAATTGTTGTGGTTTCAACAAGACGGTGCCACATGCCACACAGCACGCGCAACAATGGACTTATTGAGAGGCGAGTTCGGTGAACATTTTATTTCACGTTCGGGACCGGTCAATTGGCCGCCTAGATCGTGCGATTTAACGCCTTTAGACTATTTTTTGTGGGGCTATGTTAAAGCTCATGTCTATACAGACAAGCCCGCTTCAATTGACGCATTGGAAGACAACATTGAAGCATTTATTCGTGAGATACCGGCCGAAATGTTGGAAAGAGTATGCCAAAATTGGACTAAGCGGATGGACCATTTGAGGCGCAGTCACGGTCAACATTTGCATGAAATAATCTTCAAACCAAATAAAGATTTCATGCATATTTCTGAATTTTATGTGTTTTTTTTTTTAAGCTTTCCTATAGCTCTTAAAAAATCACCCTTTAGTTCTCAACAAAGCAATCTTTGAAGGTTTCACTCCTTAACAAAAGCAAATGAAACTTTTCACTTTTTGGGAATTACTTCTTCGGTGAAAAAGAATTATGAAAGATGTGCCAATTTCATTGAGTCAGGTCCGACTGGGCTTGTAAGACCAATTCTTGAATATGGGTCGTGTGTTTGGTCTACATATTATCAAAAATATCGAAATCAACTAGAATCGGTTAAAAAATAGTTCTTAATTTTCGCTCTCCGAGGCTTAAAATGGAATATTTCCACTTAATGGATTCCCTAAGATAATTTCCATTCCACCCTCTACAAGAGAGAGCTCTGTTATCCATCCTTGATCTTGATCTATCCTTTAAGAATGACTTGTCCACAATTTTTCAACAAAATGTGATACCATAAATCTTCTGCAATTGCTCTTCGAACTCAGCAGTCTGCATTATACAGGGTGGGTCAAAAGAAATCATCTGATGTTGTTTGGCTTTCATTTTTTTTTTTCAAAATAAAAAACCTATATTCTTTTTTTTGATTATATTTATTTGAACCTTTAGAATTTTGTTGGTCATTTCGAGAAGATGATATCGGCCAAATGGGCGCCGTTACAATTGATTGCCATACGGGCTCGTTTTATGGCATTTTTCGTCACTTCGGCAAGAACTTCGGGCTGCAGATTCTCGCACTCGTGTCGAATGTTGTCCTTGAGGGCTTCCAAGGTCTCGGGCTTGGTTACGTAAACACGGGATTTCAAAAAACAGCACAAAAAAAGTCTGGAACGGTTAGATCGGGCGGAAATGAGGTGGAAATGAGCCTCATCGCTCATTATGATTTCGGTCGAAAAATCGATTATTCACGATTATTCCGCGTTCTTGGGGAGTATATCGATCCATGGCTTGTTCACTTGTATTCTACATCTGTCTAGTCCACAAATGTCAAAACAGATCTGACTTTATCGGCTATTTGTAAAAATAAGAGCATCTTCCAATAGGATTGACCCACCCTGTATTATTTGAAGTTGCTAACCTTAACTCAATCTTAACCAGAAGAGTTTTTTTCGTACGATATATCTAGAGTTTGTAAGAAGCATGGTGAGTATTCTATTCTCTCAGAGGATAGCCTGACTTCTATTTTTGCGGGGCAATCCGACAAATCGTTAAGGTTAATGCCCTGGTGGCAGGCAATCTTTTCGAAGTGCACTCCTTATAAATTCTAAGAATTAACGATTGAAACATTCTGTCGGGTCACGCAGCCAATACAACATAAACCTTAATTTGTAATTAATCTCGTGGTGCAATTTAAAGTGGTTAAAATTCATTGTTTTGATTTGATTCTTGCCCACGTTGATTGTAAACTTGTAGCGGTAGCGTCTGTGCTGCTTGCACCCTCTCAAACCTAACTGTAAACGCGCTCTCTCTATCGCTATTCCTTTTCTCGCTTGCATTTTGGGCAACGGCAGCGGCATTTGGACGTTTGCTTTGGCTTGCTTGCCCACACGTATAATCAGTTATTAATTTGATCTCAAAGAGTTAAGTTGCCACTCAGAACTCGAAGCAGACGTTTAGTTAACCAGCGGACCCTTTTGTGTCCCATCTCCACACGCAACCACCCCTTTTCGTTATTTCGTTTCGCCGCGGACTCTGTCCCAAATCTTGCTTATTTCGCGTTAAGCTGCACTGTGGTTTTAATTGGGCTATTCTGTGCTAAATAAACTAACAAAAGGCTTGTTAGTCAATCCTCGTGATACATGTACATGCATCCGAACCCATAACATGTAAGCATAACCCCAAATATTGTGGCGACTTTATTAGAGAATAAAGTGGAACAATTCGCATCAATATAGCTAGTAAAAAAGCTTACTAGTTCAACACAATCCATAATAGGCCTTTATATAGTAAGTATTTTAATAAATTAAGAGCGAACACTTGAACCGAACCCAAACTCTGTTTATTTTGCTCAAAAAACATTGTAACTAACTGAACTCACTGTTTCAAAAGCACTGAACCGAACCTTTTCTTATTTTTAAGCGATTTCAGTCGACATAAATTCGGACATTTATGAAATGGTCTCATAAAATTTAAGTTTAAATATTATTTTCTTCAAGTTTTATGAAATAAAAGATAAATGAACAGCATTATCAAAAATATATAAACAAGTTGGTGCAGAAAAACTGACTACAAAAGGTAGCAAGGATCCAGCAAGTAAATGGTGTACGAACTAAAATAGGTTAGGGCTTTTAGAAGGCGATTTAAGTTCTAAAAAATTACTAAAACCAAGTATTTCGGCTTCACTTAAGTCATTTTAAGCTTCATTTTGTGCGGAATCGCTTCAGGTTCACTTGTAAACAGCAACCTGTACTTGTTCCTCATCTTCATCCACAAGTACTTGCATGTCAAAAATAACTTCTTTAATTCCATTTTGTGAAGTAAATCGGTTAAATTCAGCTTACCAATTATTTTGCACTCATAAAACTCCAAAAGTAGTTCATTTTACATTACAACATTAATACTTGGACTACTTGAATGTTTAATCACAAAAAAAAAATATTTAAAAAAAATTTCCACAGTTTGTAATTGTTTCACAAGTTTTCACCTTAAATTGCACTTGCTTAACACACTTTTTACACTTAGTGAAGCTTTACTGTATCTCCCAACATACAAAACACACACACACACGTGCGCTCGATTACGCTCACGGGCCTATTAAACTAAGCCCCGCAAAACAAATTAGCGCCCCCAAGCGGCCAAAGTAAAACAATAAACAACAAACGCTCTCTCACTCGCTCGCTCGCTCTCTCTCTCTCTCCAGAGTCAATTTCAACTCTCGGGGCAAATCTTTTAAATACAAATGCATGTGTGTGTGTTTGCAAGTTTGTTAAAGTTCGTCGAGTCTGTGGTTTTTCTCGTGTCACACGTTTTGAAGTTCTGTTGTGATATTAATTCGCGATATATTTTTTTTGTTTAAATTTTAGTTGATGATGATGATATTGTATGTTGGTGGGGCCCTCGAAATGCCAAAATGCGGCCAACGTCGCTGCAATGACGCTGCAGTCTACAGAAAGTAACAGGAGCCCAGCAAAAGCTTAAAGCAGCCCAACGAGTAAGTGAGCGAGCGCCATCGCGAGAGAGAGAGCGGACTCTCGCGCATGTGTGTTTGTTGTTGTTCGGGCACAATGAAAATTTGATTGGCAAACTACTCCGATTCCGAGAGACACTTGTGATTACAATTTCTGCCAAGTTTTGTTTTCGATTTACATTTTCTTGTTGTTTTTTTATATATTAGCTCACCGATTTTCCGCCGACCAGGCAAGTGCGTTGCAAAAGCCCCAAATCGCTGGCATTTCTTTTGCTGCGCATTCTTCAGCTAGTCTCAAATTGTAAAGTTCTCTTCTTTTCTTTTACTGTTTCGGTGTAACAGTGTGTGTGTATGTGAGTGTGCTTTTTCTTTTTTTTTTTGTATATTAAAGCAGCTGCTGCAAATGCGCGGCGCAGCAGATGAAAACCATCACTTCCGGAGGCGCTTCAAGTACTGAGGAATGTTGTATATACATGAGAGTATGTGTGTGCAGCACAGCACCAGGCTCGAAGTCAACGTCGACGCTGGCCGCGGCTGCTGCTGCCGCTGCTGCTGTCGCAATAGAAAGAAAGAAAAAAAACTCAACACAACGCGCGAAGCGAACGACGGACGACTACGACAACGACGCGACGCGAGCCACGCAAAATAAAAGGAAAAGCTGCAGCAAGAGCCAGGCCAAAGCTAGCATCATCATCGCTACGGTGGGAGCTCCGCCGGGGAGCGAGGAGTGGGGTGGTTAGGTGATGAAAGGACTCCTCCTCGTCGCTGTCGTCGTCGTTGTTACCCAAAATCAGGTTCTAACCCTAAACAGAACCACCAGCAGCAGCAGGAAAGTGCCCAACTATTGCGGCGACTGGTTTTCTGGCTAGACCACCGCCAATCCACACACACACACACACACACCCATACATACACTGGAGCGACACCCAAGAACTCTGACACAGTTTGAGGACGGAACCAAGAAACGCGAATCAACGAAACGAATTGGATTGCACCTCGGTTATCGGCTAATCGCTGTTGGCCAAACCAGTTGGCTAGAGATTTGCACTATGGAAGGGTCAGCTTAGGCAAGCTTAGGTTTTAGTTTTGAAATTGTATAAGGTCAGTTTCGATCTCGCTCTCTGTGTATTTCAAGTAACAACACAACAAGAGCAGCAACTAAAGCACTTGCAGAGTATGCGTGAGAGAAAGGGTAACTGTAAATTGCACCTTAGGCAAGAGCTTTTGTCTAGAGATGGGCGCGTGCTTGATAATCCTTACAACTTTACGAGATGAATTTCATGTGATATCCTATTGAAAACGAACATGGGAATGTTAATAACAATATAAATTAATAGAGGAAAGTTAACTTAGGCTTCACATAGGCTAATTTCATTTTCGCTTTGAACAATGCTACCTGAGATTCAACATGGCCAAAAAAGTACAACGAATCAAATGCAAAGCAAGGTGTTTTTGGGCATGCCTACTTTAAATGATCGATGGAAATTAGCTGAAAGCCCTTTGGTAAAGGAATTAAAATATTTGGGAACTGTCCTTACGCCAAATATGAAGTTAGAGACACACCTCCAAGAAAGGTAATTTTCTGGTGACGCCTTGGGACCCCGATGCTTTTAAAGTACGTACCGAAACTAAAAGAATCGCCAAAGGACTTGACCCCATAACATTGCTAAGGTACTTTTTTGATACACACCATTTTTTCACCCCAACCTGAAATTTTAAAAAAGGACCCTTTTTATGAAGTCTATATATTATAAACCGCTTGGAAATTTGATTTTATATTTTTGGCATTGTTATAGATATATACTACAAGAGAAAAAAATACCTAAATCGTCTGCTTCAAAACTTGAAAAAAAAATAGAAAAAAAATTAAAATTTTTCCTGTTTTTTGGCAGAAACGGCTAAGCTACTGGTAATTTGTCAAACCTTTCTTCAGCGAAATTATCCCAAACAACAATATAAACAACTCTCTAATACATGCCAGCTTCATACGATCTCCCCTTCAAACAATTTCGGTACTCTGAAAGTGATATTTTATAAACAGCCACAAGGTAGTCCATTTCGTTTTGTGTTGGCGATTTCGGTCTTTCATCTCTAATATCAGGCTCATTATCGACATCTTGAAAATCGATTTTACCGGTAAAAGCAGTGTTGGCTGTCCATTTGGACATATCATCTGGACTCAGTACTAGGGCGTTTTGGCACCATCAGGCATTGAAACTGAAAGAATATTTTGTGCATTTTAACGCTAGCTTATTTAGCTTTGCAGAAAAATTAATGCATGCGTAGCGTTTGGCTGTAAATGACTAACCTCCGGTGCAATTGGTCAACCATTGGCCCCGGCCAGATACCCTGCCCCCTACCCACAGACTCAGACCTCCAACTGAATTGAGCACAATCCCTTTTAGTCCTTGTTAGTCCCAGAACTTATAAATTTTGCTGTTAGTGGCCTTGCCCAGACTGAGTTATAACTTAGCCTTAGACACTACCTTACAGATGGCGCCCGAGCAGGTACTTTATACAACTCAATTTTCTGCCTAGTCGATGATACCAATCCAAAAAGTGTCCGTAACGATTGCCGCACACTGTATTTGGCATATAGTCTTCACCGCTTGGATCAACTTCATCGAACTGCCAAAATCCATCCCACCCGAACCACGAGAGCACAAAGGTACCTATGTGCGGGAGAGACAGGCGTGTTCGCTTCGACCTTAGAACGGACTTTACCTCAATTGAGGATCTTATCGCTACAAACCCGATGACACAAAGCGACTGCATTGAAGCCAGAAACACCGCCCTCACCAACATGGTTGAAAACACCATCAAGGCTCTGCATGAAAATGTTATTCTCGGAGACAGACCACCGGACATTGACAAAAGCGAGACAATCCTCCCACGAACCACAAGATAAACACTTGCACTACTCCGATCAGGGAAGAGTAGGCAACTCAACAGTTACCAGACCAGGATTAATTCTGAAGTCACGGACACATGCCCCAAATGTGGCTTAGGGCCACATGACACTCTTGATCTGTTTCACTGCTCTATGAACCCCACCACTCTTACACCCATTACACTATGGACCCATCCTATCGAGGCAGCCTCAACATCCTCTTTATTTTAACTCTCTTTCTTCTTTCTTTTCATACTACGTAAAAACAACTTCATCGAAATAACGGGTATAGGTTAGGTTGCGATGGCTGAGAGCGACAAGACGCCCTCCCACTTAGTCATCTTTGGGCCCATTGCGATGCCATATTTGTTCACTGTTAACCCTTTTTTGTTAATGAGAGGGGTCCCCATTACTAAACTATTGTGTGGAGAGAACAAACTTTAATAGAGCTGGGATCTCTAGTTTGGATGTCTCCGAGAGGTTAAGTAGGAGAGGTTGACCTAGTTTCCTAAGTCTCCTTCTACAGGGTTGCCCATATTCGACGGACCCATCTGGCAACGCCATAACTTTTGACAGAGATGTCAGATCGCTTAATGACATACCGCGTTTGAAGCGTCAGTCCAAGCAGATTTTTACCATGGAACAATACACGCCACGCGAGCGCTCTGAAATAGTTGAAATTTACATTCAACAGAACAAGTCAATTGTGAAAACTCAACGTGCTTTTAAAAAATGTGAAAAGTGCGCCTTCTAAGAACACCATTAAGCGTTTATACGAAAAATTTTCGACTGGTGAGGCTCTTTCTAATCCGAAGAGGCCAAATAAAAGTCGACCAAGGCGATCGGCCGAGAATATCGCTGCCGTACGAGCCAGTGTTGAGAGGTCCCCAAGAACATCCCAAAAACGCCGTTCTCAGCAGTTGGGCATGGCTCGGTCCACTTTACAACGGATTATTCGCGTTGATTTGCATTTGTTCCCGTACAAAATTCAATTGACGCAAAGATTGTTGCCTGCGGACAAGCCTCGTCGATTGGAATGGGCCCAAAGAGTCATCGAAATGGCCGAAGATGACGAGCAATTTTGGAACAAAATTATCATGTCCGATGAAGCCCATTTCACATTGAATGGGACCGTAAATAAGCAAAATTGCCGTATTTACGCCACTGAAAATCCTCAGGAGATTCAAGAAGTGCCTCTTCATGACGAAAAAGTCACAGTTTGGTGCGGCGTTAGTGCGAAAACGGTCATTGGGCCGTTTTTCTTCCAAAATGAAAATGGCCATGCTGTTACCATCAACCAGGAGCGTTATCGCGACATGATGACCAATTTTGTGATGCCAATTATTCGTCGAAAGCGTATGAGGCAGTTCTGGTTTCAACAAGACGGCGCTCCACCGCACACAAGTCGCATAACAATCGATTTTCTGAAGAAATTGTTTCCGGGCCGTTTGATGTCGAAAAGTGGTGATTTGGACTGGCCACCGCGTTCGCCCGATTTGACGCCGCCTGACTTCTTCTTGTGGGGATATTTGAAGTCAAAGGTTTACGTTAACAAGCCAAGGACCGTAGAAGAGCTCAAGGACAACATTCGTGAAGAAATAGCCGCTATTCCGGCCGAAATGTTGGCGAAATCGATGGAAAATGCTGCAAAAAGGGCACAATACGCCATCAACGCCAGAGGCGGCCATTTGAGAGATATCATATTCAAAAATTGATGTAAACAAATCTACTTGGAACAAATTAAATGATTAAGATTGCCAACCGCCAAATTTTTATTTTTTTCTTTGATTTTTAAAAAAAAAAAAACATGGGTCCGTCGAATATGGGCAACCCGGTACTTCTACGGGGCAAAAAAGAAAGAGTGTTTTTTTTTTTTCTCCTCCTCTTCTTTTCCCTCAATTATAAAAAAAAAAAAATTACCACCCCCCCCCCCCCCGCCCCCCCCCCGCCACAAAAAAAACCCCTCCCCCCCCCCAAAAAAAATTAAATGTTCCCATCTGAGGCGTAAAAGCATGGTGGTACGCTTTAAGTTTAGTGTTGGCCACGTGAGCCTCGCTACCGCACAGGAGATAAGGTTTTTCCGTCTATCCGCAGCGAGACGACGTGTTTCAGCCTTTGTGTGGAGCTTAAAGGTTGCCATAAACCTTAACAACACAATAAAGAATTCACCTTATGTAGCAGGCCTACACTTTAATGTAAAGGGGCCAATTTCTTTGGGGTTTTATTTTAGTTTCGGTATGTACTTCAAAAGTATCGGGGTCCGAAGGTGTAACCAGAAAATGACCTTGAAAAAGTTACACAGTGTAATCGATCTTTAAGTTTATAAAACATTCTGGATCCAAGTATGAAATTCTCTATTTTTTCTCTGAGTGTAGCCCTTTTTGTCGCAGAGATCTAGGTGTTCATACAGACGGACATGGTCATATTGACTCGGCAGATTGATGCTGATCAAGAATATATATACCATATGGTATCGGAAATGCTTCCTTCTGCCTGATTCATACATTTGCTATCAATTTGAGAGCTTACAGAGGTGTCTCTTCCATCATTCTTCGACTCTAACTGTTACTTTATCTAAGATCTGAGAGAGAGAGAGAGAGAGAAGGATCAAGAACTTCTTAGCTTAATGCATTCAAACAAAAAAATGGCCAGTGTCACAAGACCTGTTTAAGCTTAACCCTGACTGAATTCTGGGTCAAACTTCAACTTGGTTTCTTGTCAAAAGTCATCGGAAATAGAACTAGTCCAGTCGACACTTTCCACTTGTTGCTCAACATTCATCACTCCCTCTCTCCTGCTCGCTCCCTCTAACCATCTCTCTCTCTCACACTCACACACACACATGCACACATACACTTAAAAAAAAAAGTTTTGTTTGTTTTTTTTTTTTTTTTTTTTTGGGTTGGTAATTAATATTTACCAGCAAATTTCTTAGAATCATGCTCCTCCGGAGGAGCCCGCACAGAAAACACAACCGAGTAGCACCGCCACAATCGTTCCTAGATTTCCTTTTTTTTTTTTTTTTGGTTCGAGAGAGACAACTTTTGGTGACGACTCTGATGGCAGACTGTCCTGGTCCTGGTTTTGGCCTAGGACGACGGTCGGGTTGTTGCTTTAGCCGGTGCAAAAGTTTATAAATAGCCGAAGCGGGGACAGACGACGACGACGACGATGAGGACAACGACGACGCACAACGGACCTTAAAGTGGCAATGGCAATAGCGGCCTGGCACCAGCAGCAGTGGCAACGGCAGCAGCATACAAAGGATGCCTCCTGACTTGCTGCAGCCGCCTGTTAGCCTGCTGCCTGCCTGACTGAGTGAGAGCGAAAGAGCAAGAGGGTGTTGTTGTGTCCCTGGAAGCGGGTGGCTGGTGGCGGGCGGTGGCACTTTTTTTCGGGTGTGGGAGCAGCGGCAGCGTTGAGTTATGGGCAAAATAGAATCAGAAATTTGGTCGTCGACAACGACGACACGGACAACCGAAGCGCAGGTGGAAGGTGGATGGGTGGATGGGTGGGTGGTAGTATGCAGCTTTCGGCTGCTCGTTGCAAATTTTTGGGAGATTGTACATTTAATAAACGCACGACAGGAATATTGGAAGTTTGGGCTACGCTTCGGCAACAAACAACGAGTACGAATACGAGGTACGAGTGTGGGATATGTTGTTGCTGCGGTTGCAACTGCGAACCCTGGGACCCGGCTGGATGAAAGAAGCAGCGGGGAGAGCTGGGGCCCGGGTCTGTGCCACAAAAGATGCAAGTACACCCGAGAGATAGCGAGTGCAAGCGAGCACAAACGAGAGTCAGTGTCAATGTGTGCGTTATGCAAAATCAAAAAGAAAAAAATTAAGGAAATAAAAATTCAACTCCCAAGCCTCCACCTGCCACACCTCCACACCCTATGCCTTGGGGCTAATGAAGTGTAGAAAGGGTTGCTAAGCTGCAAATTTATGCAAGCAACAAAAAAAAAAAAGCAGGCTCAATAAAAGAAACTGTAAGAGATTTATGAGTCGACACCAGGTCCAGTGCTTACTTTAACTTTAATACACTGAGAAAAACAATCTAGTTAAAAGTGATTTTAGATTAAAATTCTTTGTCTCTGTTGACTTTGAACACCGTTTCCTCTCGGTTTTGAGACAATTATCTTGGTTTTATATTTTTTTTTTTCAGTGTAGGTACTTTCGATGTTACTTTCTACTTTATTGTATCTACTTTATCGTTCTTTAATTTTGTACAATTTTGTACTTCAAATCCTTTTCATTCTGCGTTTAAAGCAGACTCTAAAAAAGAATAGAGTGTACAGAAAAATGTGCTTGTGCTGGTGAGCACTAAAGATAGTCTCTCAAAAAGTCGCAATTTCGTTCAAAAAGTTATGTTTTAGTTGACGCGATGGGCCTCAAAGTTTTTTGACATTACTCATACGCAGTGTTGCCTTTCAGCTTTATCGGGTGTGTTCCAGAAAGCTCTAGAGATTTTCTTATAAACGATTGGATTTTGAACTAAATAAGAATAAAGTCACCTACTAGATTATAGGAAAGGAAAACTGTACGCTTTTCAAAAAGTAACTCTGAATTAAACCATAGGGGAAGATATTAAATGAAATGATTCATAGTCTTAGCGCTCGTTGCCTAATTAGTATACAAGATTGGAATAATAATCTTATTCTTAAGCCTCTAATTTGAAACATGTTTCATAACGGTACAGAGGATATCGAAATACATTCATTTTTAATACACTAAGAAAAAAAACTGCGGTCCAAAATGCAGCCTAAGCGGACTCCTTTTTAAACCATTTCGTTCATGAATTTTTGTTCACAAAACAAGCCAGACGTTCACGGCAAAATACCAGGTAATATTTTTATCTTCATGTTCTGGTCACACAACACAACAACAAGTAAACGCGTCTGTTCAAAAAGCAAACAGTTGTTCGGATATCATGAACAATTTGTTTTCTGGTTTTGGTTTTGCACCTATGCTGCTTTGAAATTCCCAAGCAGTTATTGCAATGCTGGCATGAGGAGCCCTCTGCTTCTACGCTTATGATAGAACCGGGAGGGACTGTCTTAAAATCAGTCACATAGTATAACCAAAATGTTCACAAAAATGTACCAAAATTGTTCGAAAATTGAACCCAATGTGTTACCAAAATAAGACAGCGATGTTCCCAAAGTAAGACCGAGATGTTCCAAAATTGTTCCCAAAATGTTGCCAAAAAGATCCCCAAGTGATCTTAAAACGTTACCAAAATGTTTTTAAAAGAAGCCCGAAAGTTTGTAAAGTGACCCCAAAATGTTCTCAAGTTGAGCCCAAAATGGTACACTCAGAAAAAAATTGGCCCTGAATTTTAGAAAATCGCCCTATTTTAAAAATTTTCCCTAGTATTTAGAAAAAGTTTCTAATAAACAGAAAAAGTTTTTCAAAATTAAGAAAAATATGCCATAAAAAAATTTTTTTAGAAAAACTTTTCTAAAAAACAAGAAAAGGCCAGATTTTTCTGATAATTAGGGCGAATTTTTCCAAAGTATTTTTCTTAAGAATAGGGCAAAATTAACCTTTAATTTTAGAGAATAGTAGCCCTTAAAGAGAATACTGTAATTTCTTAAAAACAGAAAAATTATCTGGAACTAATTTTCTTAAAAATATGGCGATAGTAGCCATTGCTTTTAGAAAAAAAGGCGTTAGATTTCAGAAATTTTTGCTCCAGGGCAAAAATATAAGTAGCCCATTCAGACGTGGCACTTCAACGCTGTGAAATAGCCTAACCGTCTAAGCGGCCGCCGTCGTTGCGCACGTCAAAGGTCTTGGGTTCTAATCCCAGTCAGTCCCTGAAAATTTCTATTTATTTAATAAAAATTTATCAAAGTAGATGGGGTGTTGTTCGAACGAAGCGTACCTGGACCTGGATCCGGTGGTGGACTAGGACCTGGACCGGTGGTGGCGAACTGGATCTGGACCCGGTAGTGGATCTGGACCACCCATCCGGTGGAGGATCTGGACCAACCCGGTGGTGGATCTGGACATGGAGGGTGGATCTGAACCGGTGGTGGATCTGGACCCACCCGGTAGTGGATCTGCACCTCCCGGTGGAGGATCTGGACCACCCGATGGAGGATCTGGAACCGGTAGTGGATCTGGACCACCTGGTCACCCGGTGGTGGATTTGGACCTGAACCGGTGGTGGACGTGGACCAGGAGGTGGCCATTGGGGTGGACCTGAACCGGTGGTCTTAAGCAATTTTTTCTGCTTTTAAGAAAATATCTTTTCTCTTATTAAGAAAAACTTGTCTCTATATTAGAAAAAAATTTCTTGTTTTAAGAAAATATTTTCTATGATTCAGAAAGAGATTCTAGTTCTAAGAAAAGTAGCCATTTGGTTAAGAAAAGCGTCCCATAATATTTAGAAATTATTTTTCTAAATTTTAGGGTGTGTCGCCTTAGGACGGATTTCAAAGGCGAATTTCTAATTTTAAGGGTTAAATTGGGACTTTTTTTTTATGAGTGTATTAACGCAACACCTAACCGTTAATGAAGATCGTTCGTTTGTAAGACGATTCATGGTTAAATTATAGACCAACCTGAAGATGTTTGACAGTGAAATAAAACACGAAACGTGCGTGAGCTGTTTAAAACAGTGTTGCCAAAAAGATAATAGTTAAAAAATCACCCTTTATAAGCTCCCTTTTCCTAAACGTTACTAATGTCAGTTGAGTCATTGTCAAATTAAGCTTTCAGATGACTTTCAGATGAATTCGAGTGCCACTGCAAGAGTTATTTTTTTTTATTCTTTTCTATTCTTGACTGAAATTGAAGTTTTGATTTTTTATAATTTAAGGTGGAAAAAATACTCTTTAAGTTTAAGTTTAAACGGAACTGCGCCTCAGGGCAGAAAGCTGAAGTTTAGGCTATGCAGAAAATGGGCATTTGTAGGAAACTAAGGTCCGAGTATAAAAGGTGGAGAGCTCTTAAGCAAAACACTCACGGGGCCTTGATGTGAAACATATGTGAAATATACGATATGCTTGGCCTTTCACATTCTAGCGGTTTTGCGTTACTTTATACTCCATATTCAAGACACGATACTCAGTAATCGATAAAAGTACTCGATTTTAAATATTTGATAGTAAGTTCTAGATATTAATTACTCGATACTCAGTATTTGATACTCAGTATTAAGTACTCGAAACAAAGTTCTCAATACAAAGTTCTTGATACCCAGTAGTACTCGATTCTAAGTATTTGATACTAAGTTCTCGATATCAAGTACTCGATACTCTGTATTTGATCCTCAGCACTCGATACTTATTTCTCAATACCAAGCACTCGATACTCAGTACCCGATTCTAAGTATTCGTTACTTAGTACTCGATACTAAGTACTCAATACAAATTATTCGATTCCAAGTACTCGATACTAAGTACTCGATACTCCGTACTCGACGCTAAGTATTGGATACTAAATATTAGAGACTAAGTATTCGGTTCTTAGTACTCGATTCCAAATATTGAGGTGTAAGTACTCGATGATAAATTTTAGATACTCAGTGCCTTTGTTTTTGTGTTTGTTATTGTGTTTGTTATTGGGCGTATTCAGCAGATAAATCCGATTTACGATTTCTGATTTACGATTTGCGATTGCTTAAAATTCTCTGCTGAATGACAATGATTGCTAAGTTTAGGTTATTTTTTGGCTTTAGTATATTTGGTCAAAAATACATTCACACCATAAAAAATTCATTTGAATATGGATGTACGCGTTGAGAGTAAGTAAGCATTATTAATTAGAAATTAAGTGGTTTTTAATCAATGACTTGTATAAGGACAACAGGCAGAACTTTCGGAACATACGCCTTGAAGAATAACCGATTGACCTTGCTTTCTGTTGTAGTAATCTGCGGCGTTTCCTACAGGTTGCTTAACAGATATATGGCTCCCATCAATTGCCCCAATCGCTCCTGGGATTCCACGCGATTTTTGTTTAAATATTTATGCAGTAAAAGCTTGCTGGGACTCATTTGGCCAATTCACATATGTAGGCCTCGATAGAGTCCCTGTTATGTTGTAAAATATTTGGTGGCCTGAACTTGTTGGAATGTCAAATCGATCGCCAACAGACGAGAAAGATTCCTGCTTACTTAGCAGCCAAATTGAAAATAGCGTCTTCTTTGAAAAACATACATTTGCAATTGTTTCATTCTCTGTTAGTGACGTAACAGAATTCTATTAACATGCATGAAACGTATTTCATATATGAACCTCAAAAGTTGTGCGTGACATCCTAAAATGCGCCTTGAATTGGTCCATTCTGTACCTGGGACCTGGGTCCTCGTAGAATGATTTAGAGCGGGTGCGATTCCTTTTGATTTTTCGATTGCCCCAATAGCGGCTACGAATGGGTTGCTCATTGACCAGATCAGCAATTATACCCATATTGAGTTCATCCTCACAAAAGACCGTCCCAATTAAATTCATGTTTCCACAATTCATTTTATGCACAATTTTTGAGAGCTGTCAGTTTGTTTTTAGTCTTGGGCTTTTATGATTCCATCTCAGCAATCATGTTCGTCAAATTTATCAATCGCAATCGGCAATCATAAATTAGAAATCGTAAATCGGATTTATCTGCTGAATACGCCCATTGTCTTTGTTTTTGTTACTGAGTTTGTTTTTGTCATTGTTTTTGTCTTTGTTATTGACTTTGTATTTTGTCTTTGTTTTTGAGTTTGTTTTTGTCTTTGTTTTTGTCTTTGTTTTTGTGTTTGTTTTGTGTTTGTTTTTGTTTGTGTGTGCGGGTGGGTGAGTAGGTGTGCCTGGCCAGCCAACTGATATTGCGGGCATTTCTGTGATGTTGCCTTAGACGCGGATTGGGTACCTTGGACTGATATAGAAGATGCAATTCTTTCGTCAAATTTGTTATATGCTTTGTCAACATATTGGTAGAGTTAGCTTCGCCCTTATTTGAGCGCAGCTTATTATTTTCATTAAAGGCTAGAGTCTTCTTGGTGCCCTCATCCAGTTTAAGTATTTCACTTTTGCGATAATATATATTTTGCGGACTTTTCAAAAAGTTGTTTATTATGTTACGATGGCGGATTGTTAAACCTGGGACTACACCAACTTTTTTCATTTTTATATGCTCTTCATGAAGGAGTTCTTATCCACGGGGCATTTTGAGCTAAAATAATATTTTGTCAGCTTAAAAAATCTAAATTGTTATATTTATCTGCTGACCTCAAAAGATAAATAGCTCAATTTTTGCACATATATCAATTTTCTACGGCCGGGTGGCTCAGCGGCTAGTGTGCGCGACCGCTGTGCAAGAGGTCGTGGGTTTGATCCCGCCTCGGAACATCTAATAAAAAGTTTTTTCTTTGAATAAGCTTTACACCCGGTCACCCCTCTCTGCTGTTGGCGCCAGCTTTGTAGTAATTAGCCATGCAAAAGCTTCTCAAACTGCCGTTCGGATTCGGCGTTAAATTGTAGTTCCCTTTCTCTTGTGCAAAAATTAGAAGCGCACAAGCCAAGAGATTGAGAGAGGCTCGGCTTTGGCCCTTTGGGGCTGTGTCAAGCCATTTTACAAACATTTTACATCAATTTTCTACGAGAAGCATGACTGGTTAGCTTCTTTCATACCATAGGACCATAGATTTGGAGGTGATAGGAAGTGAACACTTGAACAAGGAGAGAATGAAAATGCATACCCAAATCAAATGGTTCAAAAGTAAAAGCAAAAAACCTTTAGAGAATTTGGGTATTTGTTAATCCCAACTTTTATAGGTGGCTCTGAAGTTTGCGTTGGCCCATGTGCAATTCTGTCAGTATCCTGAGGGCATCTTCTAGATGTGGTTATCTTCCGCTTGAGAGGCTTCCCTACATTGCAGTAGTGAATCTATCTATCTGCCTATTTTGAGGCTTATTCCTCTATTGATAAGAGTACTGTGGGATGTGTTGCATTCAAACCAATTGACAAGCCACAAAGTAGGATGCAACTTTCATTTTCAATCAGTTTGCAAACCAAAAGGATAGCCAGGAACTCTTCAAATATGAATAACCTAATATTTGCATTTCTCTCTGTCTCTCTCTCTTTTGAATCCTATTTCCATTTAATTCTTTTGTTTTGGCCATTCACAATGGTCACGCACAGAACTTAAGTCATGTTACAACGTAATCACATAATCACGGAATCAGACCATTCGCCATTCAGATCAGGTGCCATAAGCCACAACTGGTTGCATCTTCTTCACCCCCGCATATTGGAAAGCCTCGAAAAAGTATCGCTCTGTGTGTGCGTTGGAGGGAGAAAGCAATGCACATCCTTGAACTGACTGCAGCAAACTAGCTAATAAATGAGTATCTATAATTGTTTTATGCCTGCTTGCATACACACACACCCACTCAGTAGGCGTAAGGTGGGGCGTGGCAGTGCCACCTGGACCTAAAGGTCCTTCGAGGATGAATGTATCTATGTGTGTATGCACATGGCTGATGCGTGACTTGACTGAGTGCATCATGCGCGCGCGCTGCACAAAACAACAACAGCTCAAGCAGCGACACTCAAAGGAATAGGAAGGGTGAGGGATGGGTTCCGGAGGGGGTCGGATGGTCGGTCGCTCACTCGCTCGTTTGGTGGGGTTTACTCCTGTTGGGACCCCGTTGCAATATCGTGGAAAATTTTCGGTCATATTGACATTCGTTTTCGGTTGTGTAGGCCCGCACCTGGGCAACTGAGCCCTGGACTTGGGCACACACAGAGGGGAGGCCGAGCTGCCCGTGGCGAATCATAACATCCAAATGGAATGTGCTGCATTAACAACGTGAGGCTACGCTGGTCGTAGCACAATATGCATACTTTTCCCTGGCTTATTCGGGAAACCAATTAATCCCCAACTGCTGCAGGGGAAAGGCATGGATTGATATCTAAGGCTTGAACTCAGCAGGATATAAATCTTCATTCAATCAAATAACCTGATAGTATGTAGCTTTAGTTAATACCTTCCGTCCAATCATTAACAGACATTGCTGTCTTAATTTTTATTTTGAGACTTATAAACTTAAACATGACACTCAGACCAGAGATCTCAAACGGCGGTAACACAACCTAACATTTATGGAACCCTTTACTTTAGTCCTTTACGGACTATGGTGTCACATGAAATAAAAAAGTATGAGTGTGGCTAACACTTGAGAGGTCTTGATGTGAAACATGTTGTCTACGATTTGCTACGCCTTTTAAATACTTGTGTGTGTGTGTGTTACTATATACTCGATACTCAGTACTCGATTCTAAGTGCTCGATTTTAAGTACTCTAAAATAAGTATTCGATAATAAGTACTCGATACTCAGTACTCGGTTTTAAGTACTCGATACTAAATACTCGATACTCAGTTTTCGATACTCAGTACTCGATTTTAAGTACTCGATTCTAATTACTCAATACCAAGTACTCGATACTCAGTTTTCGAAACTCATTCCGAAGTTCTAAGTACTCGATTTACAGTACTCTACACATAATAAGTATTCGATACTAGTCTGATTCTAATCAACAGTGATTAGTTTCGATACTTACAGCTCTAAGTATCAACAAGTATTCGATGTACTCTACTAAACGTACTGATACTATTACCGATGTACCGATACTCAGTATTCGATTCTCAGTACTCGATTCCAAGTACTCGATGCTAAGTACTTTATAAAAAGTATTCGATAATAAGTACTCGATACTCAGTACTCGATTTTAAGTACTCAAATCTAATTACTAGATACAAAGTAATCGATACTCATTACGTAGTTCTAAGTACTCGATTCAAAGTACTGTATACATAATAAGTATTCGATACTAAGTACTCGATACTGAGTAATCAATACTCAGTACTCGATTCTAATTACTCAATACCAAGTACTCGATACAGCTCCTAACGAAAGATCGGTCGGAAAATAGGTCTTACACTCAGAGAAAAAGAAAGAATTTCATACTTGGTTCAACAATTTTCGTACTCAATAGTTCGATAAGAGTGAAAATTCTTGATCCAAGTATGAATTTTTGATCCCGTTTTTCTTGATACAAGAGCTTCAGTTCTTGATCCAAATGGAGTACAAAAGTATGCGTTGGTACCAACAGCACCAAACAAACCACCCCACCCTACTCCATTTAGTCTTAATTACTTTTATTTTTTTATTTTATTTTTATTTTTACCTTTAATGCGACTCGAACTCGGGACCTCGAAAGACTGCACTCACAGACACCACCGCTTAGACAACAGCACCACATCTTGGATGCCTTGAGCATCGTCCAAATTTATATTATAAACTGACGGAGAGCGCTCTTCACTCGATTGTTTCCCCACACACCCCTCTCCAAAAAAAAAACAAGTAAGGGAGCTGTAGTCGAGTGCCCCGACTACAAAATACCCTGTTCCATTCACTTCTTGTGTTTCCATACACATATACACACACTCACACATACACACACACTCTAACATACGCACACACGCATGGCATGCGGCCGCGCGCGATTACTGACAATGCAAGACTATAACTTCGGTGTTTTTTTGTCCAATCTTATTGATCTTTTCAGAATAGATAGATATTGGGCCTTATTGATATATATATAAAGTTTGGAAGGTGTATCTTACAAATTGTGGCTCTGACAGTTTTTGTCGCTTAAAGGGAAGAGGGGGAGGAATTTTCCAAATCTGAAACAAACTCGTTTTGAATCGGTTATACACCTATCTACATGCAAAAATTTGTGGCTCTAGCTCTTATAGTCTCTGAGAAACACGCGTTCATACGGACAGACAGACAGACGGACAGACGGACGGACATGGCTAAATCAACTCGGCTGTTGAAGCTGATCAAGATTATATATACTTTATAGGGTCGCAAATGCTTCCTTCTACCTGTTACATACTTTTGCACAACTTCATTATCCCCCTTTTCCCATTTTCAATGGGAACAGGGTATAAAAAAACACGATAAAGTGAGAGCGGGATCGTCGTTATTCTCTCAAATGTTCTTGCTCTCCTCTCTCAGTTTCCTCACTCCCCTCGCCTAAAATCAACAAACAGAACGAATTTAGCTCGATTTCAAGAGCAAAATTCTTAAAAATTCAAGAATGAATAATTTTTTTTCAAGAGCGTTAGTACTTAAATTATTCGTTCTACTTTTTTCTAGGTGTAGTGAGCAATTTTTTGTATACCCTTACAGAGGGTATTATAAAATTATCCGTATGTTTGTAACGCATTAAAGGAAGCATCTCCAACCACATAAAGTATATTTATTCTTGATCAGCATGACGAGCTGAGTTGATTTAGCCCTGTCCGTCCGTCCGTCTGTTTCTATGCTATCTTCTCCGTCAGTTTTAAAGCTATCTTCACTAAACTATGCACGAAGTCTTTTGGTACATATACGCTTCACATTTGTCGGAACCGGCTTAGGAACAATCGGTCGAAAAACTAGTTCTAGTGATAAAAACTTTTTTGTTTTCAATGGAAACGACTCCAAACTTTGTATTTCTTAGTTTGCTGTGCTTTCCCACGATTCCACCAATTTTGGTTGAAATCGGACTTCTATATACAAGCCCTAACCACATTTAATTCGTACACCATGCATTTTCTGCTTAGTGCTTCTTTCAGAAGTCAATTTGTTTAGCATAGTGGTAGCTGTACCAACATGATTATATTTTTCTGAAAGGTTGGTAAATTATCTTTTATTTGATATATAATATGTAACAAAAATATGGGAAAGTAATACTTAAACTTAAATTTTTATGAAAACACTTCATTGATGACGGAATTTATGCCGACCATTTTTAATTCGTACAGCAGCTTATTTTCCTTTTTTAAAACTGAGTAACGTCTCCTTATTTTTTATTACTGCTTCAATTCGATTTTTCATTGAATTTACCAAGTTTTGACACTCCTCAGAGGTAATCGAGTTCCAAATTTCCTCAATTTTGGACTTTAAGTCGATTACAGTGCGCTGTGGCTCATTTCTGAGCTTTCTTTTCATTAATGCCCAGAGACTTTCTATTGGGCTCAGGTCAGGGCTTGATGATGGCCAATCGAGAACGTTAATTTGATTTTGGTGAAGCCAAGTCTTGGTCTTTTTAGCGGTATGTGGTGTTGCAGAGTCCTGCTGAAAGATATATTCGCCACAATCGGCTAGCTTTGGTGCTACAGGTATGAGATGATTTTGTAGAATATTGATGTATTTTTCAGCATTAACTGTTCCATCTATAAAGTGAAGCTCTCCTACACCTTTTGCCTACATACATCCCCATACCATTACACTCGCTGGAAACTTTACTGTGCGCTTCAGACAGTCTCTATTGAATGCCTCCGTTTTCTTTCGTATTATTCGTTTTCTATCATCTCCGACACATAAATCAAATTTAGATTCGTGTTCCACTGTCTTTGTACCCAGTTCCGTCTTTGTTTTGCCCATAGCAAACGTTTTTTTCTTTGCAAAGTGGTAAGCATGGGCTTTTCTTTGGCCTAAAAAAACACACATATGTTATATGAATACGTACTGCAACATTAGTGGCCTGAACTTACTTTGTAGAAACTATAACCTATAGTTTTCATTTGCTGGCGCGTCCATTCACGATTCACGGTTTTGCCAATACTATTGGACCAACATGATGCAATTTCTCTAACAGTGCTTCTTCGATTTTTTCTTATTATATCAGACAAAGCCCTTTTATCGCGGAGAGTGATTTTTGAAACTCGACCTCTTTGTGCAACATTATTGTTAATATTCCCATTTTTTTTTTAAGTTTTGTACTATACTTTGTACTGTTGATCTTGGAAGGTTAACATCATTTGATATTTCCCTATAGCTCTTGCCTGAATTAAAATATATATTATCTCCAGGAAAAGTAGTCTAATCAGCAAGAAGAAGCAATGGTTTTCACTTATTTCACTTCTCGGTACTCTACATAACTGTTCTTCAGTGTGTTGCTTTACAGTTATGTTTTTCCAGTTTGCTTTGATAAATGAAAACAGTTGTATGAGTTGTAAAATGGTCAGTATAATATCGTAAAGCTATGGAGTGGTCTCATATAATTTGAATTTTATAACGTTTGAAATAATTTTTTTTTATTTTTTTTTTTGAATGAAAATTAATTAACTAACCTTTTTTTAAAAAAAAGGGAGGTTATTTTTTTTTTTTTTTTTTAAATTTTTTTTTTATAATTTTGGTGCAGCTACCATTAACTTAGAAAAAAATACAATTAGCACTATGCAAGAAATGAATGGTGTACGAATTAAAAGCGGTTAGGTTTTGTATTAGCTGTCATTGAAAAGTAGAGTCTGAAAAGTAGTCTTAGTTAGAAAAACTTTTTTGTTTTCAATGGAAATGTCTTAAAACTTGGCATTTATTTATTTAGAATGTTTTCACATAATTCTACAAATTTTGGTCAAAATCGGATGGCTATAGCATATAGCTCCCATAGGAACGATCGGGCGAAAAAGTAGTTCTAGTGAGAAAAGCTGTTTTGTTTTCTATGTTAGCGTTCTTTAACTCGGTCATTATTAAAATGATTCGCTTTCAAACATCTTTTGCAAAATTTGTTTAAAATCAGAATATCAAAACGAGCACTTGCAAGGGTATTAAAACTTCGGCACAGACGAAGTTAGTTTAGCCTTCTCGTGTCCGACTAATTTCGGAAATATGCAAGATATTGGGCTCTATCGATTCTTTTACGGAAAGCTCAAGCAGCTTACAAATCTTCGGCTGTCTCAATGAGCCAAGTATTCTTAGGGTGGCCACTGAAACTTAATAAACCAAGGGTCAGGACTCTTAGATAAGACAGTGTGATTTGAGTCCCAGTTCTCTGATTAAATCAACCCAACCCTCAACTCCCTCAAACTGGAATGAACTCAAAGCAGCTGTTTACAATAGAATACGTTAGAGAGAAGCAGTGGCTGATGATGCCCTATATGTTATATGGGATTGTACCATTGTAACAATTACTCCACTATTTTATAACACAAAGATTTAAATTTGAGTCCAATCCCCGAATCTGGTTAACTTATGGCTCTGAGTTGAATAAGTTGCTTGTTTTGGGAAAGCCAAATAGCAATTCTCCTGCACCAAGTGGTTGGTGGTCACTTTTCCAGTTGCAAATGCTAATCGAAAGGCGACCCGTGTGTTGATTTATGTATACCAAAAACTAAACTACTAAAAGTGAGCGAGGAGTGGGGTGTAAGGGGAGTTGGAGACCCGAGACCCGGGTAAGGTAGCACAAATCAAAGCGTGGTATGGCATTGCCATCATCATCCATTGCATTTCACACACAGAGAGAGACTGAGGTATGTGTGTACGAGTGTGCGAGTGTGTGTGTGTGTGTGTGGTAATTGACACAAAACCGAACCGAGGCGGCTGTAGTTTTAGCCTTTGTTGTAGCAGCGGTGACTACTGGTGCCTGGTGGCTGGCTGGAAGTGGAAAACTAAACTACAACAACATTTTGCTAAATACACACTGGAAATGGCAGCAACCGCCTGCCTGCCTGCCTGCCTGCCCGACTGCATCATCATGTGCATTGGAAAACTAAACCAACGACGACGACGACGACGAGATGGCGGCAGCGTCACCGTCAGCAGCATCAAGCGTCGGCATCAGCATTTCAGTATCAGGCCATCCAAAAATATGGGGAGGGGCAGTTGGGGGGCAGGTAGCTAGCTTCGCTAGTTTTCCTGTTTCTGTGTTGTTGTTGTTGTTTTTTTTTTCTTCTTTCTATTATTTCACCACCAACCAACCACCGCCCTCGGAAAAATGACAAATAGCGACAACAAATTTCACCAAACTTGTCCCAAAAGGTACCCAAAAAGAAAATTGACTTACGAAATGCCAACGAAACTATGTCAACCCCACACTCCCCTCAAGGATTGAATCCTAGAGCGTCTCTTAACGCCAAATCTAAACGGAAAATGTTGAGCTGCTTTTTTTGTGGCCACTTGACTTACAGTTGGCGCCAATAGCTAGGAAAAACTACCATTCTAGACTCCAGCCAGCATTTTGCCCATTTATTTTTTTTTAAGTATTTCTTTAATTGGGAAAATCTTTTCAATATTTGCATTAAAATGCTTCTTTGGAAGGCAGGAACTCTCCTACAAGCCCAGCGCGATCCTGGCTTACTGCGTCTTAAGTTGACTAACACCTCCCCATGGTAACCCCTGGTAACAGAGCGATGCACCCCCAAAGCTGCTGGCTAACGTGAGCGGCGATCATACCCTGGGACAAATAGGGGGCGGTACTTTGGCACCCGATTATCGTCTATTACATCCGCCAATGAAAACTGCGACAACAATGCCTCGGATACGGATGTCCTCGAGAAATATCGGACGTTACCGCACTTCAGGAAATGCGATGGACTGGACAGGGACGAGAGGTGATAACATCGGAGGAAACCAAAGTCCCATGGGAGATCTACTACAGTGGACATGATTCAAAGCACGAATTTGGCTGTGGATTTGTAGTCAACGAAAGACTGCGTCGCTCTGGCATCAGCTTTACACCAGTTAAAACGCGACTTGCCTATCTGTGCACACGTCCCGAGAGAAGACAAGGACGAATAGAAAAAATAGGGGAAAGTTAACTTCGGCTCGGCCGAAGTTTTGTATACCCTTGCAGCTTCCATTGAAAACAAAAAAGCTTTTCTAAGACTACTTTTTGGACATTACTTTTCTAGGGGATCTATACTATATAGATGTCTGATTTCGATTAAACTTGGTGAAATCATGGAAAAGCAAAATACACTGTTAATTACGAAATTTGGAGGCAATCCGATTTAAAACAAAAAGTTTTTCTCACTAGAACTTGTTTTTCGACCGATCATTCCTATGGGAGCTATATGCTATAGTCATCCGATTTCGACCAAACTTTGTAGAATTGTGTAAAAGTATATAAAATAAGTGTATGCCAATGATAAGGACGTTTTCATTAAAAACAAAAAAGTTTTTCTCACTAGAACTAGTTTTTCGACCGATCGTTCCTATGGGAGCTATATGCTATAGTCATCCGATTTCGACCAAACTTTGTAGAAATGTGTAAAAGTATATAAAATAAGTGTATGCCAATGATAAGGACGTTTTCATTAAAAACAAAAAAGTTTTTCTCACTAGAACTAGTTTTTCGACCGATCGTTCCTATGGCAGCTATATGCTATAGTCATCCGATTTCGACCAAACTTTGAAATCATGGGGATGTAAACTAAATACGTACTTTGATTTCATTAAAAACAAAAAGTTTTCTCTGACATTTTCAACCGATCGTTCCTATGGCAGCTATATGCTTTAGTCATCCGATCCGGCCGGTTCCGACAAATGTGCAGCGTATTTGTACCAAAAGACTTTGTGCAAAGTTTGGTGAGGATAGCTTTAAAACTGACGGAGGAGATAGCATAGAAACAGATGGACAGACGGACAAAGCTAAATCAACTCAGCTCGTCATGCTGATCAAGAATATATATATTTTATGAATATATTTTTTGGTCGGAGATGCTTCTTTTTATGTTAAAAACCGCTTTTTAATACCCTCTGCAAGGGTATAAAAAGACGATTTCTATAAGCGCCTAGAAGACCAATATGAGCGCTGCCCCTATCACGACATTAAGATCGTGCTAGGCGATTTTAACGCAAAAATCGGGAGAGAAGAAGTTTTTAGCCCGACTGTCGGCCGATTTAGCCTGCACAAAAAAGCCTCCTATAATGGAGAGAGGCTAATAGACTTCACATCGGGCCGGAACATGGTCGTTAGTATTACCAGATTTAAGCACCGCGACATTCACAAGGCGACCTGCAAGTGTCCTAATCAATCAACGCAAAACCAGATTGATCACGTTCTGATACACGGAAGATACTCATCGAGTGTTCTAGACATACATGCGCTCCGAGGAGCCAATATGGACTCGGATCATTACCTTGTTGCAGCCAAGGTACGCACAGGGCTCAGTGTGACACACGCCGCACAGTCTAGTCCACGTCGAAAGCTAAACGTCGAGAAGCTGCAATCAGAACGGACATCGGAAGCCTACTCAGCAAAACTCAGCCAGTTGCTCTGGGAAAACCCACCTGTCCCTTCTGGTATAGGCTTACAGTGGAAGCATATTTCACGCGGAGCGAAAGTTATTATTGTGAACCTAAGTGTGAGCTAACGAGAACCGAGAAGGCAGAGTGACGAACTCTTGCGGGATGTCAAAGCGATGGCTCGACGGTAATTTGCAAGGAGGTCAACGGTAGCCAGTGGTTAGTGCAAAAGTCCTGCGGGGTCGAAGCGTTTAGCACGACGAAGGGCGGGGCACTAGGAACTGAGCGAGTACTTCGAAGTCGGTACGGGAGCAAGCGCGAACGGGCGAACTGTCAAGTTACGAACTGAAGTGTATCAATAATTGTGAACTTAGCCTAAGGCTTATTACTAAGTAATTAACACCAACCTAAATATAGACTAAATTACACTTTAATTGTTGTCTTCTTATTTCTGGCAATTCTTCAATATAAATTTGTTGAAGCGATCCCCTAGCAACGGTTCGTTATTACTGGCGCCCAACGTGGTATTGCAAGAATAAGAAGAGTAAAACAGCGTAAAAATAGTAAGAGCATGGGTGTATAACCTCAAAAAGGAGGAGTTGGTTAAATATGCGAAGAAATTTTGTGTTGGAAGTGAGTGGAACAGTGGAATACATGAGGAAAGAGTTTGGTGAATGGGCACAAAGTATGGAAAAAGACTTGAAAGTGGGTCTGAGGATCGACAAATTGGCCAGACTTCACGCCAGGAACAGTCCGGCTAAAGATCAGCTACAGCTACCGGGGCAGGACCTCGAATCGGAAAAGTTGTCCATACCCAGTATGACCGCTGAAGCCAAAAAAAAAAGCGGAACCGGGAGGGACAGACGCCGAAACAACCACCAAGGAGTGACTACTCAAAAGTAGCCAAGCAGGTGAGAGAATGGGGAATAAGTTTCGAAGGAAAAGGCAAGCCACTAGTTGCTTATCATCCCAGTCCTGCTATACGACGCAGAAGCATGGACAATAACAGCAGCGGATGGACGGTAATTGAAGTGTTCGAGTGAAAAGTTCTTCGGAGGATGTATGAACCTCTAAAAGTTGGCGACGAATTTCGCATCCGAATGAATCACGAACTGTACGAGCTCTATGGTACGGTACATTTTGGTAGCGTACTGTTGAAAAACCATAAAATGCGGAGAGCAATGCACATTATATAGGTACATAAATATTAGAAGTGTGTGTGCTGAGAGTACCGAGTATTTTGCATATACCTCTTCGCTCACTGAGTAAAGTTGGTTTGCAGCTTGCAAAGTGTGCCTACGTCCGCAGCTCGAAGATGAAATGTATACATATGTTATATGTATTGTCACTCAAAGCAGAAACAAACTAATTTGACATCCGCTCAAAACAGACACCAGTCACCGAAATACTAGTACGAAAATGAGTGAGTCAATGAGTGTCAAATCACACCGCATACGCTTTTACAGCGAGTGCACTCGTAGTCAAGAAAACTCTTGTAGATCTCTGGTCTATAAATTCTATAAATTAAAATGTGAAAAGGTAAATATTTAGGATTAAGGGTTTTCTTATTTACTAAACAAATTTCCTACATCGAGTAGGCAAAGAATTAAAATTCTTTCGAAATTTCGATCTAATGTTGTTCGGCCTGTGTATTTCTCATTAGTTGTTTGGTTTCGGCAGGGAAAACAACTCCCAAAAATTTTTAGTTTATAAAATTCGTCAAAATTTTGTTTAAAACCCAAAAAGTTGGTGGAAAGTTTTGCACAATTTTGGATATGGCTTTTGTATAATGTAGTATAAGAGACAACCCAGCAGCAGTCTTAAGTATCTTAAGTATAGTCTTGCAAATCCGAATACAGATTCAACTAAACCAATGGATAATAAACGGATATAATGGTAACAGGTCCTGGCACAGAATGAAGAATCAGAAGAAAAAATATGTTTATTAATCCGTGGCATTTGGGTAAACAACACCCCAAAAAATTCGGGAATTATTTTCCCCAGGATGGATCGCGAATTGTAATGAGTTTTCGTGCACACATTAATTGGTGGTTCTAAATCTGCGATGTTCAAGAAGAGCGAGGCCAAAAAGTGAGTGTATTGGTGTGCGATATTAAAGCGACACAGCCCAGCTTTGAACTGACCTGCTCAACGTCTGGGCATCGGATGCAAGCAAAGAGAGAGCGCTGCTTACGCTCATATGCCCGACTTCGGCATGCGCTCGGCTCGTGTGCCTATGGTTGTTATGGAGTGCTATGGAGGAACAACGCTGTTCTAAATTGTACTCCTACGTTTTAATTTTTGTCCATGGATCCCATTTGCTTTTTGTCTTGCATTTGCTAGGCAAATATTTTGCAAATATTCTTTACTTTTGAGTAAGTCGTAAGTTTGTTTTGCATTTGAGTACAAGAAAGTGCAGTTCGACAACTATTGGAGCTGTTATGAACTCGAGTTATGATCGAACACGTATTGATGCATGGATAAAAATTAAAGCATAGGAGTTCAATATAGGAATAGCATGGTCGACCACCACTTAATGTGCGCAGGTAAATTCATTATAACTCGCAGTCCATACTGGTAAAGTAATTCCCGAGTTTTTGGGGTAGTTAAACTTATAGTAAACATTTTGCCAGACTTTCAATCTCTTTGGTGCCGAAATTGGTTTAAATTGGTAAGTACTGCAGATCCATGTTCGTATTAAACCAAACCAATCAATGATTCTTATCTCTTGTATTGTCCAGCGTTTGAAAAGAATGTTAAGAGTTCCTGGGACTTGTATATAGAGTGAATGGCGTCACATTTCTCTTATTTCAATATATCTTACATTTAACCCGACTTTCGTCTGGTAACTATTTGGCCTCTCTAATTTCATGGATCATGGATGCGGTGCCCCATACTTTGAGGGGCGATACGTGTTGTGTATATAAATGATGGATGTATATTTTTGAAGAAAAATTCGTATGTACAGGTTAAGACTTCAAATTTATTAAGCCACGAACAAAAAAACCGGGACCCACCACGCGACCACATTAAACAAAAGTTTAAAGGAAAAAATTAAGATTCTCTTCTTCCCTCAGTTTATACTGACAGAGATTTACAATTATTTTGGTCCAAGGAAACCAGATGCTCAATTTGAGGGCTACGTTAAGATTTAAGATAAATGAGTTTGTGTTAAAAGAATTGTAGAAATATAAATAATATACGTTGTGGCATGTTGCGGTACCAAAGGAACAGAGAATATTTGCGGTTTGAGCAAATGTATTTGTGTCCGATTAGTCAAACTGACCTGAGTTGAGCCGAATGTGAGTGTCTCGTGCTAGGTTTGCCGAGAACCGGAGCTACAAACTAAACCACAGCCTCATGCTTTGGTCAAATTTTTATCTCTAGCTAAGTCCCTCGATGGAAATGGAACTAGAAAAAAACAGCAACGAATAAAAAAGCGTGGTCTTGGAAAACGTCGTAGACAATAACAACTAAAGATGAGGCGGCAATTGGCGTGTTCGAGAGAAAAGTTCTTTGGAGGATTAATGGACCTCTAAAAGTTGGCGACGAGTTTCCCATCCGAATGAATCACGAACTGTAAGAGTTTTTCGACCGATCGTTCCTATGACAGCTATATGCTATAGTCATCCGAACCGGAAATTTGCAGCGTATTTGTATTAAAACTGACTACAAAATACCCTGTTCCCTTGACTTTTTGTGTTTTCATACACACACAGGCCTGTCGAGAGGAGATTCCGGGCCCGGGGTTTTTTCTCATCGATGTTACCATCGATGTTTCTCTAGCTCTATTCAAGGGCTCCAAGAACCGGTCAGCGAACCGAACCTTAAGGCCTGTATCCAGATGTGAATTAATTCGATATACAATAAAATTTTCATAAAAATTTTGAAGCAAAATTTTATTTCTACCTTTCTTCTGTGATTTTTGTTTGAAAATTTTCCTTAACATCGAATTAATTCACATCTGGATACAGGCCTTTAGACTTTACAATGGGTTCGAACCCCCGGAGCGAGCCTTTTGCAGAATTTTAGAGGTTTGCAGCCTTGATAAATACTTTATGTGGTCGGAGATGCTTCCTTCTATGCCTTTGCAAGGGTATAAAAAGTTTAAGCTGAGCCAAATGGGGGACTGAATAAAACTTTTTCTTCTTCTAGTTCCGATTTCGTGTGTCACATGGTGCATCAAGCACTCCTCTTGCCGCTCTACCCAACTTTTTGTGAAGCTTTCTTGGGTCTGCCTGGTGTTCAACCGACACCGTCCAACGGGTTCCATTCCCTTAACTTCCTAGCGATGTTTTTCACATTTTTTCCCTTTACAAGGGCAAAAGCATCTATACATTTTTATTAAACTAGGATTTTAGCTTATGAAATTTCATTGTTTTTGGTGTGCAAACTTTTCAGGTTATTTGATTTCAAGCCAAGTTAAAGTCGATCGGTATTTTTCCTCCCCTTGGGTGTGGAATTTTGTTGTTTTGTTACTGTAGTTTGTTAACTAGTTTCAATACTGAAAAGCTAAGGTGAAATTTCCTTTAACGATTTCTTAGAATAACAGAAAAAACATGCGCGAATATTTGACCAAATGATTACAAACCCGTTTTTGTGCTAGGAAGGGCCAAGGGCCAAAATTTTGCCTTTGTTGTCAAGGGGGCTTTTGGTTATTGTTGTTGTTGTTGGAATTTGAAGAAAACTCACCTGCAAAGAGAGAAAGAAAGAGCATAAAAATGATGTGTGTGGGGGGGAAAATGCGATTAGCAAAAAAAAAAAAAGAAGATACAAAAAAAAAACTTATGAATACCCAAAGCTTAAGCGTTAGACAATGGAACTGAGCTTAGGCATTAAAATACGAGAAACGACACGACGACAGATGGTCAAGAGGAATGTATCTCTGTATGTGTATCTCTACTTGCTACAGCATAACACAAATCAAAACTTGGCTGAAAGTGCAGGCAGTCGCTTTGACTTGGAGACTGAGGACTGGGGACTGAAGCTGAACTACACATACATAACTAATAGATACATAAAAGCCGTATCTTTTGGGTGAATGAACTGTAATGAGAATGTGAACCTAGAGGCAGGCAGCAGGCAGGCAGGCTGGCAGCCACCGAGATGTTGAAAATCGCAACGCAAAGTGCGCAATTTACGTTGCTGCCGCCGCCGCCGCCGCCGCTCCCGAGCGACTCTGTGTGTGTTGCCACACAAAACTGACCGACGACAACGACGAAGTCGACCACGAGACCACGACGACAGCAGCAGCAGCAGCAGCCAGCTAAAGCAGCAGCTTTGGCTAGAGCTAAACTAAACAAAACGAATGCACAATTCAAAAGGAGCCAGCAAAGGGGAGGGAGGAAGGTAGGGAGTAAAGGGGTGCGGGGATAGCCGTTTGAGAGGCGTATCATTGTGCACATAACTGCACGCGGCGCGCTCGATGGTGAGCGATTAAAATTGACCAACGACTAATAAGTAGTGCATGCAGAAATGGCCAACAAAAACGAGTCAACGATTCGCTATTTCCTCCAAATGCTATAAAATAAGATTTGGTTTACTACTTAGCAGCACACTGTGGGAGATATTTTCATTTGGAACCTTGAAAAACGTATATTTTGTAACACTTTTCCGCCCAATTTTTCGGATTAGGTGGTTAGTTATCGAGCAACATACCCTTCAGCAACTCCTTGGCCTTTCTTAAACTTAAAGACATTCCTCGATCGGGAATTATCGATCGATCGGGAATTTTGACTGGTTCGGTATAGTGGTTCATGTTGATTGTAAACCACCGGTTCGGTTTAAAACGTGGTTAATGGAGCATACCAAGCCGCGGTTTCAGTTCGATTCATAGAGCGTGGGTTGAGAATTTTACAAATTTTTGCAATTTTCCGGACCGTTCGATTTCCACCCATCGTCTATTTACCAGTCTTCAATCAAAATCAAATGTAATTCTTACTGCCGTCGATTACTCGCCTGTTCTGACGTTTCGGTAGCTTTCCGTTGCATTCTCCTAAGCTCCGATTGCGAAAAAGTAAATACTTTTATGACTGTTTTAATGACCTTTATACTGTTAACTTGCAGTTTTTTTACTCCCCGAGGTCTTGTTATGCTATTGGCATAACTTTAAACAGAGGCACACAGCATCTTCTAAATCAAAACCAACACCAGACTGTACAAGCCACATGCGCGCAAAACACCACAACAACATTTCCTTTTTTGATTGGACTTGGCACTCAGGTGAGCATCGGCCGACGTCTGAAGCAAGACCAAAATTTTTGCATCACTTCATAAACAGGAGTTTTGTTGTTTTTAATTGAAACCATAATGAATGTCTTCTTTATGACTGTTTTAATGGTGTTTTTGCGCGCAAGCTGCCTTTGGAATTCCCAAACAGTTTTGCCTTCGCTGGCATGGAGAGACTGTTCTTTTGATAGACATTTCAGGCTGAAGATCGCTGATGAGTGAGGATTTGGTCCCTCATGAAACGTCGTCCGATCAACCTGAAACCTCCTTTGTTGTGTTGTGTGCCTCTGTTTAAAGTTATGCCAATAGCATAACAAGACCTCGAGCCAGTAAAAACTCCAAGAACACGTAAATATAAGTATTAAGTCTTGCAAGCCGAACCCCTCTATAAGATTCATAGGCAAGAAAAGAGGCGGCAATTACAGAAGACAAAAGCCCGACAAAATGTTTTTTTATGAGAAAAACACTACAACAATGCCAGGCTCTCCATAAAGTTGATTTTACAAATATAATAAAGAAAAACCATATACGAGGTGTGCTCAAAAAGTAGCGCGAATTTTGTGTTTTTTCAAAAATTATTTATTTATTCATGAATATCTATTTTGTCTCCTTCAAAGTAATCCCCATGAGATATTATACACTTGTGCCAACGGTTTTTCCAATCTTCGAAGCACTTCAAAAATCATTTTTTTATCTTGTTCAGCTCCTCTTTCGATGCCGTCTTTATCTCGTCAAGCGTAGCGTAACGTCGTCCTTTCATGGGCCTCTTCAGTTTAGGGAACAAGAAAAAGTCACAGGGGGCCAGATCTGGGGAATACGGTGGCTGCGGCATCATTAGTGTGTTGTTTTTGGCCAAAAAGTCGCGCACAAGCAACGATGTGTGAGCAGGGGCGTTATCGTGGTGCAAAAGCCAATTTTTGTTCTTCCACAAATCCGGGCGTTTCTGGCGGATTGCTTCGCGCAAATTGCGCATAACTTGCAGGTAATATTCCTTATTGACCGTTCTTCCCTGTGGCAAGAACTCATGATGCACCACGCCCCTGCAATCGAAGAAAACTGTCAGCAAAACTTTCACATTCGACCGAACTTGGCGCGCTTTTTTCGGTCTTGGTTCGTGCGGCAGCTTCCATTGAGATGATTGAGCTTTGGTTTCCACGTCATAACCATAAACCCACGATTCGTCACCAGTTATGACCCTCTGGAGCAAATTTGGGTCGTCGCGGACAGAGTTTAACATCTCATTAGCAATGTTCATGCGATGCTGTTTTTGGTCGCAATTGAGCAATTTTGGTACGAATTTCGCGGCGACCCGTCTCATGCCCAAATCATTGAAAAAAATCTAATGGCACGAGCCAATCGATTTGTTTAGCAACTTCTCTAACGGTGATTCGACGATTGGCCAATACCATTTTCTCCACTTCATTAATTTTTTCGTCTGTTGTTGAAGTGCTCGGGCGTCCGGCACGCTCTTCGTCGTTCACATCTTCTCGGCCTTCTGAGAACATTTTGTACCACCGATAAACGTTGCTTCGGTCCAAGGTAGCTTCTCCGTATGCCACAGTCAACATTCGGAATGCATCCGCGCACTTAATTTCGTTTTTCACACAAAATTTGATACAGGTTCTTTGATCCATTTTTTTCAATAGGTAAAAATCGAAGACGATCCAAAACACGTGCAAGCAAAGCAGCTGTCAACAATTAAGTGAACATTCAAAATGGCCGAGCTTGTCGGCATAAGTGAGAGACATGAGTACCAACATAACGCCACAAAAAAATCGAAATTCGAATATACGTAACTAGCGAAAATTCAAAATTCGCGATACTTTTTGAACACACCTCGTAGCTGTCTTAGAAAAGTAGTCTTAAAAAACTTTTTTGTTTTCAATGGAAATGTCCTCAAAATTGGCATGTATTTGTTTAATATGCTGCCACACGATTCTTCAAAGTTTTTTCAAAATCGGATGACTATAGCATATAGCTGTCATAGGAACGATCGGTTCTAGTTTTAGTGAGAAAAACTTTTTTGTTTTCAATGGAAATGCCTCCAAACTTCGTATTTCTTAGTTAACTATGCTTTTCCATGATTCCACCATATATGGTCGAAATCGGACATCTATAGAGTATAGCTGTCATAAAAAAGTAGAGTCTGAAAAGTAGTCTTAGTTAGAAAAACTTTTTGATTTCCAATGGGAATGTCCTCAAAACTAGCATGAATTTGTTTTATATGCTCTTTTACAATTCTACAAATTTTGGTCAAAATTGGATGATAGCTCCCATAGGAACGATCGGTCGAAAACTAGTTCTTGTGAGAAAAACTTTTTTGTTTTCAATAGAAACGTCTCTTACGTTGGCATATAGTTATTTTATATAGTTTTACACAATTCTACAAAGTTTTGTCAAAATCGGATGACTATAGCATATAGCTGCAGTATAAATGATCGGTCGAAAAAGAAGTTCTAGTGTGAAAAACTTTTTTGTTTTTAATGGAATCGCCTTCAAAAATGTACTTGTTAGTTTTTTACGCTTCTCCAAGATTCGGCCGAGCCGAAGTTAACTTTCCCCTATTTTTTTTTGATACAATACGCTGAGAAAATTTTCCCAAAGTTTCAAGCCAATCTGAATTAAAGTCTAGTTAAAAGTTCGACTGTATTTCATAATATGCCTTTATGAACCGTTAGCTCCAAAAACCATGTAATGAACTGAACCGGCGGTTGAGAAACTGTGTGAATCACTAAACCGAACTAGTACTTATTTTCGAGTGGTTTGCACTCAAAATAATACTAGAAATTGTCAAAATGATATTAAGTGTATTAATTTGATCCTTAACTTTTTTAATTTGATACGAAAATGTATTCATTTGAAGCTTAACATTTCCAATGTAAAGTGAGAGAAATGTTATGGGTAAGATTATCTGTGAGTTGTTTTTTGTGAAGTGTTCCTTTATAAAAGCTAACTGAGAAAGTTCCCTGGGGAAAAGTTTTCTGAGGCATTGTCCTACTTTACTTCCTGTATTGATTATGAGTTCCGTTACCCATCTGTGGCCGGAGTGGCTCAGTGGTTAGTGTGCGCGACTGCTGAGCATGAGGTCGTGGGTTCGATCCCGCCTCGGAACATCTAAGGAAAAGTTTTTTTCTTTGAATAAAACTTTACACCCGGCCACACCTCTTGCTGTTGGCGCCAGCATTGCAGTAATTAGCCATGAAAAGCCTCTCAAAAACTGCGGTTCGATTCGGGGTTAATGTAGGTCCCCTTTCTTGTGCTAAAACTAGAAGCGCACAAGCCAAGAGATTGAGAGAGGCTCGGCTTTGGCCCCTCGGGGCTGTTGTCATCTTGACAAGCCGATTTTACTTTACTTTTACCCATCTTGGGTGCAGTGAGATCAGTCTCCTAATGTCTTGTGCACAGATACCAGGTTGCTCCCGATAGTCTACGCAGACATATCTCTGAGATGAGATTTTGCCGCAATTCCATATACTGGATATTTTCAGTCTGGAGCAATGATGTCCTTGTATATGCACTTTATTTTGGAAGAAGAGTTAGTTTCTGCTAAAGAGAAGTCTTCCCAGTTTCTGTATTCTTCCATATAGCAAAACCCTACAAGCGCATTGTTATGGGTTTTGAGTGTGAGGCGCTTGTCTTAATAAGGACAGACTGCGGCTTGTGTATCTACCATAGATTGTTAATTCATAGCTGATTTGGACTAAAGTTTAATTCCTGCGGACCCCCAGATTTCCACATGATTTGAATAGTGAGACACTCTAGCATTGTGGATATACTGCTTGAAGGAATAAGCAAAAGATTTCGTTGCAGCGGTGGGCAACTGGCGCTCTAGCAGGTGTCTGTCTTCGAAGTAAGTTACAACAACAAAATTTTTGCATACGGCTACAAAAACAAAATATATGCTGTGTGAGGATCACTGCTCGATTCGCACCTTGCTAATAAGGGGCTGTTGGACTGCTCCGGAACTAAAATTTAATGCCCACCGCTGTTTTAACTGAACTGAGGTACTTGGGAATGAGTTCAGCTGTCTCGAAGTCGAAAAAGTTACGTTTGTTTACAACTATAACACAACTTAGGCATAGAAACACCAAACTGAGCTGGATGCCTATACAGTACTGTTTCATGGATGACCAAATTCAATCTTCTTTAGGCGTTTACTAATGAATCCCGACTGTTTGGCTAACCTTATTACTAATTAAACATTAGCAAGGTCGTCAAACAAATTACAAACCTGAACCGAGATACATAATCTCAATAGAAAGTCATATAACGAATCCGAGGAGACATCAATTTGTGTGCTCTCTGCGAACTTATACCTGGGTAAGAGCAACATTTTCAAGGCAAGAACTTTAAGGCATTCTAAAGGGTCAAATCTGAGGGCATTATAGATGGCATAGTACAGGATAAAGGTGGATGGAAGTGAGGTGATATAATGTAAATTCCTTTACTTTAACATTGATTTTTCCCAACCTCTGATCGCGACAGCTTCATTTGCCATGTTCTGCCTTTCCCTTTTGACTGTTGCCTTGCAACACATTTGTGCCAACTTTATTTTTTTTTGTTGGTATTCCTCTCGAAAAAGAAAACAATATTGTAGGCGTGGTCCTCACGCATACGCAAACAAGAGGCTAGCCAGTGAGTCGCCAAAGGCACTAAAGAGAGAGGGGGGCGGGAATGATTCTCTAATAACATATTGCTCGAATGCATGCAACAAGGGTAGAGAAGGAAGGTGGTAGAACTTGCAAAGTGCAAAAGTTGCACAACAAAATTGAATTTTTAATTTGCTTGCCAGCAACAGTGAAAGAAGGAGAAAGCCAACGTAAAAGTTGACGACGACAACAAAAAAAAAAAACATGATGAAAGTAAAGGAGCAAAAGGTAGGTGAAAAACGGCACACACACTCGCACACGCACGCATATTACTTACACACACACACACACACACACACACTGTGAACAACCAAGTTAAGTTCAATATTTTTGGGAGCAAAGGCAAGAATGGGGTTGAAGGCGTGGCCAAACAAAATAAATACAAGCCCCAAATTGTCCATAAAATGCAAGAAAATAAAGTACAAAAAGGAAGAAGAAAAAAAAAAAGAAAAGCAGACAGACAGGACACAGTTGAGCAAGGAGCAAGTGCAGCAGGAGAAAGGAGCTATGGTGGAGGTAAACCCGAACCGACGGATGCGTGTGCATTCTGGCACATTTTCAAGTAATTAAAGGACGCAGAAATTGACTGGATTTCCTTTTGTCTAGGGGCGGCGCAGAAGATATTTAAAAAACAAGTAAGAGAGGCGGTCAAGCCCGACTTTAATATACTCTGTAGCTTCCAAAGTGTGTAAAGTGCTGCCCATCGCCGTTGCGGCCGCTGCACAGTGGACGAAGGCTTAACTAGCGGAAGAAAATTAATATCTTCTAAAATAACAAAGTTTTTTGGTAGCGGTTTTTTTTCTTTAAACAATAATTTATAAAGGAATTATTTTGAGAAAGTTTTAACTTTTTCCGATAAAATCTTCTATTTTATTAATTAAAATATAAAAAACTTTTTTTTAAATATAAAAAAACTTATTTTTTTATTCCTAAAACATTTTGAAATCAATTTAAAAATTAAATATTAATTATAAAAAAATAGGGGAAAGTTAACTTCGGCTCGGCCGAAGTTTTGTATACCCTTGCAGCTTCCATTGACAAAAAAACAAAAAGTTTTTCTAACTAAGACTACTTTTTGGACCTTACTTTTCTATGGGATCTATACTTATAGATGTCTAATTTCGACCAAACTGGGAGAAATCATGGAAAAGCATATAACACTGTTAATTACGAAATTTGGAGGTGTAAAAGTATATAAAATAAGTGATGCCAATGTAAGGACGTTTTCATTAAAAACAAAAAAGTTTTTTTTCACTAGAACTAGTTTTTTGACCGATCGTTTCATACTGCAGCTATATGCTATAGTCATCCGATTTTGACCAAACTTTGTAGAAATGTGTCAAAAGTATATAAAATAAGTGTATGCCAATGATAAGGACGTTTTCATTAAAAACAAAAAAGTTTTTCTCACTAGAACTAGTTTTTCGACCGATCGTTCCTATGGGAGCTATATGCTATAGTCATCCGATTTCGACCAAACTTTGTAGAATTGTGTAAAAGTATATAAAATAAGTGTATGCCAATGATAAGGACGTTTTCATTAAAAACAAAAAAGTTTTTCTCACTAGAACTAGTTTTTCGACCGATCGTTCCTATGGGAGCTATATGCTATAGTCATCCGATTTCGACCAAACTTTGTGAAATCATGGGAAAGGATAGTAAACTAAGAAATACGTACTTTGGAGGCGTTTCCATTAAAAACAAAAAAGTTTTTCTCTTTAAGACTAGTTTTTCGACCGATCGTTCCTATGGCAGCTATATGCTATAGTCATCCGATCCGGCCGGTTCCGACAAATGTGCAGCGTATTTGTACCAAAAGACTTCGTGCAAAGTTTGGTGAGGATAGCTTTAAAACTGACGGAGGAAGATAGCATAGAAACAGACAGCGGACGGACAGACGAGGCTAAATGAACTCAGCTCGTCATGCTGATCAAGAATATATATACTTTATGTGGTCGGAGATGCTTCCTTCAATGCGTTACAAACATCCGCACAATTTTATAATACCCTCTGCAAGGGTAAAATTAACCTCACCAACACTCCACTTTTTAATTAGGATCAGGATTAGCTTCCCATTAACACAAAAAGTTTTTCTCACTAGAACTTCCTTTTCGACCGATCATTATCTATGCAGCTATATGCTATAGTCATCCGATTTTGACAAAACTTTGTAGAATTGTGAAAAAGTATTTAAAATAAATATTTGCCAACGTAAGGGACGTTTCCATTAAAAACAAAAAAGTTTTTCTCACAAGAACTAGTTTTTCGACCGATCGTTCCTATGGCTGCTATATGCCATTGTCATCCGATTTCGGCCAAAATTTGTAGGACATTTCCATTAAAAAACAAAAAAGTTTTTCTAAGACTACTTTTCAGACTATACTTTTCTATGACAGCTATACTATATAGATGTCCGATTTCGACCAAACTTGGTGGAGTCATAGAAAAGCATAGTAAACTAAGAAATACAAAGTTTGAAGGCGATTCCATTGAAAACAAAAAAGTTTTTCTCACTAAAACTAGTTTTTCGACCGATCGTTTCTATGACAGCTATATGCTATAGTCATCCGATCCGGCCGTTTCCGACAAATGTGCAGCGTATATGTACCAAAAGACTTCGTGCAAAGTTTGGTGAAGATAGCTTTCAAACTGACGGAGGAGATAGCGTAGAAACAGACAGACGGACGGGCAGGGCTAAATCAACTCAGCTCGTCGTGCTGATCAAGAATATATATACTTTATGTGGTCGGAAATGCTTTCTTCTATGCGTTACAAACATCCGGTCAATTTTATAATACCCTCTGCAAGGGTATAAAAACTCAAATGGTCCCACTGTGCGCCGTTATTAAGTTTTTCAAGATTTTCGAAATGTAATTTTCCTTAATTTTCAAATATTTTTTGTGCATTTTGTTACCAACAAAATAAAAAGTAAGGAATATTTATTGCCTAAAGTGAAGGTCTTTCTATTTCCCCAAAAAAGTTCTTACATTGCCATATTTTGTGGTTCACACAGGCCAATATTTTGGGTAGTTTTTAGCTGTTTTAGTTTATTTTTCTGAGTGTAGGACTTATGGCTGTGGGTTTTTGAGCAGTAAACAATGGATTGAAGCGCCGATTGCGTAGGTGATTCTATCGACAGCTCTTTTGTGTAAAGGTGGTTGAGTAATGTGAACTTGTATAGAAAGTGGGTGAAAAGTGAGTGAAAATACTCGTAAAGGTTTTAAAAATTCGTTTTGGAACTTTTGCAGGTACAGAGTATATTACAGTCGGGCCTTACGGACTTTTTTGTTTGATTTGTTTTTGTACCAAGTGTCAGAGAGCCGCATAAGTTAGTTGTGCAGCATTCAACAAAATGTGCGCACCAAAGTATGCTACACAATTTGTGCTTTTGGATCCTTTTGTGTGGAATTGTTTGTGCGATTTCAAACTGTTTCCCAAAAAGTGTGCAATTTTTAAGTCTTGTTACTCGGGCAAATACAAATAAGGGAAAATAAAAATGGAAACAAAACATAGATGAATGATGGATGCACTTCTTCAACCCACCGCACCCCCCACCCACTTTTGCACTTGTGTGTGTTGTTGTTGTTGTGTGATATATATGTTTGGCCGGTAGATATAGAAATGGAGGGAGAGAGGTGGGGTATTCATACATAAATGTATCTGCTATATAAGAGCAATGTGCATCCAGTAGATACATATGTATCACTGGTTCTGAAGCTGAACTCAGTTGTGTGTCGGTGTGTGTGTGTGTGTGTCTGTCTGTATATTCAGTATCTCATGAGCTGCAGCTGCAGCAGCAGCAGCAACTCGGCTGGTGGAGAGGGGGCAGGGGGTAGGGATAACTATGTGCAAAGTGCCACAGAGAGATGTGCATGTCGATGTGGATGATGGTGGACCAACTAACTACCCAACCAGGCCCCCTCTTTCGCTCTACTCCCTCCAACATTCCGTCCATCACCCTGTACTTCTTTTGGTGTGTTCTTGTGTGGCAGCAGCAGCAGCAACTAAAAGCAAAATCAGCAGCCGCTGCCAGTTAGCTGCTGCTGCAGCTAGAATCCAACGAAAATGCGTTGCCAGGCGCGCAAACACAACAAACAAACTGAAAGCTTAGGACCTAGCGATGGGAGCGTGAGCTAAATTTCAAAATGAAAGATATCAAAACTGAAACAGTTGGTCAAGCCCAAACATATAAAATTCCAAAATTTAAAAGCAACTTGGCTCCAGTTAAAAAGTTATAGGGATAGGGGGAGCTTAAACGTCCGAAGAGGCGTCCCACCGTGATTCTGAGACTCCGGAACATTCTCTAGCGCAATGCGACAAACAAGTTGAGTTTAAGGTCACGTTGAGATTCGCAGAAACGTCTGAGCAGGAGATTAATCGACGCTAGGAACTTGCTAAACGCATCACATCCCAGAGATCTGTTGAGACTTCACAACAATCTCAATCGTGGTTAAAAAGTGGAGGGGCAGTACAGGCTAATATCTGCAAAATCGGCGGAGCAGGCGAGCAATCGACGCCAACAGTTTGCTATCGCACATCGCATCCCAAAATTTTAAGAGAGAAAACTAGATAAAAAAAAAAAATGACGCGTGATGCGCCTACTAAAATCCTCCGTACCGAAATTAAAGATGTTTCACATCTTACCACGAAGAACCCACGCTCAGCTGAAAACTACGTTTATGCCTCAGATTTGAAATTGATTCCGACTTAATGGCCAATTAAGTTTTTTTTGCAATGCTGCTATTATTTTTCCACCTTATTTTTTTTAAATTAATTGTTCCTTAATCACTGTTAAATGGTTTGAAATACGATACAGTCTCTTAGCTCTACATTTCTCATTATCTGTGGGGGCTGGGCATAATAGTCATTGCAATAGACTTTCCTTGGGGCAAGAAGGACTTTAATTGACCGCGAACAAAAAGTAACACAAAAGAAATAATCTTTGGAAAAAGGATAGACAATCTCTTGGTGGGAGTATTTCAGTCAGGAAATCAGGTATTTCATTGGATAAATTCTGTTCTACCGCCGTCCACCCACCATTTCCTTCTACCGAAAGAAAATATTTCAGAATTCTAACTTAAACTAGCTCTATCCAGAATGTTTATCTACTATTAAAGGACTCCTTCTTTATGCCGATGATATTGTGATACTAGCAGACGATATACGAGGTGTATTCAAAAAGTATCGCGAATTTTGAATTTTCGCGGGTTACGTATATTCGAATTTCGATTTTTTTGTGGCGTTATGTTGGTACTCATGTCTCCCACTTATGATGACAAGCTCGGCCATTTTGAATGTTCACTTAATTGTTGAAAGCTGCTTTGCTTGCACCTGTTGTGGATCGTCTTCGATGTTTACCTATTCAAAAAAATGAATCAAAGAACCTGTATCAAATTTTGTGTTCCGAATGTTGACTACCTTGGACCGAAGCAACGTTTATCGGTGGTACAAAATGTTTTCAGAAGGCCGAGAAGATGTGAACGACGAAGAGCGTGTCGGACGCCCGAGCACTTGAAC
>JAEIFV010001199.1:0-80144 GCA_018904265.1 Lordiphosa collinella
TTAGAGTTTAGGCACTTGCATCTAATCTTTTTAACTGTCCATATTGGCCTCATCCTGGTGTACCATTGTATTGGCACCGCTGTGTTCGACCTCTGTGCTTCTTTTGCTTCAGTTTATTTTCAGGAACAGAGCATCGTTTTCCCAGCTTTGATATAGTGTCAACGTTTGTTAACACTTCTGCGACTTGAAGCCAAAAGTCAGATGATCCCTAAAACAGATAATATATTTGCCTTGTGTACATATATACGCTGGCCCAGCATTGCTCACTGTCAAAGTCCAGTAGATGAAAAAAAAATAAAACATTCAAACACTTACAGCGTCTGCTTTTTAATAATTTTACATCTTCCGATTATGCTGTCCGATCAGATTAACCTCCCATATGCTCAAATGGGAGTTCAATTTGAACATATTATTTTTGGCTGAGTTGATCGGCGTGAAGGATTCCAGCGAAGTTGAATTCCAATAAAACAACTTTGATATCTACCCATTAAGTAAGTGATAATCCACTCTACCAAAATCGGCGACATGTGTTAAGAAGAACCACTAGGACTTTTCTATGTAACTCGGTTAATTATCAGTTTATTATTTGTGATTCTGTTATTCAGCAGAGTCTTAGCTTCAAAAATTAATGTAAAATAATTGTCAAATAAGGAAGAAAATTCTGATGCCGGGGCACTTCTCTGGCCAATCTGACAACACAATTTGATGCCGCACCTAGATCTGGCTTGTAACACAGTACTACGTTTTCATTACTTGAATCAATCTCGAATTTGTAGCAGTAGCCCGTACTACCGCTCAAACTACCTTTTCTCCATACCAGATATCTTTTTGATCGTTTTGCTTGAAGCAGTGGTATTAAAAGCACTGGGTCGTTTGGCTCTTCGATGTCTACATCATCTCTGTGGTAGAAAAGTCGAGTTCATCCTCTATCAACACCGTCAAAAATTTTAGCGATTTGCAAAGTCAGTGGTTCCTTTGCTGACATTTTCCCTAAGTAAAAGTGTGGAGTTGATATATTTGTGGTGCCCATAGAGAACATAAAACACAAACTTCAAATCCAAGAATACCGACTTACATAAAAACTACCCACCCGACAATCGACCTCGAGAACGGATCCGTTCTCGACATTTCAGAAATTTTCTCTTACTAAAACTATCGAGAACGTGTTCCGTTTTCGGTCCGAAAAGGTATTACTTGTTCGCTCGGATTTGTGGCAGCAAACCGTAAGTTCTCGATACACGTTTTCGGATCCGTTCTCGACACCTTCTCGTTAGCGAAAACGGATCGAAAACTGAATCTTTTTCCGTTTGATGCCCGCATCTCTGAGGAAAACAGGATTTTGAATTTAGAGAAACTATCGTAATAACGCGATATGAGTTTGAAACCCGCATCTCAAGGAAATGCGGACTTCGATTTAGAGAAACTTACGTAATTCTCGTAGGTCTGGATACAAACATCATAGGTTAGTCAGCCTGTAAATATAGTCAAGCGATGTAAAATCTGCCACAAGCCTACTCAAGGGACTTGAAAAAAAATTTCAGGTGAACCTGCCGTGAAAGGTCCTGCACCTGAATTCCCTGCTTCTTAACCTATCACGAGTCGAAATAAGAGATATATCAGTACCCACATATTTTAAATGTTTAGTTTATAGTTTTCTGAAAAAAATTAATTTAAGCAGAAAACACTCAGAATTTGTGCAGCATATTGTTGTATTTACGATCTCTGACCCCAACTGGACAACAACAGCAACGCGCCAAATATCTCCAAACTTGAAGCCGATTTCTGCAGATATAATCTGGACATTCTAGGCGTCAGCGAAATCTGATGTGGACAGGCAGCGCCGGTATGTTTCCCCCCTGAAAAAATCAAAAGATGATCTACGCTGGAAAAATGTCGGAAAACCGTGAGGCCGGGTAGGATTGATGATGTCCCAATCGGCTCACGAAATTATGTTGAACTGGGAGGCAGATTATCTGAGCGGATAATATAACCGCCAGATACAAAGGCAAAGTATTGGAACATCAGCATCCTGCAGACATTTGCTTCAACGGAGCTAGCTTCCCAAGATGACAAGGACGACTTTACAGCCGATTAGATGGGGCTTACAAGAAAATACCCCGTGTGGATATCATCATCGTGATGGGAGGCGCAACATGTAAACTCGGATCTTGAAGCAACAGCCTCGGCCACATAATGGGGAAGTACAGGTCGGCGACCGCAACGAAAACGGAGTCCGCTTTGTAGATTTCTCAGCGAACCAACTGGTAATTGGCAGAACCATATTCCAACATAAAACAGCACTCAGTGTCCTGGGTTTCGCCCTCCGGTGAATACCAGAATCAAATAGATCACCTGGCCATGTCGCGCCGCTTTCGCGGCTGCCTTTATGGATGTGCGGAACAAAAGAGGAGCGGACATAGGAAAACTCCTTACGACCATCATCTAATGGCGGCGGTCATTCGTCTTAGGACGGCTGCGATTGCTAAAACTATTGCGAGACCAAAGGCGAAATACTTCACCAAACCGACTGGTAAACGGCGGTTAAGGACAGCTTTAAGACGAGTTTTACTATTTGCTGTTCCCAATTCCGAACGATTTGGTTACGTTTCGACTTTTCGAACTCGGTTTCGAAAACAGCTGGCTGGCTGGCCCGCGTACGTGTTTGTTTATCGTCGGCAGACAGAGTTGTCATCATCTCCTAATTTAAATTTATAAAGCTTTATTTACTTTAAATCAATTTAATTTTTATACCCTTCAGACGGGTATTTAAAATTGTCTCGGATGTTTCAAATATGGTAAACATAGCTAAGGAAAAGCATATCGTCCGATCTAAATAAAGTATATATATTCTTGATCAGCACGACGAGCTGAGTTGATTTAGCCTTGTCCGTCTGTCCGTCTGTCCGTCTGTTTCTATGCTATCTCCTCCGTCAGTTTTAAAGCTATCCTCCCCAAACTTTGCACAAAGTCTTTTGGTACAAATACGCTGCACATTTGTCGGAACCGGCCGGATCGGATGACTATAGCATATAGCTGCCATAGGAACGATCGGTTGAAAAACAAGTCTTAAAGAGAAAAACTTTTTTGTTTTTAATGGAAACGCCTCCAAAGTACGTATTTCTTAGTTTACTATCCTTTCCCATGATTTCACTAAGTTTGGTCGAAATCGGATGACTATAGCATATAGCTGCCATAGGAACGATCGGTCGAAAAACTAGTTCTAGTGAGAAAAACTTTTTGTTTTTAATGAAAACGTCCTTATGATTGGCAACACTTAATCTAATACTTTTACACAATTCTACAAAGATTGGTTGAAATCGGATGACTATAGCATATAGCTGCCATAGGAACGATCGGTCGAAAAACTAGTTCTAGTGAGAAAAACTTTTTTGTTTTTAGTGGAAACGTCCTTATCATTGGCATACACTTAATCTATATACTTTTACACAATTCTACAAAGATTGGTCAAAATCGGATGACTATAGCATATAGCTCCCATAGGAACGATCGATCGAAAAACTAGTTCTAGTGAGAAAAACTTTTTTGTTTTTAATGATAATGCCCTTTTTATTGGCATATTCTTATTTTATATACTTTAACACATTTCTACAAAGTTTTATCAAAATCGGATGACTATAGCATATAGCTGCAGTATGAATGATCGGTCGAAAAAGAAGTTCAAGTGAGAAAAACTTTTTGTCTTAAATGACATCGCCTCCAAATTTCGCAATTAACAGTGTATTATGCTTTTCCATTATTTCACCAAGTTTAATCGAAATCAGACATCTTTATAGTATAGATCCCATAGAAAGTAACGTCCCAAAAATAGTCTTAGAAAAACTTTTTTGTTATCAATGGAAGCTGCAAGGGTATAAAGCAAAACTTCGGCCGAGCCGAAGTTAACTTTCCCCTATTTTTCCTGTTGTACTGAGGAGTCTTTTTTTCTAAAAAAAAATCATTTTCTTTATGATACAAAATTTTCCTTTTCCCCGATCACAGCGAAGACCCATTTTGATGCTTCACAAAATTGGCGGGAAAAGTAGAGAATATTTCGTCCAAATCGCATGGGATAGGACGCCCAAACCACGAAACCTAAAAAAATGTGTCTTGAAGCTTCATTTAAACTACTTGTCAATTGTTCATTACTTCACACTTGTCGCCTTCACATACTTTATGAAATAATTGGATTCAAACGGTATGTTGCAGATACCATCACGGCCATATAAAGGGTTAAGTCGCGGGATCAATTTGACATTCGCTGCAACACACAAACTCGTTAATTACTTCAGTGATGACACCTTTTAACCAGGGCTTAATACCGAAACGATTTTCGGTACCGGTACAGGTACTGGTGACCGAAATGAATAATTCGGTTTTTAATTTATTTCGGTTTTCGGTTTCGATACGGTACCAAGTTTTTTATTTCCGGTAAGCCGGTACGTATCGGTATAAGTAAAATTTTGTTTAAAAAATTCTCAGATAAGTCATACAACCCACATTTTATTACCTTTGAAATATAAAGAGGAATATTCAACATTAAGTTTCAGTCGTTTGACAGCATTTAAAGTAAAATTATAATCGCTCTTTACCATTTTCGCTATTATTTTACGAAGAAACCCCCCCCCCCCCCCCCCCCCCCCTGAAATGCTGTTTTTCGAATTTTAATTTTGACTTTTATAAGTTTTATATGTTGCAGTAACATAATTGCATTCAATGTGTTTGGGTCCATACGACTTCGAAGCAGATGCATTATAAATTTCACGCTAGAGAATAGGCGTTCCACGCTATCCATTGTAGATGGAACAGAAAACACATCTTTTGAAATCTCAAATTATACTGAGAACTTTTTAGAGGACTCTGACCACCACTTAAGAATGTTTTCTTGGTTTCGAATATATTTCTGTGCAGAAAAATTTAATGAGTTCACCCAGCTTACTTGTTGAAAAATCTGATGTGTTTTATCACTAAATTTATTTTCTTGCAACATCACATTATGCATCAACTTCGTCGGCGCTTTCAAACAAGCTATTGTAAGCCATTCATTATTATGCAGTGATTGATCAGCAACAGACTAAGTTTGAGCATAAATATTTGTTAAAAGGTAAAGGGAATTATTGCTGCTTTTAAGTGCATTTTTGGACCTTTTCAAAAAAAATCTTATTTGAGAAAACGGAAATAGTTATTTTTAAATTCATTATTTTTTTATTGCGTTAAGAACATATTGTAATTAAAAAAAAAATTTATATTTTTTCTTCGTAAGAGGGCTGTTCCAAAAGTTGTCAGCCTTCAAAGTTGGACGTCGAAAAAAAGGTATGCTGCTGGCGGCACGGATAACTCCACTTCGGATCATCTGAAATGGAAAAAGTAAACGGCGTTAGATTCAGAACTGAATAATTCGGGCCCCTTTTTCATTCATATCTTTCCCCCCCCCGCGCCCCCCTTGAAATGAAAAATCGATTTTGGGCAATTTTTCGGTAGTTTAATTAATAAAAAAATAGTAAAACTATGGTTTATTAAATAGGGGCCATAATGCTGACAATTCTGCGTCGATTGTCACCAGTGCCCTCAGCCCATTTTCAAAAACACGTGGTTTCCCAAAAAGAACAGATAAAGGAGATTAAAGTTTGCAGTTGCTAGGCAAATCGGGTCACTTTTGGGTCATTAAAAAGGGCTATATCTAAAAGTATTTCGAATTTCAAAAAATCTGTTAGGACGATATTCTCAAATATCCAAGCTATAAAAATGTGCTCAAAAAAAAATCAGAAAAATTTTGCCTTAAAGTTTAGTGTTGCTCACCTAAGCTTGTTCTAATAAGCATACCATTTCGCGAGGAACTAAGTCCGTAAGAATGTCGTTATCTGCGTCCAACAAATTTGAAGAAATGTTGAAGATATTTTTATGATTTCCTTCTTCGCATTACAAACATCTGAACAAAATCATTATGCTCTCTGCGAAGGTAAAAAAAAAGCCGAACCGTACCGGTACTAACGTTTCCGGTTTTGTTCCAGTTCGGTTCCAATAACGGTAAACGGTATTCGGTTCTCAAAAAAACTATCGGTTCGGTTTCCGGTTCCGGTACGAGATGTGAAACGGTTTATTTCAGTTAACGGTTCCGGTTCCGGTGAGTATTAATCCCCTGCTTTTAACATTTTCATTTTGAAATTAATCAAATTTGGTTTAAGTGCTTATGCAATATTTATTTTTAGTAATCACAAATATAACGAAGAGAAAGTCGGTCAAGCCCACTGTGCATATTCTGTACCAACGAAAGTAGATACTCCAGTATGAATTTTGATTCTGCATTTGCAAGATGACAGCAGCGCTGCCACTGCGCTGCTGCATCAGACATTCTTTTTGCTCTAACTTGGCTGCCGTTTGTCCGATCTTAACCATTTCGTTGGCGGGTCGAGAAATAATCCTGATTACTAAATATGTCCAGATATGAGGAATTTTCTAATAAGCGGGGTCGTGGAAAAAATTTAAATAAAGAAGTTTATCTGCAAGCAAGTATAAAAGCTGCCTTACACTTGTCATATATCTCTAAAAAAGAAGGTTGTCAAATTTTTCCATATGGGTCTAAATGGGCCTTTTGCGTCGCTGTGAAGGTAGGGTTATCTACCGCGAGCTTCAACACGGAGACACCGAACCCTTCTGAAATTTAAATAGAATGAACAACTCTACTTTCCACAAGCTTCTTATGTTTCTGAGACTTAAAATTGAAAAGAGGATACATTTTAAGATGCTATTCCCTCACAGGCACGATAAACAATTTTTTTTTTTACATTTGCTACAGTTTATTCTTTACAGCTACCTTGCAAGGAACTCATTTGCGTCCATATCTCTGTGTTACATTCCAGGATTTCCCAACCGGAAATTTCAATAATCGTACCAGAAGTCCTTAACGCAATTGCCGACTTAGTTAAAACGAATTTATTTAAAGGTAGTTCATCCTTTCAAAACCTTAATGCCGATTGCTTCTAATACCCCGTAATTTCATTATGTAGATGCATCAATCAGCAGGAATGGCGAAGCATTGCGAAAGCAGTTCGTCTGAACTTCCACTCCATAATTTTTTTCATAAGGTGGCAAACATGTTTCATTTGATCAGAAGGAATGATGGATCATTTTATTACAACTATTCAAATTCCATTTACAAAACTCCCACGTTCAAAGGCATTTTGAAAATATTCAAAATTCCCGGATGATGCAGTTTTACCTGGCGGTGCAACGAATATGCCATTTGCTATAGTTGCCAATGAAGGCTGGCATTCAAATGAACTACTCGAATGATACAGCCACTTCGACAATGAAAGGCACTAGTAACGAGGTGTTTAACTACAGGTTGAGCTGTGCTAGGCGTGTAGTTGAAGTGGGCCCAGCGTTTTAGTTATTAAACAGATTTGAATTCTGTTGACAACAATTAATCTTAGATCTCAATTGATTGAGAAATTCTAGAAATATTTTTATATTAGCTACCATGAAGATTCTGCAACGGCTTTCTACTCACACTTTTGGCTGCCCATTTTCCCACATAAATGAAACGCAAATTTTATTTTTTTTCAACTTGATAGTCGGAGTTCTCAGCTTAGGTTAATCGATAAATTAAATCGAGTGTATCGAAAACAAATTTGGTATTTTATTTTGGGGAAATGGCATCGCCATACCAAACGTCTGTGGTTTCAGCAGAGTTACCTTTTATCAAATAGAACCAGTCTATTTCATCATATTTGTCTAAAGAGATGGCAAAAGTTTCTCGTGGGAGATATTGTTTGGCTATGACATTCTAACTACCAAATATTTAGAAATATATGACAAGTGTACAGGCAGCTTAAGAAGCATACGTCCCATATGTACATGTCAAACCTCTATCTCTTACCATCTCTCAGATCTGTTTGTTCATACGGACACACAGACAGAAGGACGGACAGACGGACACGGCTAGATCGACTCGGCAGTTGATACTGATCAGAATATATATACTTTATAGGGTCGGAATGCTTCTTTCTGCCTGTTACATACTTTTTTGCTCAAACAGATTTGAACTTAATTTACTCTGTGTACCTCTGGTACAGAGCATAATAATCGCTCTTTACCAATCATCCGTCAGTTTTATTGCTTCCTTGACCAAACTTTGGACGAAGTCTTTAAATAATGGGTGACAACTAAAAATCTGCAAAACTTTACAATAACCACAATTCTCAACGGATCTTTATGAAAATTTTTACCCTGTTTATTTATGACTACATATACAAAGACTGCATCAATGGATTTGGTGAAAAAGACCGTTATCAACTATGGCAGCTTCTGAAAAATGTCTCGTAGGCGTCCTGTTGGTCAGTCTATGATATTTTCGACTTCCTGTTGGTTTTGTAAGCTGCAGCACTCGGACTTCCAAAAAAATTTTCTATTGGATGACACTGCGGCAAGTTCTTTGGGTTCCGTTCCTTTTGGAACAAAAGGGATGTCTTTCCACGCTCTGGAAACCCGTAGTCATTTTAATATAATATGAGATGAAGCTTTGTCAGGTCAGAAAACATAATTATTGTCGGAATGATTTTCCCCTAAAAAGGAATCAAAACCTTCTTTAAACACTCGTTTTTGTACACTTCCTCGTTGACTGCAATGCCACTTGGCCAGCACCACGGCTTCAATATGCCCCTCTCAGAGATCGCAATGTAAAGCATAACTTTGGGCTCAAACTTTGCTTGAACTTATATTTCACATCAGCAGGTGTTGACGATACATCGGAGGTGTAAAAAAACATTATTTACCAGTACATGGCTGCGACTCAGACCAAAGAAACTTTCATCGCCTAAAACAAACAAGAGTTGACACGATAATGATTGCACATCCACAGACATTGAGATTTGACAGTTTGTATTTGGTCAGGTGTGTAACTTGGTGCTTTGCTTCTTTACAATATTATTCTTTTCAGCACTTTACGGATGTGTTGTTCGCTGCAATGAAATTTTCTGGCTACATCTCGTTGACTTATGTTGTCTTTGTTGTTAAAAGGTGTGTTTGCTTTCTGACAGCTTGGCCGGCCATAACGTTTGCTTTCAAACACTTCACGTCCATTTTTATTATTTTTCGTTGCAATATACTATAAATAGTGCGTTGTACTTGCCCTTTAGGGTTAAATGGTTTCCTGTAAACCTTTACGCTGTCAGCGTGCATTTCGTAAATTTTACAACGCGATCACGAGACGTTCTTGCTTGGACGGCATGATGGCGACTACTTGTCAAATTTTGGGGGGGCATGAAACGTGTTGACAGGAGAACAAAGAGACATTTCTCGTCCCGGGTGCTTTATGTAAAGCTCAGCTAAGGACGCGCTCTATCATGGTTGTGCAAATTTTAGCTGTCACCGTTATTCTAGTAAAAGCAAAGCCGAAACATAGTCTTGAATTCAGCCCTCAAAATTGGACGATAATTGAATATCAACGAGAAGTGGCATCACTGAGTGGTTCATTTTATTGCAAAGTCCATCTGGCCCTGTCCATTTAAGTATATAAACACCTACATCTCACACCTATAAGAGCCACCAAACTATATTTTTTAATAACTTCTACAGTCCAACGAGCTCTCGAAGTTGGCCATGCTTGACTTTTGCTTACACGCTCGCTTTACGTGTAGATGTCACTTTCGATCCACATTCTAACATTACTTTAAGCCACCTCGTTCGATTCCCTTCAGCTGCACTCAGTTCAACCATTTGAATAGTTGACCGATGCCTTATGCTCGCTCATTGATTTGTAGGGCAGAGAAAATACAAAGCGCAATGCGCAGCTAATGCCGCTTAATAGTTTTTACATTTTTTTGCTGCTGTGGACCTTTGCCTTTGTTCGCGCTGCGACTTGCTGACTTAACTGGTTGGTTCCCCTTTCGAATGCCAATGCTCAATAGCTGGAAAATGTAAATCCCATTGAGTTGGTCGGTGGATTTCTCTATTTTTTCCCTTTCATCCTTTAGCCCAGCGCTTTTTGCTGCTACTGGCGCCGCTCTTAAGCTGCAGCTAATGCAACAAAAGGGCGTGGCCGGGCTCGCCCCAGTTCGCTCACTTTGACTTCAATTGTGGCAAAATGTCTTCATTCGGTTTGATTTTCAATTTCATTGCATTTAAGCGACTTAAGCTGCGTCCTGTGAGTGCCGTATATACGTGTAGCCCATTGTCGTTCAGAATTTATTGACAATTTATGTCATGATTGATGAACGCAATTTGCACGCTTATCACAGGAATAACATTTTTACAGCCAAGTCCGTGATGAAGGTGAAGTTATGAATATTTTCCACAGGGCGGCAATTATTTTGTGTCGTATTTGTTGTACAACAATTTGAACGCAATTGTTGGTCCGCCTGAAAACTAAGGGTTTTATTAGCTCTGGCCACAGAGTGTTGCCCCCGCCCTACTAATGATAGGACCAACAACTTGCTTCAACTGTCAGTGCGCTGCTTTGTCCGGGGCTGAAGCTCAGCACGGCGTATACGTGATTCTATGATAATCATGCTTATTTACAATAAATCTCAGCGCAAGACTGGAAAAAGTGAAGTGTTAGGCAGACAACAACGCGCCTTGTGGGCTTGAGCCCCAAGATGATGATTTATTTAATGCGTAATCTCTGCCAACGCTCGCCAACCAGGATTGGAATAGCACATCATAATCATTATGAGATGACGGCACCTCAGACTGTATTATTATTAGTGCTATTCCCAGAGAGCCGAGTGCTTTGCTCGACACCAAAAAATCAATTAATTGCGCCACTTTGCCGGGGACTACAAAGTTTTCGAGTCCTCGCCTAGCTGTGTTTTTTGGTTGCCACTTTTCAAGTCACGTAATTAACTTGGACGGAGACATCAATCAACGCGATGGACGGGGAGACAGAACACAAATCTGTGTAGTGTAAATGGGGAAAAGTTCTAAAAGAGCCAGCTGGAGTTGTTGGTTTAACTCTGGTTGAAGGGGGCGGTGGGCCAAGTTGTTGTGATTATTATTACTCTTGTCATTATCATTAGAGCGCCACGCACACACATAGAGCTATGACAGCCAGCTACTAAACGCTTGACGACATAAATATTGATTGATTGTTGTCAGACAAAGTTGTTGTCCTTGCTTTCCTTGTGTCCACAGCCAGGTGGCTGTCTGAGGTGTCAACTTTGTGGCTGCTGTAGGAAGCAATAACAATATCTTGAACAGCAAACTGATTCCATTGTTACATGTTTCAAGGAATTCCGCATCACGTCACCCGTTACTAACTTGATGATGCTTGGCCGACATGTGTTTTAACGTTACTGTTGTTACTTGTCATGACAAGAGGAAGGCGTGAAAGTAATCGGCCCTGGGACGAAATGTTATAACCGGCAGAGGACTCAAATTTCAGAAGCATGAATCAATAAGGGTCAGAGATTAGAAACGAAACAAATAACCGTCAAGGTTACGGAAACTGTTATATAGTGGTTATGGGATATGGATTACGTTTAGCGGTTTGGTTGCGGTTATTATTGTAAGATATTGGTAACCAAAATTGACGTCATTTCGAACCGTTTGGACAAATTTAGTATTCGGGTCTTTTTATAGATCCGCTGAAGAAATTTTAAAGATCGGATGAACGATATTCGAGTTATAAGGAAAACAAACTATTATGGGCAGCACCGGTCGCAACGGTGATTGGCAGCACTTCACAGGTACAGAGTATGTTTTAGTCGGGCTTGACCGAATATCTTAAGTGACAACACAACGGAACGAATTCCATGCGTCCTCCTCATCCTTGGACAACATTAAATTGAATTTGGAGTCCTCCAAAAGTTTTTTAGTTTTCGGCCCAACAAACTATATTTTAATATTTGCCTTTGATAGGTTAGGGAACTTCTTCTTATTTGGCCCGATAGTTCTATCACAACCGTTTGACGGTCTCGGCCGCTGCTATTAATGCCCGCCACTCGACTCAGTCTTGTGCGAGCTGGCACCAGTTGGTCGATTTAAGCGCCTCAATGTCTTTTAGCACCTGTTTTTCCCAACTAAGTTTCGGTCGTCCTACACTTCTTCCTTTCCCTAATTCGTTCGCCTTCCGCCTGTACACTTTTTTTTTACTGGAGCTTCTTCATCCATACGAGTAACATGTCCCAGCCAGCGCAGCCGCTGTTGTTTTATGCGCTTGACTAGATCAGTGTCCCCATAGAGCTCATACAGTTCGTGGTTCATACGGGTGCGGAACTCATCGCCAACTGTTTTAGGTCCATAAATCCTCCGAAGGACTGGGATAATAAGCGACTTTATAGCGCGATTTTCGTTTTTCGAGGCTCTGCTCTTGAACTCCTTACTAAGCCCGTAGTAACATCGGTTTGCAAGAGTTATTCTTCTTCGGATCTCCAGACTGATCATTTTATCTCTTTAAACGCGTTTTTCTCGAAATGGCGCATTTTCCGAATGATGGTGATTTCAAAACCAATGATCCGATCACTATCAAATTTTTTTTAAAATGTTCATATGCTCTCCGTACGAGAACTATCGGTTTTTTTGACTGATCAAAATCGAATTTTGCTAGCTAAAAACGACCAAAATTTTGGGTAAAATTGAATTTTTTTAAAACGCCGCTATATTGTCAATTTTTGATTTTTTTTATCGTAGTTCATTGTACAGACAATATTATCTAGTTTAACGAGAATTTTGTTTTTAAATTTCATCCACGGAGAAGGCCGGAATCACTGCAGCAGTGAAGGACCTTTTTTTCGAGCCGTTGAGATCGTCTATAACTTAAAAATATTTAATTTTTTTCTCCAAAATTTACACTGTATATTCTTTGAAACATGTATAAATATATTCTTAAAATTTTGAAATAATTGATAAAGTAGTTTTTAATAAAAATTCTAAAATGCCTTTTTTAGGCCATCACACTAGTTGTGCCATAATATTAAGAAAATTTTCACTTGAAAAAATTTTTTTAATTTCAAGAAAAATCACCATAGTTTCAAAGAAAAATAATTTAAAAATACCAAGGATCTTTCTTCTTTATGCCAAACAATGGCGAATTTCTTAAATGTACGGCGCGATTTTTTCTTGAGTGTAGTTGTGAATATGTAGAAGAAAACCAATCGGTGATCCAAACCCGTATTCAATCAAAACGCCAAACTGGAACAGAACAGCAAAGAAAACGGTTCGGTCTACCTCATCGACAAAAGTCAATGATCGTGTTTAAACGGTACTTGGTATCGAGTAATAAGTATAGAGTACTTAGTATCGAGTACTTAGTATCGAGAACCAAGGGTTTAGTCACTTTATTATCGAGAGCTTGGTATTGAGTGTAATAAGTATCGAGAACTTAGAATCGAGTGTGCAAACAGAAAGTATCAAATACTGAGTATCGAGTACTTTAATATTTGTATATGGATTTAGTTTCGAATACTTGAAATCGAGTACTGAGTATTGAAAAATTGGTATCGAGTACTTTATAATGAGTATCAAATACTGAGTACCGAATACTTAGAATTTTGGATATGGAGTATAAAATGCACAATCGCAAGAATGTGACAAGTGGAGCATATCGTACAACATGTTTCATTATCAAGGGCCTCGTGAGTGTTAGACCAATATCATACCTTTTATACCCTTTGAGGGTATTTGCAAAATTATCCGGTGCTTGTAACGCAAACATGACGAGCTGAGTTGATTTAGCCCTGTCGTTTCGTTCATTGTCTGTCTATTCTGTTTATCTGACTCCTTCGGTCAGTTTGAAAGCTATCTTTAGCAAACTTTGCAGGAAGCCTATACGCTGCTCATTTGTCGGAACCGGCATTTTCGTAATGTTTGAAAAATGGTTTAACAATGTAGAATGTTGAACCTGTTTTTGTGTTTAAAGTGGTGATTCAAAGCGTATATCTAATGACAAGGCAACTTATAAGTAACTCTGAAAGTATATCACATTTTACTCAACTTTCTTCCAGAAGAAGAAGCCGCTACACAGTAGGTCACAATTTTTTGTCCATTATTTTATTTTGAGCTAGAACTGAGCAAAGGTTATTCATTTTATTTATACTCTGTACCAGCAAAAATATGCAGTGCATAATAAGTTTGTGCAAAAGTATGTATCATGCCAGAAGGAAGCATCTCCGGACCCCATAAAGTATATATATTCTTGATCAGATCAACAGCCGAGCTCGAGGTAGCCAGATATCCGTTCGATCCGTCTATTCATCCGTGTTGTTCAAAATAATTTTTAGTAATATAAGAGAGAGGTTTGGATGTATGGGACATATGCTTCTTTCTATCTGCAGTATCAGCCAGATACAATTTTGGCATACGCCCCTCCCGCCCCCCTGCATTTGAAAAAAACGTCATACTTCCCACAGTTTTATTAATAGAAGGTTCGAACCCTTCTGATATATATCCTAGTCAGTACCGATTTTCCAAAGAATCGGCAAAGACTGGACCAAAAAATTGGGTTCTAGACATCAAAATATGTGAAAGCGCATGTTATTGTGGTTAGCATGCTTACTACAAGTAATTGCAGCATCAAAATTCTATATTCGTTGGTACAGAGTATTATATAGTCGGGCTTGACCGACTTTCTTCCTTGATTTTAAAGAGTGTTCTGTTCAAGGTTCGGTTCACAATAAATTAAAAGTCGAATTTTGGCCTGAACTAATTGATTCAAAAACGGTTTGTAGCATTATCAGGTTATTTATCGATCCGCCAAAGAATGGTCTGGCTTCAAATAGGAATGGAACTTGAAGGCTATCTTTGATAATGTTCGGGGTTTTTTGAGATAAGAAGGGACTGATCTGAGAGCACAACAGGATGAAGGCTTAAGTGATATTGTATTGTTTTGTTTTTTGGTTTTAATTAAGTATCAAATTTCATTATCTAATCTATCTGGTTTAAACTTAAGCACTGAAGAACTCTATTAGGTCAAAAACAGGCTTAAATATTCACGTTCTAAATCAAGTGTCATGTTTGTGATTCGGCTAAGAACTAATAATGATTAGAAAAGACCTTAAAATATTTAAAGACAGGCTTAAATTTAATTTCTAAAGTTGCAGAAACAATCCTGAATCAGCTAAATATATCCGAATCTAATGAAAATCAAGAATTTTATATTTTGAAAATTCAAATTTAAATTGGAAACTAGAAATCCTTGATTAAAAAGTACAATATATTTTTCTGTTTTTCTCTCGTGTAAACCGGGGGCGCTGTATTTTTAGATCCATTTTGGATTGAATTTTCCCAATTTTTCTTTCAGTGTCTGTAGGCCTGGAGAAGTCTTTGGGATCCGTTGGGCCGTTTGGGCTGAGTGCTGATATGTCAGTCAACAGTAAACTTTTCATTCTATCCTGCTATCTTCTGGAATTCCTTGCAGTGTGACTGCAGAAGACTTTGGGACCCAAAAGATGTAAATTTTATTGTTTATTTGTTTATGCTGCATCTAGTCAAGGTTGTCAAGGACCAAATACAAGCTAGCCAAGCATTTTACCCAATCTGATAACTTAAACACCAGAATATCTGGTACTTATGATATCAAGTGAAAGAATATTCATCACCCAGATTGAAGTTGCTCTGTTGACTTTTCCTAGGTATTTTTCTTTTCATACCGCTGTCTATCATCTCCTGGGAAAACCACAAAACTAAAAATCATGAACCTGATATCAACAAACTGTGAACTGGAACTGACCCCCGTGCCTGACTGGCACAACAACTTGGTACTTGGTCCCTAAAGCTCCAGAATATAACATCAAACAGTTGGTTAAAAACATTTGGACACAATTTCTATATGTAAATAATTTCCTTTCCACTTTACCCCCACTTGAAATTGTAATATAGACTGAGATGAAACTGATTGAACAGAATCATGGCAGGTAATTTACAGGAAAACAGCTAATAATTATGATTTTAGTCTCATTGTGAGACCTGTTCGTCAGTGGACGCTCCATCGATCTTCAGGATAAGCTATTGTAAATACACTTATTTTGCTGGATGCCCTTGACCACTTCAAAGGTATTATCGACCTTCACTGGCTATTACTTGTCGCTTTGGCTGCTTAGGGATCACAAAAAATTCATTCAGGTTGCGTATACGACGTGTGTGCCTACATGGGCTTGAGATTAAAGGTCCTCTGCCTTTAGTTCACACAATGAACCCCTCAGTCGACCTGCAGCTGAGTTAGCGTTATCGCATCAACAAAACAACACAGTGGACCGTCGTTAGCCTGTTCCTTCGGATGAATAAACAAATTAAAGTCATCAATTATTTAAAGACCTGAAGTTACTCGGTTCGAGTTGCCCCCAACAATAGCAACAACACCAATGAACAATCGTTCTGCCTTTGGACCAAGTTGATTCTGATTCGCTTATTTGAAGCCAACGTACTGATGGCGCTGACCATTTGGCAACAATATTTAGTCATATCACCATAATTGAGTTGCCAGCGCAGATAGCTGCCAACTCAAGTTCAGATTTGGTAATTTGCCGTGTCTGTCTGATAAAGAAAATAGAATTCAGTTACTTCGCTTCACGATTCTGCGTTTCGTTTGCGGTTTAATTAGTTTAATGACTTTGAAAGCGGTGTTGAAACAGCCCTTTATTGCTGGAGTTGAACTGGAGCTAAACACTTAAGTGGTGATAAGAAGCAACGATTGAGCCACAAAGTATAACCAAAGTTCAAAATTTTCAACGTGATAAAAAATCAGTTTTTCGATTTTATGTTGTGTTGTACATGACTTGAAGCCGAAAAAGGTTTAACTTTTCCATTAATCGCTTCTTTTAAAGACTTTTAATGCGCTTTTCTGGTTTCGAAATGGGGGATTTTGTAAAAGAGCCGCATTGTCGAGTTGAATTGATCATCATTGCTATATATTTCTTCAATGAGAGTTTACCTGACAAACTGATAAATGTGCACAATTCTGTTTTTGAATGCCACTGTTATTTAATTGCAAAATGTAGCGCTTTGTGAAACGCATTTATCTTAGGCTTTACTTACGCTTCATCACGCATTTACTTAATCCAGATAAAACTTCACACTAAGTCGCACGACAGATGAGCCAATAGTATTGGCGTGGCCCAAGTAATCCGCGTGGCATATTTTGCAGATTGACGCAATCATGGTGGCGAATCACTCGGTCGGGCGCTTTGTACTTTGGGAAGCTTCCAATTGATCGCCATTTCATGGCTAGCAATCTTTTACTATGGGGACACTAAGCTTGTTCAGCGAAAAAAATGGGCAGTGCCGCGCTGATAGGGTCGCGTTACCCGAATGGATGAGAATCCGCCCAGCAAACCCGGTGCGCGTAGTCGAATGCGAACGAGTTAGAGGCAATCCCGGGCGGGGTCGACCGAAGCGGAGATGGCGTGACCAGGTGCAGGAGACAGGAGCTGGGTGTGTCCTCCCAGGAATGTCCGTCGGGGATAGAGGCGTAGTATAAAATAGTGCAGCAGCAGAGATCGTAAACGGGTTGTGATGATTTTATTACCATCGATGCCAAAGAAGAGAAGAAATCCTTTATCATTACTGAATATTTCACAAAAAGAGAATTGAGGGTTTACTATGACTTCTGTACAGTATACAATGACGATTTTCAAGACGAGAAAAGTATACTTTTGACGCAGTGGCCTGCCTTTAGACCGAAATCGAAATATAATCGAGGACCTTGGGGCCGTTCGACTACTTAAAAATATAAGAAGAATGATTAAACCGGTAGCATTAGAAAGGAACAGTATCTCAGGATGAAGAGCAGATTACTGAATAAGTACAAAAGCACAGTATTAGATAGATAGCGGCGTCCTATTTAAAGTGAGGTAATCTCGAAGAAGGACTAAAATTAAGCGTGTTTAGCATTTGAATGAGGCATTAAATGGGACAAGGTCTAAATAGGGGCAGTAGAAATGTAGTAAGTAAGTGTTTCTTTATTTAAAAATTAATGAAAACAGACAATAATAATATATATAACAAAAGTTACACTAAAAAGAAAGATGTTAACCAACATGGACATAAAACAAAGTCCACCCCATCGCCAAAGGGCATGGGCTCCCCCACCTCACACTGATTACTACACCTGGCTGCCCGGGTCTTCCCCATACCAGATCGTTCATCTGTGTTTGGTAGTGGTAGAAAGTACATTTGGCACGTACAAGACTTAATTCAATACTTCTAAAATTACTGCTCGATATTTTAATGCTAGTTTAATAAAGGGCACCAGGTCTGAACCTAGTGCTTATCCTCTACTCATCCAGACTTATTATATCCGCTTGTTAGCAGGGGTTTCCTAAAGCATAGTAATTCATGTCTTTGCACTAAATCTTCCTAGAAATGCTCAAGGTCATCCAGCTCTCCAGTGTTGCACAGGGGGCAGGCTACATTTTCCTGACGGCTGTAGGTGTTGGGGACCCCGCTTTATCAGATCGAATCGGGCCTAAGTATCCAGGAAACTGTGGTGATTGGAAGAGATTGGAGCTTATAGGCCACTGAGTTGTCCATGCCTGTAACGCGGGTGGCGCTAGTGATCTGTTTGTTGATGCATTGTACTGCAAGGTTTTTGCTTTGAGGCCCCTACATGACTGTTATTCAAAAAGAATTCCATTCCTGTGCTGATCTCATGAATCTCTCCATACTACATTTCTACTGCCCCCTATTTAGACCTTCTTCATTAATCGCCTCATTCAAATACGAGACACCGTAATTTTAGTCCTTCTTCATGAATCGCCTCATACAAATACGAGACGCCTACTGTCCTATCTAATACTGTGCTTTTGTACTTATTCAGTAATCTCCTCATACAAATATGAGATACTGTTCCTTTCTAATACTGCGGTTTTAATCATTCTTCTTATATTTTTTAAGTAGTCGAACGGCCCCCAAAGGTCCTCGATTATATTTCGATTCGGTCTAACTGCGTAAAAAGTATACTTTTCGTCTTGAAAATCGTCATTGTATACTGTGCAACGTGTGTAGAAGCGTTATCCTGTTGAAACATCCAATTCTCGCCATGGAAATATTCTGCAAATGATAAAAGTTTCTTCTTCTTCTTCTTTGGCATCGATGGTAATAAACTCTGCTGCTGCCACTAATGCCCGCCACTCGCCTCTATCCCGAGCGACATTCCACCAGGAGGACACACCCAGCTCCGCAATATCTCCCTGCACCTGGTCGCGCCATCTCCGCTTCGGTCGACCCCGCCCGGGATTGCCTCCTAACTCGTTCGCATTCCGACTGTACACCCGTTTTGCTGGAGCGTTATCATCCACACGGGTAACATGACCTATCCAGCGCAGCCGCTGCTGTTTTATGCGCTAGACAAGCTTAGTGTCCCCATAGTAAAAGTTTGCTAGCCATGAAATCAGCATTCATTAGACCTGGTACAAAGCATATTGTTGACTTCCCAAGGGAGCGAAAAGCTGCCCGAACATGAGTGATTCACCACCATGGTTGCGTCTGTCACAAATATGCCGCGGATTACTTGGGCCACGCCAATACTATTGGTTTCCATCTGTCGTGCGATTCTTAGTGCTCAAAAGTTTATCTCTGATTAGAAGTAAATCGTGATGAAGCATCGTAAAGCCTTAGATATAAAATGTGTGTTCACAAAACATACATTTTGGAATTAAAATAACGGTAATATCGAAAACGAATTGTGCACATTTATCAGTTTGTCGGAGGTAGCTCTCAAACTGAAGGAATATATAGCATAAAAACAGACGGAAATGGCTAAGTCAATTCAGCTCGTAATACGGCTCCTTTTTAAAAAATCCCAGCTGAAATGAGAAAAGCGCATTTTAAAAGTCTTTTAAAAGCGATTAATGGGAAAGTTAAACATTTTTCAATGCCAAGTCATGTACAACAACCTACAACATAAAATCGAAAAACTGATCTTAATACGTTAAAGATTTATGAACTTTGGGTTATACTTTGTAGCTCAAATCTCGTGCCTTCTTCTCATACTTAAAGTGTTTTAGCTCAGTTTAACTCAGCAGCCAAAGGGCTGTTTCAACTTTGCGCTTTTCAAAGTCATTAAACTAAATTAAACCGCAAACGAAACGCAAAATCGTAGGCAAATGGCAAATTATTCACTGTCAGGCAGGCGGCCGAATGCAAATGCGAACTTGAGTTGCTTGGCTAACTTTTAACTGGCAACAATTGTTGTTGTTGCATTTAGAGAAATATTATTGCCAAATGGTCGCGCCATCGATGAGTTGGCTGATAAGCGGAATCGGAATCGACTTAGTCCAAAGGCAGGCAAATTCATTGTTGTTGTTGTTGCTATTGCCGTTGCTTGGCTTTTTCAAGGCAAGTAGCTTCAGGTCCTAACTGCCGTCAATTGTTGACTTTAATTTGTTTTATTGTCGAAGGAACGGAGCTAGCAGAGCGGTCTGTTGTTTAGTTTTGTTGATGCCGATAACGCTAACTAAGCGGGTCAGGGCTGGGGGTTCATTGTGTGAACAAAAGGCAAGGGGGGACACCTTCTAATCTCCAGCCTTATGAGCACACACGTCGTATACGCAACCTGAATGAATTTTTTGCATAACAATCCACAACAGCCAAAGCGACAAGTAGCCAGCCAGTGAGTCGATAATACCTTTAGGAAGTCAGTCCGGGCATCCAACAAAAGCCAAGTGTATTTACAATAACAAAAGCCACCGAAGATCGTGGAGCGTCCACAATAGACAGGTCTCGCATAGACCAAAATCATAATTGTGGCACTTATTTTTTATGTAAATTACCTGCCATAACAATTTCTGGCTCAGTTTCATCTCAGTCTACTGTTACAATTCGGGAAGTCCGACCGAATGGAAAGGAAATTATTTGTATGAAATTATTGTCGAAATGTTTAATGACAAACTGTTGATGCCATGTCACGAACTGGGGACCAGGTACCAGGTTGTTGTGCCAGTCCCAGGCTGAGGTCCAGTTCCGAGTTCACGAGTTTGTAACGGATATCAGGTTCATGGTTTTTGGTTTTGGTTTTTCTGGGCCAGATGAACGGCGACGCGAAAGAAAGTGCCACTAGGGAAAAATTAATGAGCAACTTCAATCTAGATTGAAGTGAACCATTTTTATTTCGCATTATCAACCAAATTGCAGATATTAAGTGGTTAAGTTCTCAGATTGGGTAAAATGCTTGACCTAGCTTGTATTTGGTCAGCACTTGCCAGCTTATGACTAGATGCGACTAGATGCAACATTAGCAAAAGAAAACGAATATAGTTGTCTTTTTTTAGGTCCCAGAATCTTCTACGAGTCAGACTGCAAGGAATTCAGATAGCAGGATCAGAATGGAAGTTTACTGACTGACTGACATATCAGCACTCAGCCCAAACGGCCCAACGGATCAAAGATTTCTCCCAGACCTTCGATTCTGAAAGAAAATTGGGAAAATTCAATCAAAATGGATAAAAATGCACGGCCCCAGTTTTTACACTGAGAAAAAAATGAAAAATATATTGTACTTTAATCAAGGATTTCTAGTTTTCAATTTAAGTGGGTTTTTAAAATCACAAAATTCTTGATTTTCATAAAGATTCGGATATGTTTAGCACGATTCGGGATTGTTTCAAAAACTTTAGAAGTTAAATTGAAGCCTGTCTTTGAAAATTTTAAGTTCTTATTCTAATCATTATTAGTTCTTAACCGAATCACAAAAATGACTTACTTGATTTAAGAACAGGTTTCACGTTCAGTAATATTTAAGCCTGTTTTTGACCTAATAAGGTTCTTCTGATGCTTAGTTTAAGCCAGATATAGATTAGATAATGCAATTTGATACTTAATTAAAAACCTAAAAAACAAAAACTAATACCGATATGTACTTAAACCAATCCCTGTTGTGCTCTCAGATCAGTCCCTTCTTATGCTCAAAAACCCCGACTTATTCTCGAATGTATCTCAAAGTTGTTCTATTTTGAAGGCCAAGACCATTCCTTTGGCGGAACGATAAATAATCTTGATCAGGGCTACAAACCGTTTTTGAATCGAATCGGTTCGAGCCCGGAATCCCGACTTTTAATTTATTGTGATCCGAACCTTGAACCGAACAATAGAAGCTCAACCTGAACCTTTTCAGTTACGCTCAACAAAAATGATAGACAAAAAAATTGTGACCTACTGTGTAGCGACTTCTTCTGTTAAGAAAGAAAGTTTAATAAAAAATCGTGATATACGTTCAGAGTTACTTATAAAGTTCCCCTACCCCTGTAGACTCTGCCTTTTTTAGATCTTCGACTTCAAAGCTTTCACAAAAACAAGAGTTTAACATTACATTGGTAATACTTTTCAAACATTACGAAATGCCGGTTTCGACAAATGAGCAGCGTATATGTACTAAAAGGCTTCCTGCAAAGTTTGGTAAAGATAGCTTTCAAACTGACGGAGGAGACAGAATAGAAACAGACAGACGGACGGATAAACGACAGGGCTAAATCAACTCAGCTCGTCATGCTATGCGTTACAAACATCCGGACAATTTTATAATCCCATCTGCAAGAGTATAAAAAGGTGTGAGTGTGGCTAACACTCACGAGGCCTTGATGTGAAACATGTTGTACACGATATGCTCCACCTGTCACATTCTTGCGATTGTGCGTAACTTTATACTCCATATTCAAAATTCTAAGTATTCGGTACTCAGTATTTGATACTCATTATAAAGTACTCGATACCAATTTTCGATACTAACGTATTGATACTAAATACTCCATATTAAGTACTCGATACTCAGTATTTGATACTAATACTCGATTTAATACTCTACAATACTCAACTTACTCGATACCAAGTACCGTTTAAACAAGATCAAACTTGTCGATGAGGTGAACCGAACCGTTTTCTTTTGTGGTTCTCTGTGCGGTTTGGCGTTTTGATTAGAATACGGGTTTGGATCACCGATTGGTTTTCTTCTACATATTCACAACTAGGTACTTTTTGGATCGGATTGATTCCCTAGACAAAGTCGCTGCAGGTTCAGCTTGTTTAACTATTCTAGGCTTTAGGTAAAAGTTTGGTCTTTGGATGTTTTCCACAGAACAAATTCCTATATTCTTTCATTGCTTTCGCTTCAGTTGCTACCTTCGACTTCTGCAGGCTATCTCAATGTACACATATGTCTACATCTACATGTTTTTCCTTATTCCCGTGGCTCATGCCAAATGGGAAACAGACATTAATTTTTTCCCAGCCTTGTTTAGAACAAATTCTAGCGCCTTTACCTTTTTGCTGACTAAAATGTTTTGGAAAAACAAGCAGAGCACGGCATGGCATGGCGTAGTACGGGACACATGTGTGTCCGCTCAGAGCACGTACTAACCGTAGGTGCGAGTTGTCGTTCCCAGTCTCATGTTGTGCCACATGATGCATGTTTTTGTGCTTTTCCCCGTAGCGCCAGGCGTGTCCATGCAGGAATTTCTCAGGCGTAGATAAACCGGCGCTCGCTGGTGAAAAAAACACACGAGCCAAAGTTGCATATGTTTTCAGGACAGGAGACAAAAGGATCTTCCCAGTTTGCTACATTTGGTTATTCAAGAAAATTCCCCCCTCACGTTTTCCCACGTCATTATCATAAAATGCGATTTTATAACTGGGCGAGAGTTGCATTTTCCCACACACACACAGCCATGTGTGGCCTTGCTCTACGGGAAAGGCCAGCGCTGACTTTCCGAGTGGGTTTTGCACACGTGTCCAGTAGCCTGCTGATGGCTCATTAGCCTGGGCTCAACTGTGGTCATCTCGAGTGGACAAGTGTGGTTGGTCAACGACCACTTGACTCTAAGCGCCTGGACAGCGGGGCAGGTAAAAGGTGCGAACAGGTAAACAATTTTCGCCAATAACTCAACGAAGCGTGTCAGGTGATGTTTGTTGTTGTGGTTGTTCGAGGGGGAAGACTACCTGTAGTCAAGTGCTCTCTCTCTCCCTCTCCATTTATTTAATTTCTTTCTTTTTTTTTTTTTGAAGAAAACAGACCAATAATTTAGCCATTGACATTCGCTTGCGGGGCACCGAAACTAAAGGCCCCTGCTGGAGTGTCAGTTATATCCATGAATCCACCAACTGCTCCTCCGCCACCACCACCAGCCTGGAGCTCCTGCGGATCAGTGGGCGGCGCTGGATTACGAAACTGTTCCGCCGATATGCGTGTAAACAGTATGCCCACACCCTCGATCAGGGAGAGCAAGATGCCACCAATGACCGCACTTCCTGCCATGGCAGCCACACCATTTCGTGCGGCCAACACTCCACCAGTTGCCGCTCCACTGATTATCGAATTCCAGGGATCCTCCTTGCCCCTCAGATGAACCAGACTGCAATCAATGATGCTGAACACACCACCCCAGGCTGCAAAGTTGCCAGCTATCACCGGGGAACGAGCCTTCACCGACACCAGACTGCCCGCCAGGCGACGTCCCATTCCTTGTGGAGCATTGCGGAAACCCTTCAGCGCCTGAAAGATGCCTCCTCCAATGCAGCCCATGGCAAAGGCTCCACCACAATCATCCACAATGCGATAGGGACACGGCTCCCGTGAGTATTCCTCCATGGTGTTGTTGTTGTTGTTGCTGGTGAGTGGCCTAAACTATTCCAAGAATCTCTGTGCCAAAATTAGAATAAAAACCGAATTTTTGAAAAATTTGGTTGACTCGTTTTTGGTGTATACGACTTTTTCTTGTTGGTTTTCTGTATTAAAAAAATAGGCAAGTTTTCTAAGTTCTCAGAGTTTGTGTTTGAAAAAAGACAGTAAAAACTGTAACATTAGAGAAAAATTTAATATACTCATGTTAAATTATTTTTGCACGCTTGCTGCTTTGGAATTCCCAAAATGCTATGGCATCGCAGGCATGGACAGGCAGTCCAAGATCGCCGAAGATAGATGGTTCCTCTGTTTAGAGTTACGCTGGTCATATTGAATTATACTAGGCACTTTTTTAGCAGTGTTGGTGGGTGGTTTTTCCTTCGAAATTTGCTCTCTGAATCTTATTCCTTTTCCCTTATTACTGAAGTGTGTTCCAAGCTGACCCTTAATTAAATGCTTTCCCCTGGCACTTGCTTATTTAGCAACCTCTGAAATTTCCCTTAAATAAATCCTCCCCTTTCAAAGCTCGACTCTACTTCCTTTTCTTGCCCTCACTACGTCGTCAAAATTCCCCGTTGACAAACACAAACAACAAATTATAATATCGGAACACTTGGCACACACATTAGCATACAGAAACCCAGAACCCACAGAGACAAAAACAAAAACAAACAAAACGCACGTGAAGCGAGTAAAGTTTTTAGATCAAAGATTGGCGTATTGGGGTATTTTGAGGTATGAGAGGGGGGAGCGATCTGGCATTCAGTGGAAGCTTCTTCGATAAGCCTGGGCCACAAAAGGTTAAACAACAACCACGGGCGTAGTTAACCATAAAATTTACTGGCGCAGCTGGACAACTTTTAGACACATTTCCAAAGACGCAAAAAGCCATCCAAACGGTGGGAAACGGAAACAATGAGTCCGATTGTCGTCGCTCGCTGACGATTGCATGCATAATTATCACGCGCGAGCATAATCGAACACAACTGTGTTTACCCTCGGTCCCTTTTTTCGCTGATATCCATCTACTTGCAGTGTCCAGACAACAAGGTGTCAAACATCAATTGACAAATGAAAGTGAAACTCCAATCTGGAATCACGGAAAGTGATGGACACCTGGACACACACACACACAGCGCCACTTCCCGCATGTGTTCGTTTGAAGTCTGAAGACTGGTTGTCTGTCAAGTTGACATGTAAATCGTTAGAACGTGTTGGATTGATTGTTCTCACTTTAGCGCGTTTATTGATTAATCCCATAGAGGAGGAGCGAGGCTAGCTACTGTCTCTGCCTTCGATCATTTGTCAAAAGATTGTGTAATTTGTAATTGTAAATACGCGCTAAGGATTTCTGATGAAATCTTCATATAGGGGGCAATTGTGCCCCTCGGGAAGAGTTGTTAATGTGGGCACATTATGTGGCTAATTGTCAAAAGGATTGGCAATTTCTACGAAGGGTTTTTGATTTTATTCATTGGGGTTTTCCCACGAACTAGAAATGTTTTCTGAATTTCCAAGGAACTTTTGAGGGTGAAGCTACCCAGCTAAGATTTCGTTAGAAATTGTTTCTGATTGGAATAATGAGGAAGAGAGATATTCGAATTCTTAACCAAGTTTCTAAATCAAAGGTTGGCCATGTGAGCAGTGATGTTGCCACTGACGGAGAAACTATAGGCGGAGCTGTTTCAAAAGCTTTCTTTCTTTGCTTTGATTTTGGATTTGCTCGGCCGCCGACTAAGCTGAAGCGAATAAAGAGCTTTAAAGCTCTACTGTTTTCACCAATACAATAGCAGCGTCTTAAATTCTGCTGAAATCTCTGCTCCCATTGCCAATCTCAAACACAAATAGTTTTCCGGAATTTCGAAAATATGCCATAAAAAAGTGTAACAAAAAAAGTTATAAAAGGTGGCTTTTTCTGATAAATAGGGCAGAGCTGTAAATCGTAATTTCCATTACAATTATTGTTGTATTGAAACTAAAATTATTTCGAAACTAAAATAATGTCTTCAGCAATTTTTGCGCTGCGGCTTTGAAAACTGATTAGACAGGGATATTTTATCAATCAACTCATCAACCCAATCAAGAAATTTTTTTATAAATTCAACATCTTCCTCCCAATGTGTATCCATCCATGGCTTCATGTTCTCTCATCTCTTTAAGTTCTTCATTTGTGAGCGACTCTCTGTCCAAATGCATGAACTGTTTAACATCATTGATCGTGTAGTCTACCAATCCTGAAAGCAACAATATGATCCGGAACAGAAGACAAGTCATCAATCTGTGAAGGTGAAGGGAACTTTACGCTGTCAGTCATTGAAATATTGGCAGTTGAATTTAATATTAAGCGAAATTTTTTCTGCAAATAATAAACCTTAAACGTAGAAATGGCTCCTTCGGACAGAAGCTTTTGTGAAAGCATTCCTTAAACATTATTTGTCATCTATCCAAACGATTAGCAAACATTCCATTTTTGCTATGATGCAAAGTCTATCACGGACAATACCTAGAATGCGAGTACCTATCATTTTTTTTTCAAAGTTCCTTTATACTTTAACAGATATTTTATCATAGTCAGAGTGCTTGTTTAGCCGTCTCAAGGTCGGGAAGTCATAATAATTCAATAATCCTCAAGAAGTCAACAACAATTGATATGAACATATGGACACAAGGATGACCATGTTTCGTCTAGTACCACAAATCTAGACTCGTCAGTAAGGTTCTAACCGCTTTCCAAACCAACAGACATCAGTAACAGTTGCCTCTATATAAGTGAAGAAGTAGCCGAATTTGAACTTGTGAATTCTAAGACACCCAATTGTGTATTTTATCATTGACATTTTGCTATTAATAGCTATAGCTTCAGCTTACACATGTGAACAGGAGATTTGGCCAAGCTCTTTCATTCAAACGAAGCAAAACTTTCAATTTAACATCTAAAGAAATAGTTTTATGTGCCACACAGGTGCCATGGCTTGCTTGCTAACATGTGATCAGTTACCGGTGATAATCCTTTTGAAAATTCGCTCTAATGAACAATGTGTCCACATTTATTTAAAAAAAAAACATAGAATCTATATATTTCTTGCTAGTATTCGAACGCCCAGCGGCGCAGAGCTGAATGAGGTTGGTCCACAACATACATTACAGTAGGCGCCCACGTAATGGGACATTCTCGCTACGTTTTGTATACAAAAACAAAAGTTCAAGAAGTTTTTGTGCATTTAGCAGTTGTGTCATACTTGTGACATTAAGAACAGTGTTGCCAGTTTGTCTCCATTTTGAATTTTTATACTTTGTACCAGAGGTACAGCAGCTAGTGTGCGCGACCGCTGTGCAAGAGGTCGTGGATTCGATCCCGCCTCGGAACATCTAATGAAAAGTTTTTTCTTTGAACAAACTTTACACCCGGTCTCTGCTCTTGGCGCCAGCCATGAAAAGCTTCTCAAGCTGCCGTTCGGATGCGGCGTTAAGCTGTAGGTCCCTTTCTCTTGTGCGAAAATTAGAAGCGCACAAGCCAAGAGATTGAGAGAAGCTCGGCTTTGGCCCTTTGGGCTGTGTCAACGTGACAAGCCTTGGGGCTGTGTCAACTAGACAAGACATTCTACTTTTACTTTACCAGAGGTACACAGAGTATATTAAGTTTGTGCAAAAGTGTCCGTCTGTCTGTCTGTCCGTCTGTCCGTATGAACAAACAGATCTCAGAGATGATAAGAGATAGAGGTTCGACGTGTATGGAACAAAAAATTCTTATACTTGCAGGCAGATCAAGTTTATTTTCAATTTTCGCCCCGCCCCGCAATTTAAAAAAACGTTAAGTAAGTATGCCGTTAAGCGAGGTGGCCGTTAAGCGAGGTATTGGTGTAGTAACCGATACCCTAGCATTCTTAGTCATTAGCCGGGTGTTCTTACATTTCTTTTGTGGTTTTTAGTTCGGTTCAGTATTTTCTTATGTACACCGGTTCAGTCCATGGTTCGTTTCGAACCGCTTTGCATCACAGTTAAATTTCCAACTGACTCTTTCTTGATCAAATTTTCGAGTCATTCGACTTGAAATCTTCACTTGGAAATCCGTACAACAAATAGTTCTAAGTAAGATTGCGCCTAAAGATGTGCAACTTTTTAGTTAAAGTTGCCAATCAGAGCTGGTCACACTTTAAGTAGCAAAAATAAGAAATATATGTAAATAAAGAGTTTCAATGTTAATTGTAACGCGCTTTGGAGGCAATAACAAAATATTCAAAATGCATCTAGGACTGAAAAAAAAATATTTTCCAAAGAGGGACTTTAGTCTTACTTTTTGGACAGTTATCAAATTGCTAACATCTCATCTTCAACCACACACAAAGTTCAGCCTCAAGTCAAACCATTAAAACTCCCCTATTAACAGCATTTTTAACACCTTTTGCTGCTCAAATCTAACCTAAGAAGTCCTGTTGGGTCCAGCGCAAAAAAAAAACCCAAAACAATAAGGAAAGCCAGCTAGGGAAGATGGAAAAAATCATTGCAACGGGCGGGTGACAAGCAACAATGCACTGAAAACCCAAAGGTTCGCTCTGCGCATCTGCGTCAGGACCTCAGGCAGCACAAATCAGTTTTGGAAATATTGTCAACTGAGGGTGGCGCGTTGGTGGCTTGGCATTGACAGCTGCTCCTTCGAAGCCGAGCCGCGTCGTGTTGTCTTGGCTCTGGGGTTTTTATTTTTGGCAAGACCCAGCACCAAGATGCATGCATCTGTTTAGTCCAGACGACTCTGCCGGTTTCGGACGTTGACTTGCATCTGCGGGCGTACAATGGCAAAAACTGAAATGAAAGGATCCTCATCATCATCGTGATGATCATCATAATAAGGCCGCCACCGACAATAGTGCACTATACCAGATTTTGTTTTGTTTTTTTTTTGTGTTTTGTTTTTGGCGGCAGGCCAGGCGGGGTACCTGGCATATCCTTTTGTTGAGCCTTTTGATTGTGAGTTTCATTTCCCTGTTGGAGGCATTTCGAATGGCGTTTGGCTTCTTCTAGGGTAATGCAACCGCAATTGTTCAGCCGAGTGACGGCGTTTTGGCATGTGCACAGGGATTTTGTTTAGGTAAATGAGTTCCGTTTTGGGCAAAATAATAATATTGCAGATGTGGAGTATGTTGTTGTTCGATAAGAACTACAAAGTTGCATCACAGCTGTCCATGGGGCATTCTTAGGGTATAAACGGTTAGCGGTATAAATGGTTCAATTTGAAGATGAAAGATAGGCCGGAACGATAGTTGGAGTTAGTGTGAGCGGAATGGTATTTATAAAGATTTACATATTGTTGTGTCATGAAGCATACATCATTAGTTAAGTCACAAATTTTTGTGTTCTAAGTAGGCTTTGACTTGTCCAAATTGCCTTGGCTCAAAATAAAGTAAAATTATTTCTCACTCTTAAACTGGCATTGGCTGGGACTGGTCGCTTTCGACTATATTTTATTTTTCTTTATTTTTGTCAATTTATTTTGTATTTGGAACTGTTTTTACATGTCCATCGATGCTCTTCTCGCAGGCAATGCTATCCAGAAATTTTTGGTTTCATTACCGTGCGACTGATGCGCGACTGCCAGTGGCGTAAAATTAGCACGTAAGAGCCAGTATTTATCCTTGGAATATCAAGCCAAAAGCAATGCAAAGGCGAATTTATTTTTACACTAGCTGAATACCCGGCGTCGCCCGGGTTCTTATGATTCTTAAGAGAGCGATTATATTCAATCTAGTGCAGGCTGCATGTCGGTATAAACATTTTGGACCGTTTGATTTTATTTTCTATATAAACGTCTTCATGATAATCTAAAATCAAGAATATTTTGCAAATTTCGTGACTTTTTTTGACCGTTTGGTTAATACTTCCTATTTACCCGTCTACAATTGCTGTCTATCAAATCTTCACAATAGTCCAGCCTCAAATCAAAAATTTGCAAATTTCGCAATATTTTGGACCGTGTAATCTACAGCTTCCATTTACCGACGCCGGCATTGTAATATAAGCACTAAGCGCTTTCATAAATACTCATAAGGTTATTTAGCAAATTTCGCGATTTTTGGACCTTAGAAACCTTCGCGGGCAAGCGTTGCCCAAAGTTTTATGGCAATCAGATGAACGGTAAAGTTTTTGAAATTTCGTGGTCTTATGACCATTTCCGGCCCATTTCTTCAATTTAGATACCTTCGCGGGCGTACAACCATTCCTCAAAGCTTCATCAAAATCGAACATTTTTAAAATTTCGCGGTTCTTCGACCCTTTTCCGCCCATATCTTTTAAACCTCCGGGCAAGCGTCGAACCACTATCATTTACCGAAACCGCAAATTTTTAATTTTCGCGGTTTTTGAGAATTTTCTGCAAATTTCTTCAACTTGGGAACCCTCCCGAGCAAGCTTTCAATTCATTCCCCAAAGTTTGACTGCAATCGGATGAACGGTATAATTTTGCGAATTTCGCGATTTTTGGATCTTAGAAAACTTCGCGGCCAAGCGTCTAACCATTGACCAAAATTTCATCGCAATCGGATGAATGGTATAGTTTTTGAACTATCGCGGTTTTTTTGACTATTTCCCGCCCATTTCTTGAAATCAGAATCCTCCAAAGTTTTATAACAAACGAACATTTTGCAAATTTCGCGGTTTCTTCTATTTGGAAACCCGCCTGGGCAAGCGTAGAGCAATTTCCCAAAGTCTTAGCGAAAACTTAAATGTTGCAATTTTCGCGGTTTTTGGACCGTTCTCCGCAAATTTTTTCAACTTGGAAACCTTCCCGGGCAAGCGTTCAACCATTCCCACATTTTCGTTGCAATCGGATAAACGGTATAATTTTGCAAATTTCGCGGTTTTTGGACCATTTCACAGACATGAGACATAGCCTATGACACTTTCCTGATCGACATGAACTTACTGTGAAAAATTCGTGAAGATCGGTTCAGCGGCTTAGACGCCCATAAGGGACAAACATACAAACATACAAATATACAAACATACTTTCACTTTTATATAGATGTATAGATGTTAAAAATGTTATAGATGGTTATTCCTAAAGAATATTGTTGTCTTTCAAAAGAAGCAACTTCTCAAAATTTTCATCAGTTAGGCAACCTCGCCTGGGTGTATTTAGTAAAGATGCTTGGGGAAACAGTCATTCCACAGCAGCTGATAATGGTAGCGGACAATTGAATTTAAGAAATGCTTTCTTTATAATAGGATAATTGTTGAGCATTTGAAACCCTTTTGAACGTACGCAAACGGCTCCGATTGCCATTTAGGAGAACCATTTACGGACTGCTCTTCTGTGGTTTCTAGAAAAAAAAAAATGAATCTGTTAGTTCAAAATCAAAATATTTCGATGCCTCTGAATCATCGGGCTGACTAAACACTTCGGCCACCGCATCCTTAAAATAGATTTTAAGCGCCGTCTACCGTCTCAATTGCTTCAGCTAGCTAGCTGGATGTATTGCTTTAATCCACCATAGTAGATTCCGATCCCTTTTTATACCCTTGCAGGTGGTATTATAAAATTCTCCGGATGTTTATAACGCAAGAAAGAAGCATCTCCGACCACATAAAGTATATATATTCTTGATCAGCATGACGAGCTGAGTTGATTTACCCCTGTCCGTCTGTCCGTCCGGTCGTCTGTAAGCTATGTTTCTTCACCAAACTTTGCAAGAAGTCTTTAAGCAATTTTAAGCTGCACATTTGTCGGAACCAGTCGGATCGGATGACTATAGCATATAGCTGTCAAAGGAACGATCGGTCGAAAAACTAGTTTTAGTGAGAAAAACTTTTTTGTTTTCAATGGAAACGCCTCCAAACTTCGGATTTCTTAGTTTTCTATGCTTTCCAATGATTCCACTTTTGGTCGAAATCGGACTTCTATATAGTATAGCTGTCATAGAAAAGTACTGTCTGAAAAGTAGTCTTAGTTAGAAAAACTTTTTTGTTTTCCATGGAAATGACCTAAAAATCGGCATTTATTTATTTGTTATGCTTTTACACAATTCTACAAAGTTTTGTCAAAATCGGATGACTATAGCATATAGCTGCCATAGGAACGATCGGTCGAAAAACTAGTTCTAGTGAGAAAAACTTTTTTGTTTTCGGTGGAAACGTCCTTATCACTGGCATTTACTTATTTTATATACTTTTACACAATTCTACGAAGTTTTGTCAAAATCGGATGACTGTAGCATATAGCTGCAGTACGAATGATCGGTCGAAAAAGAAGTTCTAGTGAGAAAAACTATTTTGTTTCAAATGGGATCGCCTCCAAATTTTGTAATTGTTAGTTTGTTATGCTTTTCCACGATTCCACTAAGTTTGGTTGAAATCGGACATCTTTATATGTAGTATAGCTCCCTCAGAAAAGTAAGGTCCCAAAAGTAGTCTTAAGCAAAGTAAACACAGGCAAATAATTTGGACAAAATTCGATGCAAATTTGGCTAAATAAGACTAAATACTGTCCGGGTGGCTCAGCTTTGAATAAACTTTACACCCGGGCACCCCTCTCTGCTGTTGGCGCCAATTTTGTAGTAATTAGCCATGAAAAGCTTCTCAAACTGCCGTTCGAATTCGGCGTTAAACTGTAGGTCCCTTTTTCTTGTGCGAAAATTAGAAGTCTACAAGCCAAGAGATTGAGAGAGGCTCGGCTTTGGCCAGTCTTAAAGTCTTAAATCAATTATTACGGGATTGAAGAAATCGTACTTGAAATTTGAATTTTGTATTTGATTCCAGTATTTTCGTATTTACCGTACTATTGACACTGTTTGCACTAAATTCAAATACAAAGTTCTTGATTTTTTCATGCGTGACGCATGACGCTGAACTCGAATTTTGCTTTTAAGAAACTTAACAAAAATTGTCAAATTTTCCAGCAATTATTGAATATTTCTTGTATTTATCGCATTTTCTTTCTTCCTAACTAAATAAAATGAAACACATCCTAAGAACTTCCTCTTTTAATAAAATATTGACACATTTAATAGGCTAAACAGCGTGTTTAATCTCATATCCCAAAAGCAGGACACACGCAGGACTTTTCTACTAAACAGCTTAGTAAAAAAACGACGACGACGATGACAACATGTTGACAAAGGCCAAAGCATTGACAGGATAACGAAGCATGAATAGGCACGAAACCTGCACGGATTCGGAGTCAAGGCAGCTGGCACAAGTGCAGAGACGAATTCAATGGCACACAAAAGCGCTTCTTAGGAGGGGGTTGGGGGTCATTCACAATTGCCAAGAACAATGCACACAGGTAGCACCCGCACATAATCGCACAGACAGACAGCCAGATACGGCCAGGTGATCCAACTTTTTGATTTCTTCTGGCTAAAGGACATTGATACCGCCGAGGCAGCAGCAGCAGCAGATTCCTGGAAGCAATTCCTTTCGCTGGCTTTTCAAAACATTTACTCCAGTGTTCGAGCATACCGTTTGATCCCTTATTGATTGTGCAATGCACCCGGACCAAAGTAGGGCCCGTGGCACTGATTTTCTTCCTTTGTTTGTGCCAAAAAAGAGAAGAAGCAAAGAATAACAGAGACTCCGACCTGGGGGTAGTAATAATCAACCATTCATTGTCAACGAGATCACACATCGTATATCTTGGGTCCATAGTTTGTTTTCTTTTTGGTGGTATTCTCTATAGTCTGGGTTTTGTTTTTCTCTCTTTTTTTTTGGCAAAAGGTGCGCCAGGTGAGCCAGGGCGGTGTTTTAAAGGAAGCAGAAAAGTGGCGGGAAGGAAAAGCAGAGAAAGTGGGTTCGGTGGAAGTTTCTTATAAGTTACAAAGTTTTCCTGGACTTGGAAAGTAGGAGAAGCGTTCTCTGTTCTTTCTCTTGACAAATTCTGCTCCATTTCTCAACTCTTGGCTCCTCTTTTTGGCAACAACTAAAACCTGAACAATAACCCACATACCATTGTTGCTTAGTTCTAACAATTCACCCAGCACAAGGTGCAAAAATGGGACGGGCCCTTTGTCTGTCAGCAACAACAACAACAAGACGAGCAGAAGATGTTCAGGAAAAAAAAACCAAAGTCGCACCTGCACAAATCCTAACGGCAATACCCAAGCCAACCCATTCATATTCATCCAGTGTTTTCCAACTCTTGTCATCCTTTTTCTTCCCTCTTACCTAACACTAATGAGCGGGCCAAACCCCGCCAGGGCTAAAATTTCGCAAGTCAGGTACTTGAGTCCCTGAATCTTTGGCACGACAAGTGCGGTTTATCCCGGCGCATTTCATTCATACGCGGGTTATTTTCAGCATTAGCATAGGTGGATGGGTGATGACATGGCACGTTAATTGCGCGGAATAACACACGTAATAACCGAGAATTTTCGGGATGACCCCATCAGGTAGAGGACTCGCCATGTTTGGCTGACTGCGTAATTGGATAAGCTGGGAAATTACTTTAAATCTAGTATTTTGATCCACATCCGGATGCCTGCCCGAAAAAAGGGAAATCCATCATAGGAAAATACAAAATGGAAATGCGGGCTGCCGGGTTGGCGGGTTGTTTCCCATTGCCCTCACACCCTTGGTCAGTTGGAATTGGGATTTTGCATTTGGAATTTTTGTCATTTTTTCCAGTGTTTTTGCCACCTCTCGCTTGGGTTTATCAAAACTTTACGATTGGGTTTTGGTTCTCGGTTTTTTTTTTGTTTCGTCTGGGAAACTGTGTCGATGCGTGGAACATGCTTGGTTTTTTTCTTTCGAAGGCTGGGAAAGTTGGTTTGCATAGATGCTAAGAAGGAGATGTTTAGTTGTCAAATTGTAAACCTTCCCTTGGTGTTTGGTGTGACTAGGGAGTGGGAGTTGACTAGAAAGTGGGTGGTAAGCATACTGAGTGTGTTTGTGAGAGGCTTAAGTTAAATATGAAGAAGGGGTTTTTACTTGCTTAGGCGAGTTGAAAATTCATTGAATATTTGGGAAAGTAGAAATCCAAAACCATGAAGCCAATCCTCCGGAAACCTAAAGCTAGAAAAGTTTTAAATAACCGATCTGTTGGAACTTACGCTGAATCTCTTACTTAACATATCTAACATCTCCAAATTCATCTTCTCTACAAGGGGCCAGCTATTATGGGACAAATCAAAGTTTAAAAGATATGCTATTTGATTCTGTAGTATATTAATGTTTCGCCTTATTTATTGTTTGAAAGAGGTTTCAATCCTTTAAACCCCTCACTATTTAAGCAACTGGCGTGAGGTGTCACAAAATGTACCCTGAAATGTAAAATGGCTTGATACTGTATCCCCCACAAGGGCCAAAGCCAAGCTCCTTACAATCTCTTGGCTTGTGGGCTTCTAATTTTTGCACTAGAAAAAGGGACCTACAGCTTAACGCCAAATCCGAACGGCAGTTTAAGAATCTTTTGCATGGCTAATAACTACAAAGCTGGCGCCAACAGCAGTGAGGGGTGACCGGGTGTGTAAGTTCATTAAAAGTAAAAACTTTTTATTAGATGTTCCGAGGCGGGATCGAATCCACGACCTCTTGCTCAGCGGTCGCGTTCACTAGCTGCTAAGCCACACCTGGGCCCGTACACTGAAATACCCAATAGCATAATAATCATCCTTTAGAATGTTACTTTTTTGGGAAACTCGAATTATAGAGCTTTTGATTTTTTTCCACACACCTAGCAACTGAATTTGTTAAAATTTTGGTTGGATTCGGTTGGATAAATAACGCACTGAACATTTTCTGGTAGTTGGTGATGCAAAGAACCACGCTTATTAAAATGTACTCTCTTTGAACCTTTATCTTTACCTAAGTAGGTACTGGAAATTTCGGGTACCTCTTACCTCACCTAGGTAAGTTTTTTGACACCTTACCTTTACCTTTTTTATACCAAGTTAAGAAAAATGTTTACCTTTCCGAGTGGTATAATTACCTTAAGCTTATAGCTCGGGTCGGGTGTGGTGCAGCAGGTTGTGTGTGTACCTGCTGTACAGGAGATCGTGTGTTCGATCCCGCCTCAGGGCTATGTATTGAAAAAGTTTTTTCTTTAAAAAATCTACACACCCGGTCACGTCCACTTGCTGTTGGTGCCAGCTATGAAAAAGCTTCTCAAACTTTGAAGCTTGGATACGACGTTAAACTGTACATCCCTTTCTCTTGTGCAAAAACTAAAAGCACACAAGCCAAGAGATTGAGGTAAGCTCGGCTTGGCCCTTTTGGGCTGTAAAGTCAACTATTTTTTTTTTGGCACAACTGAGACCTACGAAAAGCATGAGGACGAGAAACTTAATCAGACAGATGATATCTATATATAAAACAAACTGAGGTTAGTTACACCATTTATAACTGAAGACCAGCTGGACGAATTTTCATGATCTTTAATTTTTTGGATTTGAGTCCGCCCCACCTAACAGAATATCGATTAAAATATGTTTAAATGGTAAAAATATGGTTTCTACTGTTAAGAAGATTTGATAGATGGCAATAGTCGACGGCTTAATAGGATGTTAAGTAGGCATATGACTAAATTTTAGAATCAAATTTACATGGTCCTACACGACGGGGTATACCAAAGGAATACTAAATATATGAAACTTAGGTTATTTGCGAGAAAAAACGTTCCACAGGAATCAAGTCAAAGTCTGAGATCTAGGATTTAAGGGGTTTTCGAGGAATAACCTAGGAAATACACATCCTAGTTGGGTCAAATGTTCCCGGGGTCGCTGGAACTTTTACGATATGCAACTTTCGTCCATACATCAAAATGCTCTACGCCAGTTTTTTTAACCTGGTCTCCATACGAGTTGATTGTAGGCAAATGTCTAATGGTGTGACTTAAATCTAATGTTATTTGCTAATTTTGTTTATCCATTCAATATTAAAAAATTAAAAATATGATGAAAAAGTAAATAATTTTCATTTAAAAGTTCAGACTTTGACTTGATTCCTGCGGAACGTTTTTTTTTATGACCTAAGATTCGTGTATTTATCTTTTCCCCCCATTAACCTAATTTGTTTAAATTTATGTCTTTTGTTAAGGTCAAGCGGTCCAAAAAAGTCGCATTATGAAGATTTAATTGTTGACAATTGTCGACGAGTAAATAGGATGTGTAGGCCAACTGGTCAATAAAATTCCGAAATATGCAAAACAGACTGACAGACGAACTACACCAATCAGTTCAAACGAATGTACCTCTGTTAAACCTCCAACAGTAGGAAGGCAATTGATGATGGGGAAATAAGGGCTTATTTTTCTTAGATGCCCCCGTTGGATTTGGGAAGACATTCTTTATGTCATTGAATTTGATTACTGTTTGTATTAGATCCAACATTGCGGTAGCAGTTGCCTCTTGTTACAAGAATGCATTTTAGCTCATTCAGCATTAAAATTGCCGTTAAACCTTCAAACTTTTAAACAACCGACATAAAACATTTCGAAACACTCAGCATTGGCCGAAGTTTTAGTTCGTTTTATGGACGAGTGCACAATGGCGCGCAAACGCGCATTGAAAGCACTCTGCACAATGACTCGAGATGTTTTGGAGGCGCAATGAATTTACTATCTAGCGATTTCCGCCTAGCACTGCCAGCCATTCCAAGATCGACAGCTGCCGATGAAATAAACGTTTGCCTCAAATCGTCCAATCTGTGGTATATAGGTACTGAAAATTTCGGATACCTGTTACCTTACTTAGGTATATTTTTTGATTGAAGGTCAATGGCGAATTCGTTACAAAGACTAAACTATTTTCTAAATGAATACCAGACTTGCTTTTTAATTTGAAACCAAAATTTTGTTTGAATCGGCAAATTGTTTCATATAATTTTATGAGAACTTGAAAGAAAAATCCTAAATATTTTTCGAAAACAGTCACAAAAACAACAAAGAAGTGCATTTGGCCAAAACCTTCAAGCACAATTGCATACCTTTTGGCTGGGCTCAAAATCAGAGCTAAAAATAGAACTAATAGGATCTCGCATTCAAAAGAGCTTAAGTTGTAACTTGCAATTTTGCTATCGGCTTGATAGTGTGTCAGCGGTTAAAGCTCACTGATGAGATGTTGCCGGGAGGCCGTCGAAACAGTCTGCCTGAGTAAACCAATCTGCTGTGCCATATGTACAAAAATCTTTGTTAATTTCTGTTGATTTTTGATTTATAATCAATCCTTGACCTGTAGACGGCTAACAAGCACTTTGACTAATATCAAAATAGGTCTCTCAACCCCATATACAGAAAATGATTAGTTTTTTTTCACAAAATAGTTATGACTTTAGTTCGGGGCTCAAACCCAATAATTTTTTTTTCGGTGCTCTGGTTTCGGCTTTGGTTATGTACGGTAAACTTGAGGTTCGAGCTTTTGCGACAATTTTTTGGTTAGAAGTTTGGTTCGGTCCATGATTTACTTATTTATAATAATTAGATTTTCCTTACTCTTGATAAGACAACCATAGTTTTAGACTACAGTCGTTGGTACTAAAAAGGTTTGAAGGATTGAACAATCGTTGAGGAATTTGAAACCTATTGGCAAGCGTTAGGATCAGGAAGATAACTTTTTGTCATCTTTTGGAAGTGAACTAGACACTGATGAAACTTAACAGCTGTTACGCTTCTTCCTTTTGTGACTCATTTAATGAACTTCGGAATCAAGAATATAACAATCAATTTTGTTGAACCGAAGCTACAATTTAGGATCGGAACAGGTCTAGGATCAACGATTTTCTCACAATTGGTTCGGTTTAGGGTTCGGTTTACAGAGTAAGATAAGATTGCAGCCCTGGTTTAGTTAAGTAATTGGCTTATTGTAGCACATCTAAAAGAGATCTCTTTAAAGATACAGTACACTTCACACCATAGTAAGCAGCATCGAAAGTCGACATGTCTTCGATATCTTGTTCTCACCTAAGCAGGGACTCCTCTTGCCTTGCCTAGTTTAGTGCAATAGAAGGTAAAGGTCAGTTGATATTTCTGTGAGAAAACAGACAAACTATGTGTCCCCAGATTAAGCTACACAAGTTGAACCAATTTGGAGAGCACCAAAAGGCTCATAACTTAGTTCCACTCAAGTGTGCCCCAGCGTAAAGCGTAAGGACCAGCAATTGACTATTTGAAACTATTTATGGAACTGCTGCTACTTACCAACTAGAGAGAAGGTGTCAATTTTGAAGCCCAGGGCGCTGCTCAGGTTCAACTCCCCTCCCCCCTTTGGCACGACAGACAGATGTACTCGATGGAAAACCACCCCAAAAGTAACCAAACTAAATGCCAGTGCTTAAAAATAGAACTACCAGGCATACCTGAGAGAGGGAGAGAGTGAGAGACGAGACTTTTGACGAGTTATTACAGCACGGATGCGGATGCTAGAGGAAACTAGAGAAGGTCAGGGGAGTTGCCTGTAAGTTATGAGCGTTGTATGGGAGCTTGGATCATTACCTGCCCTTTGGCCTGGGGAGGGTGCGCCTGCGCCTGAGAGAGAGAGCGAGAGAAGGAGAGCAGGTAGAGAGCAGAGCACGAATGGGAAACACGCAATAAGGGTATGGGAAAAGTGTGGAACCTAGCCGAGCACACGTGCGCCGGGCTGAGTGTGTGTGTGTGTGTGTGTGTGAAGTGAAGAAGAACCCACCACCAACCGAAAATGGTATAAAAGAGCGTGCTCGGCCCTCGACCTGTCACACAGCAACCTCAGCGCTCGTTGAGTAAGCAACAAACTCATCTCGAAACGATCTTTAAAAACGCGAATATATTTCCAAATTATCCAAATCATGGCTACCAACTACAAGAGTTGCCCTCTGAAGAAGCGACCCTTTGTCTATGTGGAGGAAGAACCCTTGGCCCTGACCAAAACTTTGGCAACGGAAGATCAACCTCAGGATTTGTCACTGAAACGTAAAGCCACACGGGAAGAGGATTTTGAGGATTACGAGTTGCCCAGCAAACGGGAATATGTCTTGAACTTATCCACGGCTTCTCCACTGTCACCGCCTGCGGAACCCACGGATATACATCTGCGTGGACTGACTGCCTCTACCATGGGATATACCACCAATCCGTATCAGTCGGCGTTTGTCATGGCCGCCGGTTGTAATCCCATTTCGGCCTTATGGAGCAGCTATCAACCTCACTTGAGTGCATTTCCCTCACCCGCCAGCTCTATGGCCTCACCGCAATCCGTCTACAGCTACCAACAGATGACACCGCCCTCGAGTCCCGGCTCGGAAGCCAGTTCCGAACCAGAGGATCTCTCCGTTAGGAATGATATACCACTGCCTGCTCTCTTCCATCTGTTTGATGAGGCCAGAAGCAGTCACAGCAGCAGCAGCTCCTACAGTTCCAGCAGCTCCTACAGTACCAGCTCCAGCCCGGCCACTCAACACCACCACCACCACCAGGCAGTTAAGAACTACCGCTACAAGTGCGATCAGTGCCAAAAGATGTACTCCACCTCCATGGGTCTGTCCAAGCATCGTCAGTTCCATTGCCCCGCCGCCGAGTGCAATCAGGAGAAGAAGACTCATTCCTGTGAGGAGTGCGGCAAGCTGTATACCTCCATTGGTGCCCTGAAGATGCACATTCGCACTCACACCCTGCCCTGCAAGTGTCCCATCTGTGGCAAGGCCTTCTCCCGTCCCTGGTTGCTGCAGGGCCACATACGCACTCACACCGGCGAGAAGCCCTTCCAGTGTCCCGATTGCCCGCGCTCCTTTGCCGATCGCTCCAACCTGCGTGCCCATCAACAAACCCATGTGGAGATCAAGAAATACGCCTGCCAAGTGTGCCACAAATCCTTCTCCCGCATGTCGCTGCTGAACAAGCACACCAGCTCCAATTGTACCATTACAATTGCGTAGAACTGGTGACTGCATCATCACATCTCTAACCACATTCCGCTGGACCTGGACAATAACCGACTCATAGCTCTTTAGTCTCTAGTTGTAAGTCGACTCGGTGCTTGGTGCTCTATTTATTTGTTCTAGTTGTAAGAATCGTGTAAATTTCCCCATTATCAACAGCATTTGACCAAAATTATTCATTTAGTAATTAGTTTTTGATATTATTAAATTATATTGTTGTTAAGACTTTTGTTAGCTTAAGCATATGACCGTAAATATTTTTGATAAAACAAAATAAAATTTACAAAATGAAAAGAATAATCCTAAATTGGTGTTTTATGAAAGGAAATCAAACAAAATATTTTAGCAGAAAGCGCCACAGAATAAGCCACTTGTTCACTTGTTTCTTTATCGCTACCTGGAGAATTGCCTATTTGTTAACCCGCTTAGGTACCGGAAAGTTGCATAAGATATGGGTACATATAATATTGTATCCAGGTACCAAGCTTCACGTACCTTCCCCAAAAAGGTATCAATACTAACTCTGCCCCATTTATATTGAGGGAAAACCCAGCGTACTTCTTTGTTTAACGATAAAAGCTATAGTTCATACCTGCAAGTCTTCGTCTAGGTCCTCTAACAATTGTAGTTTGAAGGTGATGGTCTCAAACCGTAAATCAGACCGGGAGTTCTGTATTAATACGCTAAGAAAATCCCATACAAATGTTTGTCTCCCTTTTTAGCATAGTTAAACCAATTCAATTGAAACAATATTTAAACCATTTGTTGGTATAAGTATTAAGCGTTGACGAATGGCAAAAAATAGAAATTAAATAAAAAATTGTATTGCTTACAACAAATTAAAGAATCGGAGACATGCAAATGTCATTAACAGCCTTGTTCTCAATTCCACTTACCTTTCATAAGTAATTCCGCATGAATTCCGAAACGATTTCACTTTCGTGTTCTAAATTCCACTTGAAATGGCTTTGGAATTACTTATATGAACTAGTAGTTCCACTACCGCTAATAGCCTATTTACACTACAGTACATCTCAGCGAATCGATGAGAAGATGGGGAAAAAATGAAACTCGTGTTCATACTGCCACCGTCTGAATCAAAAAAATAGTCTAAGATAATGGATGGAACCCTTCAATTCTAAAAGAATAGTTTGACTTCTTTTTTCGAATTTATTAACCTTGATTGCAGTTACAGGTTTCTCTATGTCAATGTCGAAAATGTCAACTTAAACAAATTGTTTGAATCATCATCCTTGCTGCAGGAAAGGTCAAGCGAAATATGCGGCACCAATATTCCTCTGCTTCTAATTGGCGACTCCTTTTTCAACTACAGCTTCAATGCAGCAAAAAACATTTAATTATCTCTTGTCTAAGTCTAGGCGAGTAGTTGAAAATGCATTTGGGCACTTAAAGGCTGGATTCCGTCGCATCGGTTGTCGTCATTTGTTGTTGTATTCTGCACATCTCACATCAATACAATGAATTTCAATCCCAAATTACTCCAACTGCATGGCCATCTCCTCTGCTTCCCTCTGAGGTCGTCGATTATTCACCCCAGATGTAGCTGGATTCTGTAGCTAAGATTAAAGAAATGAACTCTTTTTTTCAGAAATGCAAGGGAAATTAACGTAAAATTCTTTTCAACGGTCGAAATTTGAAGTTTGACAATCACTAACATTGTTTACGCTTTCGTTGCGAATGTCAATTTTTTTTAGTGGTGGACGCAAAAATATCGCATTCACTTTGAGTGGAACAGCATGAGATAGGGACATCCCCAGCTGACGGGGAAATATATGGAGAAAGATTGGCACGGGAAGTTCTGACGTACCACCGTTGATAGTGGCTAGTGTGAATTGGCTAACACCTATTGAATATAAGCCAATTCTATTTCAATTTCTTTTCTTCAATAATAAAAACAGAGCCAGGAGCTATAATAATTGACAGCTCGAAATTGAAGAGGCTTGATATATTGCTCAGCTTAGAGCAAGTTTTGTAAGACTGCAAACGTACTTATACTGTAGAAACTATAGTTTGAATTTATTGTGCAATACGGTCGAGCAAATTGTATCTCCTTAGTTGCCATCCCATTTAAACAATTAGTCACAAGAGAAATGATCACGATTCTATTCGAAATTATCACATATCTAATGGTCTGGCATCCCTTTACCCAGCGTTACACAACTTTCGATTGAAATATGCCTATCTAACACGAATTTTTCACGTTTTACTTTTCGTTTTTGCCAGCTTTAAAGAAATCGAAGTTGTTCAACAAATTAATTATTTTTAAATAATTTATCATTACAGACGAACGTTTCAAGACACCAAAATATCTAAAATTGTTCAAGGAATGAACCTTTATTTTAATTTTGTGGGTAAGTTATATTTCTTAGATGCCAAATATGCAATTTACTTTTCATTTCACCTGCCACAAGGCAAAACTTTTACCCGAACACGAATCAATGGGGGATGTCCCACAAAAACTCTTGAGATTTTCGTATAAACGAAGATTTTTTAACTTAACTACGAGGACTTTATATGATTATAGATTATGGGGAAGGAAACCCGTACGCATCAAATCTACTTAGCCTTGAGCAGTCGGTTTTAAATCTCTCAACTTTTGTCATCTAATCTAGAAGCCTAGCATTTTGAAGACATTTCACATATAAAGGCAAGCACATTTATTTCAAAATGAAACCGTTTATACGAAAATCTCTAGAGATTTCTGGGACACACCCAAATTCCTCTTTCGAAATATTATTGTGGAGGTGGAATTGAGAAAAAGGCTGATCTACTCTAATTATTAGATCCTAGCATTTACCTCTTCGGGTAACTTGTCTAAGAGGTAACTTTTAACGAAGAGTCGAAGGTTGTTTTACAATTGCTTTCTATCAAACCTTTATCAAAATCTAAACTCATTGTTAAGTTCAATCATTTCCACCATTAACACGCTAGATTCTTCTTAATAATCTGAACTCACAGAAAAATAGATCAAATCTTTCGTTTTGTTGAACCATTTAATTTACACCTCCTATTTATAGGTCTACAGTTGTCATCAATTCAATCTTCTTCGTGTCAAAAACTATATGGGAATTTGGGAAATTATGTCGATTTCAGTACCGTTCGATTTACAACATGCAACAGGTCATCATGATAATTGAAACTCAAATATAAATTTGGTAAAGTTTGTGACAGTTTGGTCCTCCTATTTGTCGCCGCTGGGTTGCCCTTTCAGCAGCAGGCTGTCTCTGAGCTTCTGCTTCCACTGCTATCTCAGCAGCTCTCTGTGATGCGATGTACATACCAAATTGCTGGCGTCGATTGCTCGCCTGCTCCGGCGTTTCTGCAAATCTCAACTTTGCCTGCTGCTCCACTTCGCACCTGAATTGAGATTGTTGCACAGTCTCAGCAGCCCTCTGGGATGCGATGTTTATAGCAAATTGCTGGCGTTGACTACTCGCCTGTTCTGTCGATTCAGCAGCTGTCCTATACTCTTGACGGCTTACCTGTTGTATTCTCCTGAGCTCATTTTGCGTGTTCACTTGCGTCTTTCAGAAGATGACAATGTAGAAAGTTACCGACTAATTCAAGACTTAGTTAATCAGTTTTTTACCAAAGCAATTCTGAATGCGAATTTCGAAAAAAGACACATTAGCTGCTTTCCCTTTAACATTGGCTAAATGATTTGCCGTACCAATGCTCGAACCGAAACCTTTTTCACAAAACATTGAGCTTAAAATTTTCCAACAATTAACATTAATAGTATCTGTTTAGTTCTGCAGCTGTGATCGTATCATAGGTTGGCTTTCAGGTTATTTTAGGTAAAAGTTACTCGCTGGCGTAACACTTAAAAGCATTCCGAATCGAAAAATGTTGCACTTGTAACATTGGATGTAAGGTTGGTAAGGTAAAGGGGAATCACTAGTAAAGTAAAAGGTGTCGGGTTTTTTTCAGAACCGGGGAAAAGGTACAAAAAGGTACTTCATAAGTATGCATTAAAGAAGCTTGTGAACAATAAGGACACCATTGTAAAAAGACACCACAGAGAAAAGAATTTTGTAGTTGTATAATTTTTGTTGGAAGTTATTACGAAGACATGTAAAATCATCGGTTATAAACCCGCTGCTCTCTGGTTTGTATCAAGAATATATCCGGCTCGAAGGACCTATTCCTTTTCCGTACTTTCAAGGTTGCTCTTTAAAGTTGGGCTTGTCTTTTCAATTATACCCTTGTGAAATCCAATTGATTCTACATTTATATTGAGATTCAAAGCTACCAAAATGTTTTTAAATAAGAATGCGAAAAGTTGAAAAATTCATTCGTTAAAGTACGGAAATTCGGAAACGGAAACAGTATTGTCAATTCGATACAGTGTTCAACGAACCAAGTGTGAACCAATCCAATGGCTTAAGACAACTGTAAACCACTTTCTACGAAAAATACTAAACTAAATCAGACCTGTGAGTCTAGGTAAAATTGTAAATTTCGAAAAAAAAACCTGCTTAAACAGGAAACCAAATCACAACTAATTTCAGGTCTAATTTCATCAATTCTCCCCCATCTTTTGTGACAATTTCCTCTTTCCTTCCTCTTAACAACTCGGCGCACACTCACTTCGATTCTTTTCAAAGAACACCTTTCACAAATGCAAACACGAGACCGTGAATTGTCATACACTTTCCATTTCGTGCATTTCAAGCACTTCCTCTTAACCCGCCCCTAATAATATTTCATCAATTCATATCAGAAATTTTTGCACCTTTTGTCAAGGCAAATATTTAATTAGCTGCAGGGGACAATTTGGTTGGAAATCTCTTTTGTGGCAATCCTTTGCTAACATATTTGCAGAAAGGATCTTTGGGATTGCAGGTGATAAACGTAGACCGGCTGCTTATCGAAGTGAATGGCAGACGGGAGTTTATCTATGTTTGGCTAGAGACTAGACACACAAACACACAGGTATGACATCAGCAATCATTGAAAGGAGACGGCCATTAGTGACATATTTTGTTGGCGATAGTAACACCTTGAGGTCATAAATAAGCCAAGCCAAAGAACCAGTATTCCTAGAAGGTTCTTAGTGGACATAATCAGAGCAATTGCAAAAAAAAAGGAACCACCTTGCAAAGTCACCATACAATACCTGTCGCCTTAATGTCTACCTAGTGACCTATTTCCTCTGATCTCTGCCGCCTTTTGTCTTCAAACGGCATCCCCTGGCTTACAAGTCGTTGCCATTGTCAACCACAACAAAAAGTCAGGCCTTCAGTGCGCTCGACTAGATGCAAATCCTTTTTGATTGAATTGAGAGACCGAGTCGCGGCCACCTTCCCCCCGTTTTGGAGTAGATAACAAATTGCAATTGACAAAACTAGAAACCTGAAGTGCAGACTCCAAGATGCCATCAAATGCGATGCGATGCGATTTCGATTCCAATTTCCAATGCGCCATACAAATCGATGGCAAGACCATGATACAAGTCGCGGCATTTGTAATTGCCCAGAGTTGGGGACACACGACGATGGCAACAAAGCACAGTGGTTCACAATTTCTTAAAAGTAAACAAGATATTCTTTAAAACCATATTATAAAACACATATTAAATCTCCAGCAACTGAACCGACCATGAAACAAAGTGGAATCGACGCCGAATTGTCACCATTCCGGCTGAACCTCGACCATAATTACTAACACAACAAGAATTTTTTTTGAGCCGCCACAAAAACACATTCACGAACACTAGATCCGCCGACGCCCGGAGACCTTTTCTCACCACCACTTTGAAGCTCATTGTTTTGACAGCCCGTATCGGCAAAAAAATTCGACGAACCGTTCAAAATAAAAAGTTTTCAATTATTCTTTGCGTTTCAAATAAAATTTTTAATCCTGATTTCTAAATATGTCTAGAAAGAACGAAACTGTGGGAGATATCCAATTTGCGGGGGCGTGGCAAAAATTTAAAATAAACTTGATCTGCCTGCAAGTATAAGAAGCATATTTCCCATATATGTCACCTATATCTCTTACCATCTCTGAGATCTGTTTGTTCATACGGCACAGACAGACAGACATGACTAGATCGACTCGGCTGTTGATGCTGATCAAGAATTGAAGGGGGATTGAAGGTCAAAGTTAAAACTTTAGGTTGGGGTTGGGGGGTTCGAACCCGTTGAAATGTCTAAGATTCGGTTTTTTGAGCCTTAGGTTCGGATCGATTCTTGAGTCATAAATTCTTTTTCTAAAGAGAGGCGATTCGTAATGAGTTTTAGTTCTGGTTTTGGGTCGAGGGACCCAAAAAACCCAGGCTGAATCTGATCTGACTGGTTTTGAGCCTGGATAAGAATATCGCACATTTCTTATAAAATATATTTCAATATGTTGAAACGATATTGACGTTCCTAATTGATCCTAAGTGGTACATCCGAATTTGTTTACCCTGCACCCACTGTGCCCTGTCAGCGAATAGGCCAGGCAATCAGCGAGCGGCGCATGTCACACAACAAACAAACCAAAACAAACTAAAACTAAAAAAAAAGCTCATGCAAAACAAACATTAGGAAATCCAATACCAAGTCGAGGAGCAGCAGCAGCAGCAGCAGCCACTTAGGCAGTCGTCGTCGTCGTAGTCGTGGCTGGTACGTCGTTTAGGACGTTTGAGATTACAACCGATTACGATTTTACTCCAAATTTGTATGCTGCCAGAGCAGTTGTAATTGAAAAAGCATCAACATTAATCTTGGTTAACTCTCTCGCATTCGATTTCGATTTCGTAACCCCCGCGCCAGATCCCAGATCCCAGATGCTGCCCGACACCAGATCCCAGATCTGTGATAGCGGGTGTACATATTGCTTAATCGTGGCGCTGAAATGGAGCAAACACATATTGGCATAAATCAAAACCTATGACAGACCACGGCACGACAGAAAACTGTCCATCTCCCTGCTAGCCCTGGAGTATGCAAACTGATCGTGTGATGGGCCCAACAGCGCAACAACCTGTCAACGATCAGCGACCTTAACTGTAAAGCCCAAGACTCAGACTAAGCAAAAACCGCATTAAAAAATGTTCTGGTCTAGGAAGAGTTTTGAGTTACAGCAAGAAGGAAACGTGGCGTTAGTTGTCGCTAAGTGCAGTCAGAGGAGGCTCACCACCGCTTCACTTCGTGTAGATCGCCCAGCGTTGATAAATGTTGTTACTTGTCGTTTGGCTATGTAAGACTTTTCTTAGTTGTCGATCGATGGGTGGTTGACTGCAGTTGACATGTCGTCGTTTTGTGTTTCCACGATCGTCCAGTGACATCTCCTCACTGTACACTGCAGTTGCAGTTAATTGTGGTTATGATTTCAGCCTCTCGATGGCCGATCCGATCAATTTAATTAGGCGCCAAGCGCTTCACTTCCTGTCAACGTCCAATTTGAATTTCCAACTTTCCTTCCTCTCGTTATAAATATTACATCAAAGCAGCAGATTCCCATTGATTGATTCCCTTCATATCGGATTCGTTAATTTAGCAGGCAAATCGATTCCATTTTGGTTGCATCTACTTGACACACATCGCACGCAAATCCAAATCGATGCGGTAGCACTTACAAAATATTTACAACAAGAAAAGTGCGATGCCATATCCAAAAATAGCTGACGATGGGAGCGCGCGAGCTGACAATCGCAGGCTTCAAGCCTAAAAATGATTTATGTATGTGACTTTCTTTGAGCTGAAAGGGGGGAAGGTAGAGATAGTTTCAAAGTAGGCCTACCATAGGGGAGAAGGTATAGAGTCTAATGGGCTAGTTGAGTGCGGTTCAATTACTGGGTTTAATGAATAAGCTTGGAGACGTTTTCGTTGAAAATCAAAAAGTTTTTCTCACTAGAACTAATTTTCAACTGATGGTTTCTATAACAGCTGTATTCTATAGTTAACCGATTTTAATCAAAACTTTGTAGAACTTTGTGGAATTATATAAAATTCATAAGTATCAAGTTATAGGGGACGATTTCTTTGAAATCGAAAATGTTTTTCTTAAATAAACATACTTTTGGACCGATTGTTCCTATGACAGCTATATGCTATAGTCAGTAGATTTGGATCAAACTTTGTAAAATTATGTGGAAGCATATACAAATCAGAAATATCTAGTTTGAAAATGATTTTGAAAACAAAAAAATTTTTCTAACTGGTACTTACTTTCGACCGATCGTTACTATAACAGCTATATGATATAGTTATCCAATATTGATCCAACTATGTAGAATACTCAGGAAGATTTAAAATATAGGATTTGTTTACTTTTTGCAGGCGATAGCATTGAAATCAAAAACGTTTTTCTCATTAGAAAGTGTTTTGGGTCGATCATTACTATGGCAGCTATATGCTATAGTCAAACGACTTTGATCAAACTTGGTAAGATTATGTGATTGTGTATAGAAATAATAAATATCAAGTTTCGAGACAATAAAATTTATGTTAAGTTTTTCTCACTAGAACTTGTTTTCGAACGATCGCTCGTACCCAATCATCTGATTCGTCCCGTTTCGAAAAACGAGCAGCCTGTATGTGTGTACTATGGTTCAAGGCTACTTGCCAAGTTTAGCAGAGAAAGAGACATGCTGATCAAGAATATATATACTTTATGGGTTACAACATGCTTTTCTCAATGCTTTTCAAACATCTAGAAGCAGGGACTAATAAAACCTCAAACAAAAACAAACCTTACAACCGTAACCCTTTTACCATTATTAAGGGAACCGTTAGCACCGAACCGAATCGTTGATACCGGTACAGTTTCGGCTTATTTTTACCTGTGGTTATCACAATTTTGGTCAGATGTTGATTTAAGAAAGAGAGTAGTTCCAACCCAGCTAGCATTTTCTGAGATTTCTGATCATATTTATGCCTTTTTCGTGTGTCTGGTTCATGATACAACTATATAGGTATGGCGGATAGGTCACTGTGCTCTCAGTTCAGTCCACATTATATATTAAAGCTGTCAGTCCACATTTTTGATTGTACGCCACACCTATATAATTGTACCATGGTCTGGTTAATATAGGCACAAGTGCGCTCGCTTTCTGATTATAAGTGATACTTTTGTAGGGAGAAAATAGTGCCCCTGGACCCGACTCTTCTTAAAGAGTCATTTGAGACCCTTTTGAGATCATGAGGTCGTCCTTACTTCTCTATTAATCGGGTGTGTCCCAGAAATCTCTAGAGATTTGTGTATAAACGGTTTCATTTCGAAATAAAACTGCTTGCCTTAATATGTGAAGTGTCTTTAAAATGCTAGGCTATTAGATTAGATGACAAAAGTTGAGAGACTTAAAACCGACTGCTCAAGGCACAGCAGATTTGATGCGTACGGTTTTCCTTCCCTAAAATCTAGTAGCCGACATTATTCTTGCCACTTTACATATAAAGTCCTCCTAGTTAAATTAAAAATCTCTTCGTTTATACGAAAATCTCTAGAGATTTCTGGGACACGCCCGAATATTTATTTTTATAAACTGAAATAGTTTAACACAAATTGTTAGCCGCTGGCCCAAGGCTGCCAAAACTGTTCGAGATGAAATATGATGATCTGCTATAGTAATCGATAGTCATCTTGATAAGTGTGGCCAGATCCAACTTTGTAGAATACTCCCCCTCCAGTGAACGTGCGGGAGCGAATGGATGAGATTGGTAGAAACTGCGAAGTCAGTAGTACTGAGCATGAGCACCGAGTGGCCGGTGGTTACTTCGAGTGGGCGTCGATAAGCAAGTTCGTCTGAGCTGGAATGATGTCTCCTCTCGTTGGGGTTGATGGTTGCTTCGAGTGGGGTCGAAAAGCAAGTTCGTTCAAGCCGGAATGATATTGCCTCTCGCTGAGTAGCTTCGGTTAAGGAGCCTAAGTTGAGATTGAAGTCGCCTCTGGTCGAGGATTTCGTATTGCCTCGGTTGAGGACTTTGTTGTGCCTCGGTTGAGGGCTTTGTTGTGCCTCGGTTGAGAGCTTTGTTGTGCCTCGGTTGAGGGCTTTGTGTTCAGGCTTACGGGAGTGCGGGTAGTAGACACGAAAAGACTCGAACCAGAATCGATTATGCCTCGGTTGAGGACTTTGTGTTGCCTCGGTTGACGACTTTGTTGCCTCGCGTTGAGGGCTTTTGAACAAGAATCGATGGTTGCCTCGGTTGAGGACTTTGTTGCCTCGCGTTGAGGGTTTTTCTGCCTCGCGTTGAGGGCTTTTTGCTGAGTTCGAGAACTTGTTGTTGGCCCAGGCTGGCAGCGATTTTCAAACAAAGAGCGACTCGAGGATAAGCTGGTCTTTTGTACTCGATCTAGTGATAGGAGATGAGGGCCAAACTGGCATCGCTAGCCAAAATTGGAGCTCTCCTCATTGTGGCCGGACTGCGGTTCAGGTAGCCAGCGAGAAGGCAGTTGTCAGCTGTGCAAGTTGGGCGCTTCAATCAGATACATAATACAGGTAGCCACCAGGGATGAAACACACAAAACCAGCCCAATCGTTAACACATGTTAGATATACCACACTACACCAATTTTCCCCAGCCATGCCCCGGGGGCGACCACACTCGCAAATTCACACCGAATGCTTGCCGAAGTAATGCATCAGTGAGTGTTAGAGAGAGACAAGAGAAGAGAGGCTTCTTGGAGAACCCTGCACTACACCTTTGAATCATCGAACCAAGGCCGACTGGGAGAACCGAGGCTGCGCAGTGCGCTACCTTGTAATTATTGTATCATGCACTGACAAAACTGTTCGAGATGAGATATGATTAGCTGCGATAGTAATCGATAGTCATTTTGAATAGTGTTGCCAGAGTCGCCACAATGGGTTTTCTGATCAGTTTCGAGACAATCTATTGCTTGTCTTTTCCGAGTCATATTTCTAATCGTTTCACATTTTGAGCATAGACATGAGTCATTTTCGATTCTTCTTTAAGTCGCACATAAAATACATCTCTGTTAGGTCATTAAAAGGTAGGATTGCCGAATATTAAAAAAATTGATGTTATAAAAATTACCGATATTTTCGATACGAAGAAATCTAGCAATTTTCTTTATAATAGTCAGGCCTACTTTGTAGTTTTTTTTTGCTTTTAGCAGTAACCGCGAACATAGGCACTCACTGGCACTGGGGATTGTATTTTTCTCTCTTTCGGTTTGTTTCTGTAAGCGAAAAGACACAAAATGCTTGGATGGATTTTTGCAGAGTTACAGCTCAGGGCTGTACAAAATAAAAGGACTTAAAAAGCTCTAGTAAATGTTTGAACCCCTTGAAAAGAACGCCTAAAATCAACATAGACCGAGGCTCATTTCCAAGGTTTCATAAACGATACCCTAAGAGTTCGATAAGATCTTTCGCATAGTTGAAAACTAGATGTCGATTTCCTCCACCGCAGGGCATTCACAAAGTTCTACAGCAGTTGCCTACACCCTAGAAGCTTACTTGTTTCAGCAGCTCCAGCGAAATGTTATGAAAATATATGCTGAAGAAAACCAAAAAAATGTTGCAAGCGATATTCACGTGTCGAACGCTAGATCACATGTGGACACTATTTCCCTCCCCCTCGAAGATGCTTCCACACTCATCAAGCTAGACCAAATAAATAAAAAAAAAAAACCCCGTTGGTTGCTATGCAAATTATGGTCGAACAGCCCCGTTGGCTCCAACTGGATGACGTACGTACTGAAATATGCATGAGAGAGCATCGCAAAACGAAAGACTTTCTTCCGTTTCCGCTGTGGCAAACTAAAGATGACAAAAAATAAGAAATAAAAATGCATTTTACGAGCCGAGAAGAAACAGAAGTGTTGGCACACACTTCATAAACAAACAGAGGGCCATTAACTGAAGGGCAGGATCTCCCTGTCTATCTACCTGTTTTGATTTCGAGCAACGAAAGTGAGAGGCTATCAAATCAAACATCAGGTGTCGGCTTCTTCATTGAGAAGGTCCTGCTGTTGGCCGCTGCTGATGATCACATTTTGGTCAGTTGGTAATTAATTCTCCAAAATAGATACATCTTCCACCATATGGCCATAACGCCTACCAAACAATGCGGCCGCCAGACGAACGAACCGATAAGGTACCCTTAGTTAGTGGCAATTAACACGACACGCTTCAGCCTCGGCCGTGCCGTTCGTGTGCTCAACTTTTCATCGACAACAGTTGGTCAAAGTGACCCTTCGCCAGCTCGGAGTTTTCCCTAATGAATTCATTCGCTTCACTTTCTGGTTGTAAACTGGGGGTTCATTATCCCCGGCGGCCCGGCTGCTACCCTTAGGGGTAGAAAGGATTGTGCATTCTTCAGAATTTATTGGGTGTGTCCGGCATATTAGTGGGGTTTTGCCCCTCATGCTCAACCACATTCTTTTGTTGCTCTTTCTAGACCACAATTAATCAAAATTTCCATTGGCTTTAACCTGTTCTAAACGGAACTTCGTCGTAGTTATACACCCACATGCATCTGGAGCTGGCGCCGTCTCTCAGATTCGTGTGCCTTGCAGTTCGACAGTTTCTTTTCAATTAAAATTCAAATTGATGCAAACAAGTGGGGGCCAGGCCAAGCCCCCCACCAAGTGCAAGTCCAATGCACAATAATCGCCCCCAAGGTTTACGGCTCTTTGGGGACGCTGATTTCTTTATTTTCAATAATTTTTTGTGTTGTTGATATTTTTGCATAAAATATTGCGGCGCTCTGTCAATTGGATGGTGTCGCTGGTGACGCCCGATAATATCGCCGCCAATGGATTGAAGTTGCCTTTGGGGCGACTTACTTTTGCAGCAAAATGTATAAGTTCAAAGTCAAAAATATTCAAACGGGGGCTGGATTAATTGCTGAAAATTAAGTTGAAGGTAAAGAATGGGCGTGGTGGGCTTGGGATATCTTAAAAGTGTATCAGTTGTTTGTCAATCCAATTTGTTCTTAACTTTTCTCAACTCTAGCCATTACACAGTGTAGAGTGCGGCCAAAAATACTTCGAAAAGAGTTATCGGTTTCAAACTTGGGATATAAGTGATCTAAAGCCAAATAATGGGCAATTTGAATAAATTAGAACACATATTTTAAAAATCGAAGATTTCTGTTTATTCTATTGAACATCATTAAAAGGACCAGAGCTTAAAGGCAATCTGGGAATTAAATCTGAATTGGCTAGAATTTTAGATATTATTCTTAGGTCTGTCTAAGTTGCTCGTCATTTACTTTGCATTCAATTGGCATAGGCTGCCCCAAAATCTCAGAAGTATATTAAACCAAGTTTTTAACCACAGTTTTTAAACCGTCGGTTCGTTTCGTTAAATGGTTTCTGGAGCTAATTCAAACGCGGTTACGGTTCGGTTAATTGTTTCACTTTTTATTATTTATATATTTTAAGAAGGGGTGTTTCCGATTCGGAAAATCCGAATACTTTGACCTTTTGCACAGTTACGTAATTAAATTTTTAGAAAACATTTGAATTGCTTTAAAATCATTATGAAAACATTGTAATCGGCCTTCGTGCAAACGGATTTCACTTCTAAATCGGACAAGGACATGAAAACCTTAAATATATCGCAACAGCAAGATGAGAAGATTGTGCTAAATTTGAAGAAGAGTTTCACTAAAAACGAACAAGACGCCGCTTAATAACCGAACAAAGAGGCTGTTGCAATTTAAGAAATTATATTGAGGCATTACTAACTCACACTATTGGTGCCGCAACAAGAGCACTAAATTAGCTTCTACAAAGGAGTTTTACATTGGTTTTTTTATATGCCAAAAAAAAAAAAGATAGGCGAAGACAGCAAGAATCTGCCTGAAGAGTTAGAGTCACATTTCACAGACAAAGGCAAAATTAAAAATATTTTCTAAGTGAGCAGAAAAAGAGAAAAGAAAATAATTTGTTTCATGTGCAAGCTTCGATCTTCAAAAAGTATTAAATACTCCTCACAGTAAGAACATTACATTATTTTATGCGAGAAAATACGCATATTACAATTTGAGTATTTACGAAAATGGGACCAGAAAAAAATATTGGCGTCAGGAGAAAGATCGCAAACGTGGATGTAATGAGATTTGCACTGCCATCTATAAATACCTTCTTATTCTGTGATATAAGTAAAACTGTAAAGAGTTTAAGTTTATATAGTGATAGTTGTGCAGGACAAAATCGTAACAAAGCCATGTTAATCATGATGCGTATTTTATGTCATCGTCCAGAAGTCATACCATGATGCTTCGATTCTATTCCTAGTACGATAGAATCATTTACTCCGAAGTCGAACAGTATGGGCAACAGCGAGTGGCTTTACAATTATTCGAAGTTCGAGAACCAACCCTTTCAGCTATGAATGCATAGAGCTAAATATTCAGGATTTTTAAATTGGAAATTATTTTCTGATTTAACTTTACCAAAAGGAACAAATGGAATCTAGCTTGCTTCGCTCTGCAATTTTGATAAGGATGGCTTAAAACTTAAGTAAGCTATTTGGAAACCAGCCAAAGAAAAAACTATAAGAATTTTAGTTTTAGCCATTCTGTTATACCGTAATCTTTATATTTTCAGAGCTAGAAATCACTTAATGATTTAAGAGCTCTTTAGCGATAAGAACAGTATTCCCAACCAATTTCGTAATGAGTCTTCGATTCCCACAAATGTAAAGTCTCTGAATGGAAACAGATGGAAGAAGATTAAGAATGTTCATGAAATATTCTACTACAATGAACATGTTTTTTCATTGTTAAATGTTCTTTAATAGAGAAATAAATAAATAATACAATAAATAAATGAAACAAATATATTTTCCAAAAAGTAAAACAATATGACTTCAAAAACGTATGCGCCACATTTGAACTTCCGCCTTCACCAAGAGTGACAGCGAAAATAACGTATGCGCCATAAAAAACGCAGAAATTGGCACAAAGCAAATGCAAAATGTAATATTATTTATATGAAATCTAATTACATTGAGGGTTAATGTTTTAACAAATCCACCATGCATGTTTCAAGAAAAACTAAAAAAACTCTCTCCTGGAAAAATTTGCTTTTTGGCGCTTACGTTATTGTCGCTGTTAGGGCTCGATATGTCGAAATGCTAAATAAAAAAATAAATATTATATTCCTGAACAAAATTTCAAATTATTTTCATCAAGGTGAAGAAGAATTTCGTCACATTGGGAGGAAAATAGGAGGGAAAAAAACAAGCAATGCAAAACGACTTTGGGCTTTTTAAAGAGTGAGAGCAGGATCACAATACTTTGAAATGGTTGACGAGTCGCTGAAAGTCAGTACGAATCTTAATTTAACCGAAAATCCGATAAAAAAATGTTTTTAGTTTTTATTATTTTTTTACTTTTTTTTTCTTTGAGGGTTTTTTGGTTTTGTGGTTAATATTTTGGATTTACTTTGTTGTCTTGTTTCTAGTATTATTATTATATTTTAAATATTTTATTTATTTTTTATTATGATTTTTTTTTTTTTTTTTTTTTTTTATTTTATTTTGTTTTTATTTTTTTTTTTCTATGCTCCTCCGTCAGTTTAAAGCTACCTTCACTAAACCTTGCACGAAGTCTTTTAGTACAAATACGTTGCCCATTTGTCGCAACCGGACGGATCGGATGATTATAGCATTTAGCTGCCATAGGAACGATCGTCGAAAAAATAGTTCTAGTAAAAAAACTTTTTGTTTTCTATGAAAATGCCTCAAACTTCGTGTTTCTTAGTTTGCTATGCTTTCCCATTAGTCCACCAAGTTTGGTCGAAATCGGACATCTATATTATATAGCTGTCATAAAAAGTAGAGTCGAAAAGTAGTCTTGGTTAGGAAAACTTTGTTCTTTTTCTATGGAAAGTCCTTAATATTGGTATTTACTTATTTGGTTTGCTTTTACACATGTTAAAAAAGTTTGCTGAAAATCGAATGACTATAGCATATAGCTGTCATAGGAACGATCAGTCGAAAAACTAGTTCTGTTGAAAAAAGCTTCTTTTTTGTTTTTAATGGAAACGTCCTTATCATTGGCATATGCTTATTTTATATACTTTTACATAGTTCTACAAAATTTTGTCAAAATCGGATGACTATAGCATATAGCTGCAGTACAAATGACCCGTCGAAAAATAACTTCAAGTGAGAAAAACATTTTCATTTTAAATGGAATCGCCTCCAAATTTCGCAATTGTTAGTTTGTTATGCATTTCCTTGATTCCACTAAGTTTATTCGAAATCGGACATCTATATCACTAGAAATCGGTCCCCTAGAAATTTTAAGCAGGAAAAATTTACGTACACCCTCAAGGAATCACTTGGAATCGGTTAGAAATGAAATTTAAGTAACCGAGTCGGAAATCGCATCCGTTTTGTAGAGCTCTTGTCAACTTTCTTGAAAAACTTTTTCTTTTTGGATAATGATGACAAGTTTCACTTGCACATTTCTTTCATTTGCCTTTGCTCCACATTCATTTCGCTGCATTTCGCGTTTGATTAGTTACAATGCCAACTTGAGCATAATGGCACGAGTTGAGTCTGGGTCTGAGTATGATCAATGGACCGAGAGAGTTAACGGGCTTCAGTTGGAAAATCATTTATCACCCAAAAGACACCTACTCAATGGGAAGGAGAGACGATTATTGGCTTGTAATTTTCAACTATTAGTAACATTTGGCGACGACATCCAAGGAACCCAAATGTCTGGTCGCAGAGAACTGTGTGCAAATTTGACGGCAAAAATCAATTTGAAAACGATTTAAAGAGGCGACGTAGGCGTTGCTTGTTGTTGGTTCCGCCAAAGAGGAAACGCCAATATGACACGCCGAGATGGAGATGGAGACTTGACTTGACTTTAGTCTCCTCCTCGGTGTGCTCATGTTACCAAAAGCTGCTTCGTGCCGGACCAAAAAGCCGGCCAGCCAGCCAGGCAGCCAGCCAGGCACATTAACCAGCTATCGACGCAATGGACGCTGACGGATGGCCGCAAAAGTCCAAAGAGTCTCGCGCGCTCTCTAAGATAAGGCGCCGCCAAAAGACAAATGCGTCTTGTGGGTTCAGAAAATCGCCAAGATTATGACGATTTTTCATAATAAATTGTGGCAAATCAGGCGCTCTGGCATTATAAGGCATCATTAACAACGACAACAAACAACAGCCGGGGACTTGGACGAGGCGCAAGCTTAACCAACAAACAGCAACGCGTTAACAAGTTCTGGCCCGAACTGTGCAAAACAAGTGGGAAGTTTGCCGGCCAAAGATCAAGCGCCGAGTGCGTGGCGCTCCGCCACGTCGGTGGAAACCTTTTGAAGTCCATTCGCATGTGCGCAACATCATCCGGAATCTATTGGAGCAGAAACGGCGCAGCGGAGAAACCCACCTACCCACCTAGGTACCACCGCCGCACACATTTACTTGTCAATTTGTTTTTTGGTCAACGTTTAAATAATGAACTCATATTTGCAACATTTGCTTTGGCTGTTTGTTGCACATGCGGCGCATGTCATGTTGCATTATGCGCTGGGTCGGTCGGTCGGTCGGTTCGGTTGGTTCGAGCCAGGCGCTGCACTTGCTGTAACTCAATTCCAGGAAGACTTTTGACCGACCGCAAAACTAGGAAATGTCATATGCGGTGTGGCCAAAAGGTGGACGTACATGGACAGAGATAAACAGTGGGGAGCTATGGAAAGTTCATATTCATACGCAACGGCATGCAGGAAGCCCAAAAAGAAAGTGGCTGGAGAGTAAATTGAAAGACTCCAAGTGAAGAATAAATGTGTTATTGTCGGTTTCACATTTTTATACTCTGTAGCCGAAGGTACACCCTAAATAAAAGTAATCATCAAAATGACACTTTTAAGCCATCATTTTGATACTAGTGAGTATCCTTTTCTCTTAAATACTTTAAGAATTAACCCATCAAACATTTATTTATAGCTACCGCATTCTCATCTACCTTCGGGAAGAATTTACTTCGGGGTGATAGTAGTATTCTTCCTTGAGTTTCTTTCTTGAGTTTGGAATACGTTTTTTCCTTACGTCAATTGAAAGTTCTGAAAATCAACGAATTGTATAAGATTATATTTTAAAATATAAATTGACTTATTTCGGGATTTGAAATAGGGCCTTTGTTCTGAACACAATTGGAACGCCGGCGCAACTAGTCATTGAATTGAATCTACCATCTCACTTTGGACTATTTTTCTGGCATATAGTCAAAAATCGGGGGAATTTAATCAATGGAGGAACTGAAAACGCCAAAAAAGGTTATACAAAAAATTATACAAAAGTTATTCAAAAACGTATGTTTCAATTTGTCAAATGTGAGAATTATCACATCTATAAGTTCATTTATATAATATTTGCAAATTAAATTGACGTATTGTCCAAGACATATCAGGTAGAAGTAAGGGGCGGAAACCTGACGCGTGGCCATATTGTCGAAATTCTAATCTATATATTTCAAAGTGTTTAACCTGACTCACTCATTCACTGTTGACCGCCGTACAGACCGAACCATAAGAGATAGGAATCTGAATATAGGCTGAAAGTGAGTACTAAGATGCGTTTTTGGAAAATTCAGTCGCAGAAAACTTTTGTATTCCACTTTTTTGTTTTTCATCCGATCGGGCTCAAACTCATTTTCAAAGATCTATATGAAAATTCAAGAATGACTGCATACCAGTCGTATTGAAAATCTACACCCGATGGTAGATGGCGATGGGCTATGGTAGATGGCGATGATAGATGGCAATGGTAGTTGGCGACGGTAGATGGCGATGAGCGATGGTAGATGGAAATGGTAGATGGCGATGGTTGTTGTTGTAGCGGGTTCTGTGGGTGAGAGTAGAGGTACGCATTTTTAAGGGGAGATAGAGAGAAAGGTTAAGAGAGAAAATATATGAATGAAATGGGGGTGATAGATGAGTGGGATTAAGAGGGACTGGGATCCCCAGGTCCAGTCCTAAGAAGGCTTGAGTCCATAGGTGAAGTGTGGTAAGGTGAGTGGGGTCAGCTGGGCAGAGGAACAGATGCGATGTGTCGTGCGGGGTTTGTCCGCATTTGGGGCACACATCTATGACTGACGTGTTGATCCTTGCCAGATAACTGTTTAGCTAGGCCGAGTACCCCGAGCAGAGTTGTGCCAAGGTGGGCCAGGTGCTTTTAGGCAGGTATTTTTTGGCTTCGCTGATTGGCGGGGGCCTTCCTCCCAGAATTATGATTGGCGCAAGGTGGCTGAGTGTTTTGGCGACGGTAGTGCTGTATATGGCGCTGTGGGATGAACCAAACATAATGTTACGGTGCTCAAATTAACAACTCTCCTTTACCAACCTTAAATTTAATCTTAGAGTTAAAATCCTTACATCTAAGCATACACAAAAACAAACCCCAAACATGCAACAAAATAAATTAATAGTATAACATCCCCCCTACAATATAATTCTTCAAATAGTAACAGTACATTGTAAAATTTAGCCTTAAGGTATCTAAATAAATGAATAATATAAATGAAAAAAAAAAAAAGTTTGAGGTTTTATATGATTTTATACTAAGAACCAGCAATGCATTGTCCACTCCAGTAAAACTTTTTGTTAAAGAAATAACATTTGTGCCTCCTACTACTTTCTCCTTCTCTGCATCTCCATTTTACCCAGATCACCCACAAGATCATCTCGTAAAAGATTTATGATCGCTTTTTCACAATTTATGTTTCATTTTCAAATACCTACGCAATGATTACGGAGAGCGAAGCCTCGCCTTTTCCCCAGATTTTCAATTGCAAAATGCTCAGCAGCAGCAGCATCAGCGAAGGCAGCAGCTGGGCTTCCTCGATTTGATCTACACACCATAAACCTTATGACATTTTTATGTTAATGCAACTTTGACTTCATCTGCCAAGGCGCCCGCCAGGTCTGTTTTTTTTTTATTACCTTCTAAATGTTGCGTTAAGTCCGTCATTAAAATCGATCGTGGACGACGCCTTGTGCCGTATGTTTACAGATTTGTCGTTATAATTGCTTTTTAATGCCTTATCTAAGGGGCCAGTTCGTCTCATCGTTAAGGCGCCGGAGTCGTTTAATTGATGGAAAAGCTTACGAAATCCCCCACACACACAACTGGCTACCTAAGGTTAGCCTTCTTATCACTCGATCAGAGGATTCTTGGGGGTTTTGGTCCACGTGTGTGTGGGAAATGAGCTGAGACTGTCAGACTGTCTTAGCTGCCATAAATCACACAAAAATAATAGCGGAGCATAAATTCAATCCGCTTAAATTGCTTAATTAACACTCAGTGCAACTTTTGGGCGTTAAATTCTGTGGCATAAAAATCAAGTCATATTAATTTCAATTACACACCACATACAATGCAATTATGCGTCGTTCAAAGGGAGGGAGGGAGGGGATTGTCATGTAAACCGAAAATCTGGCAATTTATGTGATCAGCGACTGCGATTTCAATCAGCCGCTTACTCAACACCTCCGAGAGAACCCAAAAGGCGCGCACGAGTGGAGACTCTAAGCCCGGTTCAAATTTCTGGTCTGGCCACTTTGCAACGGCACCAACTTTAATTAAAGAACACCATAAAAGTGTCGCCCGTGCGATCGTAATTATGAATTTAATCTCAATTAAAGCGTTTATCTTGATTTCGGTCCCGGTCCGCGATCCGCGGTCTCTGGCAATTTGTTTGCCCAAACGTTTGGCCAGTGAATTTATTTGCATTATCCTGGCATTGGCCGGAGCACGTACCCGGCGCCCCGTCTCTTATTTGCTTGGACATGTGCAAACACCTTTTGGTTGCATTTAACAGATAAACATTTTTATTTGTAAACCGCATTTGCAGTTATCAATTGGTCAAAGTTTTTATCTCTCAATATTTGTCTGTGTGTGTGTGTGTGTTTGCGAATGTATCTCCCTGTGTGTGTGTGCATTTCAATTTGTCTTGAATCGATTAACTTGTGTGGTTAGGAAGTTAATTAAAAGTTCAGCAGATTTAGATAATCGAAGCTATTGAGTTGATATGGGAGGGATCAATAAAGAGAGGAAATGTGGTTGATCTTACTGCGTGGTGTTAAATATAACTGTTGGTTAAATCTGATCAATCTAGTCAGCATTAACAGTTGGAGTGAAATACTTTGTTCAGTTTTTCACTTTGATGCTCTGTTGTTATAATTTTGCTTCTGTTTATTATCTTCTCTTTTTAGTTGTTTAATTTTCTCAGCTCAGTTCAGTTTCTCTCAGTAGAAGATGTGAAATCGGACCTTAATCTCTCATCCTAGCATCCTGTCGATTCAGGCTGACTTCTGTGTACTCAGCGTTCCTTTGATAAGTCGTGCAAGTAAACAAGCGTCCCCAGCTATTGCTTTTGATTCATCGCAATCAATTTTAATAAATTGTTCGCAAAAACGTTACCAGCAGTATTCAATAGCATTAAAAAATAAATATCAAAAATACATAAATTGTTGACAGTGTCTGGTCATCCTACTGCAGCGATAAAAATTGATCGATATCAGATGAAACTGCTGTTGAGAAAGCCAAATGACTTGACCGCTTGTCAACTGGATGAACAAATTTGACCGGTGGTTGGCCAGCCGGAACTTCTGGAAAATAGCCGGGTGGGGGTCATATAGTGCCCATAAGAGAACAAAGAATAAGGTTTTCTCCGAAATTTAAGCTTGCTTATACACGTTATTTCGATGAAGTTGATCCAAGCGGTGAAGACTATACGCCAAATACAGTGTGCGGCAGTCGTTACGGTACTTTGTGAATTGGTATCATCGACTAGGCAGAAAATTGACTTTTTTGAAGTCCCTGCTCGGGCGCCATCTGTAAGGTAGTGTCTAAGGCTGAGGTATAACTCAGTCTGCCCAAGGCCACTTACAGCAAAATTTATAAGTTCTGGGACTAACAAGGACTAAGAGGGATCAATTCAAGTCTAAGTCACGTCGAGAATCTGCGTGTAGGAAATGAAAACTCTGTGGGTAGGAGGGCAGAGTATCTGTGGCCGGGGCCAATGGTTGACCAATGGAACCGGAGTTTTGTCATTTACAGCCGGAAAAATGAGCCGCCGAGGCAAGAAAATACCTGGCAGCGAACACGGTGTGGATAAAAGACCCGAATGGGGATGTCGAATCCAAACGCTACGCATGCATTAACTTTTTTGCTAAGCTAAATGAGATAGTGTTGAAATGCACAAAATATGTGGCCGCTTATACTGATGTATATGCTTATACTGATGTCAATTACGAGTTTCATATTGAAGATGATAGACCGAAACCGCTGACACATAACGAAATGGACAACCTTGTGGCTGTATATAAAATATTACTTTCGAGAACCGAAATGGTTTGAAGAGGAGAATGTATGAAGCTGGCATGTATTAGAGAGTTGTTTATATTGTTGTTTGGGATAATTTCGCCATAGAAAGATTTGCCAAATTAACAGTAGGTAACGTAGTTAACGTGGCCGAAGTGGCTCAGCGGTTAGTGTGCGCGACTGCTGAGCATGAGGTCGTGGGTTCGATCCCGCCTCGGAACATCTAATGAAAAGTTTTTTTTCTTTGAATAAAACTTTACACCCGGCCACACCTCTCAAAAACTGCCGTTCGGATTCGGCGTTAAACTGTAGGTCCCTTTCTCTTGTGCTAAATATGCACAAGCCAAGAGTAGAGAAAAAATCTTTTTTTTAATTATGAGAAAAATCTTTTGGTCTTAAATGGTATCGACGCCAAATTTCGTACATGTTAGTTTGTTATGCTTTTCCATGATTTCACTCAGTTTGGAGGCTGCAAGGGTATACAAAATTTCGGATGAGCCGAAGTTAACTTTCCCTTATTTTTAGATTTAAAACAATTGTTGTTGCAGCGCCCTTGCGTTAGATTTTGGTGCCTACCGCTGCTATCAACGATAATTTGGATAGCATATTAATGTCTCTTCCACCATTCGCAACATTCCATAGCACATCCGCACCGAATCTTCGACCTTAATACGGCGACAATTGATCAGCAGACAGAGAAGGTGTTCGCTGGCTAATGAGCCAACTGGGTGTGTTGCGTATGGACCTGGCCAAAAGGCGCCAAGTGCAACCGAAACAGGTTTCCACCTTATCCGTATCCTTTTATTGTATTCTCTCGCATGTGTGCGTATTAATCACAGAGATTCTGCAGCGATTGCACTTGGCAGTGCGAGCACAATTTATCAAAAATGGTTGAGTCAGTGCCTGGGCATGCCATAACGAACCTTAGCCTACTTAAGCAGCAGCAGCAACCCGCCGGTTGTTTCCCACAATTATGCAAAAAAAAAATGCAAACATAGCCCCGGCCATACCACAAGGTGCATCTCTCCTCCATTCGACAATTGGCTAGCAAATTATAAGGCATTATTTCATAACTGCCGCCGGGCAACTTGTTTGAACTGAGTCAGAGTCAGAGAGTCAGGAACTGGCCGCCCAGAGGCCCCCACAAACAAGATTGTTAGACAATCAATGGCCTACATAGTCCTCCTCCTGACTCGGACTTCTCTTCTGGCAGTTAATTTGATTATGTTTTTGTTTCGGCTGCATTGATTAACTGCCGCCTGACATGACAGCTCAATTCCCCGCCACAAGATCCAGCCATGATTATCGATTGTGCAATGGACAAACAACGCCAGAGTTTTCTGGTGGCCCTTTAGCTACTCGTACTTTGTCTCGATCGCGTAATCGCCCTTAATCCATCAATAAAACGGGGCCATCACGATATCTCTCTGCAGTTGCCACTGTTGCCAAAAAAAAAGAGGAGAAAAAAACGACAACATCAACATTCAAATTTGCCAATTGCATGGGACATAGGCAAGGGGTTCACCTCGACGCCATCAGTCAACACAATCAATCTTGGGGTCTTTTTGTTGTGAAAATATTTGACTTTGTTTTTGCTGTCTTTTTTTTTTTTTTGTTATTCATTAACTGCATTTATTGGAGCTTAACAAGCTGGGCGATCGATCAAGTGCCCTTAAACCTTTCACTAATGATTTGATTATGGGCTAGTTGAGAGGGGGATGGGTGGCGGTGGGTGGTGGGTTTCCCCATTAAATCTGGAGGCAAATTGCTTGTGACAGTCCAGAGAGAAAATGCTGAACCATTAATTAATTTCAATAAGAGACTGCAGTTGGATTTTTCTTTTGTTCGAAAATTGAAAGTCAAACTTGTTCACTTTTTTGTGCATTCCTTGACACTTGTCAGTTCGATATTGATAAGGGACCCATGTGAAATCGGTCAGACAAGTACCTTTCCAAAGCACTTTCTTGCTTGAGACTAGATAGAAATAATGGGTAACCTTCAAGCACATTTGCATACCTTTCGGCTGAGCTAAAATCAAAAACCTAAAAGTAGAATCAATTGGATCTCCAACACCAGAAGAAAATAGTGTGACCGATGCATCGAAATTAATAAGTAAGTAGGCCATATGAGAGCAAGTAGATTAAGAGAGCACATGAAAAAAGTGATGCTACATGAAAATTAAGGATTGATTCAAGGTTTTTCGATTTGATTTCCATGGTTGACACCTCAAGCTGTATTTTTAGTCCCTCTGCCTTATTCTCTACACGTGATTGAAAAAGGGGAAAAAAAGGGTTTTTTGATACTTTGTTCGTTTCTCCCAAAATCTCGACGAGATGGAGACTTTTTGAGGGCAGATTCATGTTCAGCTATAAGAATATTCTTGTCTGATCTTTGAATCATTTTGGGTGTCGACCGGTTTTATCCAAATTATAATGTTCTCATCGAGTACACAGAATCGAATACTTAGTATCGATAGCAGAGTCGCGAATACTGAGTATCAAGTACTGAGTATCGATTTCTGATTATTTAGAACTGAGAATCGAATTCTGAGTTTCGAGAGCTGAGTAGCGAACACTGAGTATCATGTACTGAGTACCGAGTAATGAGTATCGAGTTCTGAGTATCGAGAACTGATAACTAAATACTTATTATCGAGAACTGAGTATCGAATGCAAAGTATCGTGAACTGAATATCGAGTACTGAGTACTCCGTATCGAAAACCATATATCAAGAGTATCGAATTCTGAGTATCGACTACTGAGAATCGAATAGTAAGTATTGAACACTGAGTATCGAATATCCACTTTTAAGTATTGAGTAACAAAAATCGTGTATCAAGTACTCAATATAGTATCGAGCACTTAGTATCGAATATCGAGGTCAGAGTATCGAGTTCTTAATATAAACTGAATATATAGTATTTAATTAATGAGTATTAAGTACTGCGTATCGAGAACTGAGAATTGAGTTCTGACAATCGAGAAATGAGTAACGAATACTGAGTATCAAGATAGGTATTTGCTGTTTAAGAATCGAGAATATTATGAGCTTTATTTAAAATTGAATCCCCCAAAAGGATATTTCGAAAACTCAATTAGTTTAGGAGATTTAGTCCTTTTAGTGACCCAATGTGACAAATTCCCAAGCAATCGGTGGGCTCCATTGAGCAACTTTTTTAAACTTAGTATTCGACCTATAAGTTGAATTTCGCCGGAAGTAATTCGACGGATAATTGTCAGCTCTTTAAAACTGCATTTAAACATTTCTGATATTTTTTTTTCCAAAAATTACTTCATCTTTAAACGCGTTTATCTCGAAACCACGTTTTTCGAACTGGCGGCCATGATATCTCCAGTTCAACTGAACCGTTTTCATGAAACAAAGTGGAATCGACGCAGAATTATCACCATACTCGGCTGAACGTCGACCATAATTTTAAAAAATTGTTTTTATTTTTTTACACTAAACTACAAAAAACCCGAAATTGAAATTTTTTTTTTGAATGGCCGCCATTTTGTCAAAAAATCACAAAATTAAGTTTGAGGTTCAGCCGAGAATTACATCTATACTGATTATAACCCCGTTTTTTTTTCATTTCGGACGCTCCGGAGACCCGGAATCGTGGCCGCCGTGACGACACCTTTTTTTTTTACCACCAACTTTGAAGTCTCATTACTTTTTGAACAGCCCTCGTATCGAGGCAAAAAATTTTTTATTTACTTTGAACCTTTTTTGTAATACAATAAATAAAAAAAGTTTTCAATTATTCTTTGCGTTTTCAAATAAGAATTTTTTTAAAAGGTTCCAAAACGGGTTGAGAACCCTAGTATAAGGTCTACAGAACATTGTACACACTGAGTACCGAATATCAGTAAAGTAGAAACAAATGTGTATGAATATCGAGTACTGAATAAAGAAACACGCACTCAGTTTCGAGAAATGAGTGAATCTGAATCAAAAAAGCTTTTTGTTAAAGAATCAAAAAGTTTTTTTGTATAACTTTATTTTAAACCCTCATAAAATCTTTGCCCCACACGCTTAACCGGAAATGCAACATGCATCGTACATACATTAATTATGTCTCAAATTCATTGGAAGGCAAGCTTATACCCGTATCCCCCCACCAGCATCGGATTCTTTCAAACTGACCAGGCACATGCTGAAAACGATTCAAGACTGTTCTACCACTTCACTTCAAGACCATTTTGCCATATCGCTCATTGAGCGTAACAAAGGTGCACCTTCAATGAAGCCTAACCAAATAAGGCGAACCAACAGCGACAGACAGACAGCTTTGGGGTGTGCTCCACTGCTCTACAAGGAGACGAGAAGCAGGAGTACCCAACCCAGTTTACCTGCGAGGCGATGGGTGACTAAACACTTGTTTCGCTTCAATAACGCACCGATCGTCGTCGCTGTCATCTTTCGAAATGAGCAAACATACAAAACACATTTAAACAAGTACGCAATATTCTCCCGTTGACAGCGCAGGCCACCAAATCCAAATACGAAATTTCGATTTTTAAGGCGCTGTCCGTTTCGTTGACTTAAGGTGAGGAGCGCTGAGGCATAACGGTGACCCGTGTATGTTGCTTGAGTCGCGGAAGTTCTTCTTTTTTTTTTTTTGGGCTGGGCTCACCTCAGACACAGTCGCAGGTTCGATCCACTTCTTGATTTGCTTCGAAAATTATGGGAAATTAAAAAATGTTTTATTTATGAGCAAGTCAAGTAAATCGCCCAGTGAGAGAGGTGTGGTCGTTCTGATAGTTGTGCTTTATGAGTCTTATGAGCCCGAAAGTCAATCAAATGTGACACAGGTTTGAGCTACTTTATTCTGCTAATGCCTATCCACTCCATCAAAATCAAAATCACTCCCGCAGAGGAAAACAACTTTCCAACTTTAATGACAATTTGTATCGTAATTGAAATCGAAATGCCGTGAATAAATGCCGCTTTGCACTAAGCCACGCAGACGCACCAACAAGGAACACCTTTATTTTGTGCGATTTTTGGAGAGGAAAACAGAAAAACAAAACCAGTTGGGGCACAGGTGCCACAGCCGCCGCCGCCGCCGCCGAGTGGGCCAGGCGAAAGCCAACGTTTCAGTATGTAATCCATTTTAATGCCAACACCATTACGAACAGTAGCCTCAGTGTCACATTTAGCAAAATCGCAAAAAAGAAATAAAAAATCAAAAATTAAGGCAAGCTGCTATACGCTTCAATGCGCTTCTCATTGGCAAACTGGGTAGTAATTTTATGCAGTTGGAAAACAAGTCTCTCAGTTCACTTAAATACTAACTAAATTAATAAACTTTTAAGAACAAATTCAGTTTTTTAATTGGCCGAAAAGTGCTATCGAACTTAGTCGCCATAAAATCAACCTCTTCTGTGCAACTAACCATGCCAAAGTACTTAAATTTAACACCACATAAAGATTTTTTAATGCTAGTTTCTTATATTGGCCAAAAATTAGCAGAATAGTAAAACGGAAATTAATTAATGTTTCTGCAAAGGCACATTAATATTTTTAATGCAAAAATCTGTTTTTGTTGGAAACTAGAAGGAAAATATCACTAACATTCATCTATCATTATAACTTGAACGAGAGCGCAAGTTAAAGTCGGTCCTGCCCGACTTCGATATACCCGTTACTCAGAGCAATTAGTGTTCAATAGCCTTTACCTATGTTAATTAACAGAGTATTAACATTAATGTGACCATTTCAGCATTATGTGAGCAAAAAGTGCATGCATAACATTTATAACTGCCATTTATTATCCGATCTTTATGAAACTTTCAGAGATTGTAGATATTGGACATACACTACACTGCAAAATATGAGCTTGAGGGAGGGGGCGTGGCCAAAATCCGAGATCTAGGTTTTCTTACAGACAGACGGACATGGCTATGTCGACTCGGTTGTTGATCAAGAATGCATATACTTTATGGGGTCGGAGATGCTTCCTTCTGTCTGTTACATACATTTGCACGACTTTAGTATACCCTCTTTACTCTACGAGTAACGGGTATAAGAACCGGTTCGGTTCGGGTTTTTGGGTCCCTTGAACTGGATCAAGTTTAAAGAACAACATTATTTTTTGATGTCTCTTAACTTGGAAACAAAAAAAAACTATCTTCGTCTGTGTCGAAGTTTTAATACTCTTGAAAGTGCTCATTCAGAAATAGTGAATTTCATCACCAACATTTGGAAGATCAATTTATAAAAAATCACCTTGCCCTTTTCGAGCCCTTTTGAAGATTAAAAGAGACTACTATCAAGTGCGATTAAAGTAAGACTTTATTGAAATACGACTCGAAAAAGACTCGCAAATGAGTCGAAACTGATCAAATAAAAGGGATAAAAACGACTCTTCACGAATAGTCGCTGCTTGGGTACCATTTTCTCCCGACTAAAGTATCATTTATGATCATTAAGTGAGCTAATTTATGACTTTTTTAATCAGACCGAGGATTCTAAAGCGAGTCTAATCAAACTTGATTTAAAATGTATGCCGGCTACTTGAGCTTGTGCATTTGTGTGTGTGTTACACTTTACTCTATACCTATAGCTCAATACACAGTACTCAATACTTAGGATTCAATACTCAGCATCGAGTTGCTCAGTAATAGATACTCAGCTGTCGATACAGATTACTCGATACTCAGTACTTTTATTTATTTAGTGTATTTCGGCAATGAATTAACTTAACTGGCTTAACAATAACATTATCGCTGCTTAAGTCGAAACGCATACTAACTGGAAGACGATTGTGGTCATTAAGGACATAATGGGACCTATGAGTCTTCAACCTTAATAGAGCCATGGTACGCAAAGGTCTGGGCGAAACATTTAAAAGAATTTTGCCAAGTAAAGTGTTTTCTGCCATTTCAAGTCATTTTACTTATTTGTTTTGTCAATTTTAGATTTCGTCTTATTGTATGTGTTTGTATGTTTCGTTTGTTGAAACCATCAAAATTTTTCTGAGACGTTCTGAGAGTTCCGGGACGCAGGTCTTGGATCTACAATATATTGTTTTGGTTGTTTGTCATTTTTTGGTTTTGTAGTCTTGTTTCTCTAATAAAGTGTTTATAACCTTCATTGGGAAGTTATTGTTCTTCAAAAAAACAAGTCTAATTTCGCAATTCACAGCTGACCGCGGTATTTATGATCATATTTTTGATGCTGAGACTTTCTCGTACCATTTTATTTTGATTTTATTTCCATGTCTATTTATATTAGAATCCAAATAGGGTTGTCATTCATTCATACTCAGTTATCAATACTAAGAGCTCAGCATACTCAGCATACTCAATAATCTGTATTCGATACTTTGTATTCAATACTTATAACAAGGCATTTAACGGGTGATAACTAAAAATCTGCACAAACTTTGAGAGAGCGCGTTCTTAGCTGAGCTGTACATAAAAGCTTTCAGGATGACATTTCTTTCTCTTTGTTCTCCTGTCCACACGTTTTCATGCCCCCTGACAAAAATTTTGACTAGTAGTCGCCATCATGCCGTACGAGCAAGAACGTCTTCGTGATCGCGAAGTTAAATTCTACGAAATGCACGCTGACAGAGGTAAAGTGTTTACAGTCAACCATTTTACCAAATAGGGCAAGTCCAAACGCACTATTTATAGTATTTTGCAACGAAAAATAATAAGAAGAAAAGTTGGAAGTGGCCGGAAAGCCAACATTATGACCTGTAGAAAGCTAACCCAACTTTTTAACTTCAAAGACAACATAAGTCAACACATCACATCAGTAAAGTGCTGAAAAAGAATAATAATGTTGCCAGACGTAAGCAAAGAGCACCAAGTTACACACCTGACCAAGTACAAACTGTCAAATCTTAATGTCGGTGGATGTACAGCCAATATCGCCTTTTTGCAAATATCCCTTTTTTACCAATGTAACGGAACCCAACAAACTTGCCGCAGTGTCGTCCAATTGACGATTTTTTTGGAATTCTGAGTGCTGCAGTTTACAAAAACAACTGGAAGGCCAAAAATATCAAAGAACTGACCAACAGGATTCGCTTATGTATCCGAAAATACGACCCCAAGGTCGTACAGGCGACTGCGGAGACATTTTCCGGAAGCTACGTCAAGTAACTGATAACGGTCCTTTCGACCAAATCCATTGATGCAATTCTTTTGTATATGTGTCATAAATAAACTTTAAAACTTTCATATAGATCCGTTGAGAATTGTGGTTATGGCGGCATTTTTAAGTTTGTGCAGATTTTTAGCTGTCTCCCGTTAATACTAATTACTCTATTTACAGTCACGTCACGAACGATTCACGAAATACAAAGCTCCTTACGCACGTTTCACGCACGTTATTATTGGAGCGTTTTGCGTTACTCACGAATCATGCACAATGTAAGAACGCGTCCCGAATGCTCACGAACGATAAAAATGATAGAGTATAGAAAATATAGATATATAGAAAATTCGTAATACAGAATTGTCTGAATATTAAACGAAATTGCAGTGTTCTAGAAATTACTTCGCTATAAAATAAACTTCGTTGTACAGTAGTTCGTAATAGACTGTATATATCCTTTAGAGGGTGTTTTGGAAAATCCTAACCCGACCGCATATCTTTGGCTAATAATTGTAGTGAGGGCAATATTCTCCGAATTTTTTTAAATTTGCTTGTGTGAGTTATATTTCCCTTGGATTTTGCAACGAAGTCACAACGATCCACCTGTGACACGCTAACAGAGATATGACAACACTTCTTGCATGGGCCTCGTCATCATTTTCCTGGAACTGATAGTTTTCCACATACATCACTCCTTTTGCTTTGTGGTTTTAGTGAATTATTTAAAAGTTGATGCCGATTTTCTGAAATTGGCAAACACAAAAATTTCTAGTCCAATTTGTAACATAAATTCCATACAACGCTATGCACATTTTCTAGTAATGAGAGTTTTTAATCAAAGATACATTTTAAAAAAGTTCGTGAATACTGCCTAACTTAAAATCACGACGCACGGATCCCGGTTAATTACGCACGAAACTCTGAGTTTGCCCATGTTCACATCGTGACACACCGTGATACGTTGAAATTCATGTCACGGGTGCACCTTTTTTCTATACTTTACTTAGTACTCGACCACCTTGAAGCGCTTTACAACAACTCAAAATATGCCATGTCAGCGTGACTCGTGGCTCTGATATCAAATTTTACTTCCACTAAAATCTTCCGTACCAAAATTAAAGACTTCTCATCAAAAACTCTACCCTGAGATCTGTTTATTGGGCTCTTTCCTTGTGGAATGTCTAAATGATCTCTTAGGCACCCAAAAACAGAGTTTGGTTTCAAAAAGGCAGCAACGGCACAGCTGTATCTCTTTATCTATCTCTCTCTTCAAAAATACACAGTGCAGCACTGGAACACCTATTTCCAGAGCAAATTGCCAAAAACACACTTTACGACATCTCAGCTTTTACAGTCTCTGGGTCCCCGAAAATCCCTTCTCTTTCCATCACCTTCCTTAACTCGTCGCATATAACAAATGTCCCAGAAATTCGACAATAAACAAACGACTCGCATTCACTTTTTTTTTTACGGATATTTTGTAGCCATCTGGGACTATAAAGAAACAAATTAACTGATGATCAGTGTCAATGGAATGCAACCATGTAAATTACACGACCAAGGCACACCACAATCCCCAATTCCCAATCCTTAAGCGAAATCAAAGCCCATAACAACAGCAACAACAACAGCAGAAAGTTGGCCATAACTTTACCCACACATTGGTGGCACCTTCTTGGCTGAATCGTGTCGTGATTACAGGTTGTTTGGTAGGAGGATTGGAGGATTGGCTCCACCAGCCGCAGCGAGAACTATGCGATGTGTTGTCGTTTTTAAGCGATGAATTAAGCGATATTTGCAATTAATAACTGTCATGCTTTCGCAAATCTGCTCAATAATAAAATTTGTTTAACGAATCAAAGTTGGGTTGGGTCTCCGTCTCCATCTCCGTCCACTTCCTTGACGACGACGACGACGATGGCCCCAAAGTGATTTCGACTTTCGTGTTAATGGTATGCCCGGCCAGGCGATGCCATTGATTTCACTTCGATTGCCCATAAAATACTTTGAAGTGCAGGTCGGAGTCGAAGTCGAGGCCTTCGCCACGTGCGAGCCAAAAGGCGGCAAAAGTTATTGACTGATTATGAGATTTGGCACGCCATGTGCAGCGGCAGCAGCAGCAGCAGAGTCCACAGAATGTGTCGGCAGATTATGTTTTGAAAGTGCAGGCCGGGCTCAGTGATTTCTTTATGAATTCATTAAACTTTAAATTGGTTTTAAATTGGCCTTCTCCTGCCACTCCTCCGCCCCGTTGCTCCCCCCACTCGGGTGTGTGTGTGTGTGTGTGTGGAATTTGGCACGACCTGCTTGGCACAATTATCAGCCAGCACACATCTCCATCTCTCTCACTTTGTGTGGCCCAGTCAGCCAGGAGCAGGCAGCACCAGCAGCCGCAGCCGCCTGTGGGCCAATAATATTAATAACACGCACTTTGTGTGGTGTCTTCTTGCTGCAGGACTGGGACTGAGACCGAGACTGGAACGGCCACAGCTGCTGCCCGCTGGCGGCATCCTCGGGCCGTTCGCTTTTGTTTGTTTTCATTAAGAAAAATATTGCAGCGTCAACATGAAATCAATACCGAGGCCAAGGCGAAAACACCCGCACAACACACACACTCAAACACACAGAGCATAGAGATGACAGCGTGATGGGAACCACTTAACGGGAAAGGACACCAGACGAACACTACCTTGAATCAAACTGTATTGAAATCAAGATAAAAATTAATAAGAAAATAACATTGCCTGCTTTTGAGGGACATGTACAACTCTGAGATTTAGGGGCCGTTATCTCATGTTTCTGTTTTTGAAAATTCAGGTGCACTAATCTATTTTTCAAATTTTATTATGATTATTTAGAATTTTAGATATAGAAAAAGATTGGGAAAAGTGCTGGAAAAATCCCATTTGCTATATTTATTTTTGTAATGTAAATTTATTTATTTTTTTATTTATTTATCTCTTGGCTCTCAATCTCTTGGCGTGTGAGCTTAACGCCGAATCCGAACGGCAGTTTGAGAAGCTTCCTCATGGCTAATTACTCTAAAGCTGGCGCCAACAGCAGTGAGGGTGACCGGCTGTGTAAGTTTATTCAAAAGGAAAAATTTTTCATTAGATGTTCCAAAGCGGGATCGTACCCACGACCTCTTGCTTAGCGGTCGAACACACTAGCCGCTGAGCCACACCCGGCCCTTATATTTGCTTCTGAAAATTGTTTATCTGTCTATCACGATCGATCTATAACTCTTCCAGTAGATTCTCTGATTCAAATTGCCTCAAAAACCTTAAAGTAGGCTAGAAATTGCTAGTTTGAAAATCAAAAAGTTATTTAGGGGTCACATCAAGTTTGAAAATTGAGCTTAAGTTAATCTCGATCGATCAAGTGAAGTACGAATCTCGAGCTTAAATCAATATTGGGTCTTCTTAGGCCTGTCGAAAGGGGATTCCGGGCCCGGGGGGTTTCTCTAATGTTGTACATAGTTTATTTAAGTTTTCGACAAAAATCCGGGATCCGGGCCCCTCTCAGAAGTCCGGGCCCGGGGGGAAACACCCCAGTCCCCTTCCCCTCTCGACGGGCCTGGGTCTTCTTGATTTACTTCGACAGAGGGACCTAGTCGAGTTAGTACAACAAACAAAAATCTATCCCGTGTGTTTTTTAAATAAGCCTATATCGAGCTTAAAGCAAACTATCCCTAGCAAAAGTAGTCTTCAAGACAAGAAGGACGGGATCCGTACACAAGTCAATCGTCTCGAATTTGGTTTGATAAAGTCCGGTATTAAGCGACTTCTGACATAGTATGGAATTGATTTTAGTCCGGATATCTCGGTTTATTTAAGTATAGTTGGAATTGTATCAAGCTCGACATAATTTTGTGAATTATTAAGAATTTCGTACTTTAAAAGGCAGTGAGTATTACGATCACGATTTTAGAAAATTCTGTCGGAAAGTTTAGAAAATTCGCCGAGTACTTTTGTATGAAACAATTTTGTTTTTCTTTTGATCAGTTTGAATCTCCTTCCGAAAAATTTACCTACTTGGGTGGAAAATGAATGGTTAAGTTTGATGGGGCAAAAGTCTAGCTCCAAACTAATTTTCAAAACTTCACAAAAACTGCGGAGTACCTGACTTTTAAATATTGGAAAATATTCTCCCAAAGTAGGAGAATGGACGGAAAACTGTTTGAAAGTCTATTGGTTTTCATTCAATCAGGTTCAAACTCATTTTCAAAGATCTGTATGAAATTAAAACAGTATTGCGATGATCAATCCTTCGGAAAATTTATCTTCTTGGGAGGAAAATGGGAAGTCAAGGTTGAGTGGGCAAAAGTTTAGTTAAGTTAGTTAAAGGCTATTTAACTCATTTTCAAGCTACACACTCAAAAATTAGGATTAAGTGAAGCCGCGGGTGACAATTAATTCCTCATGCCAAACTAAAACAATATTAGCTATTATCTTGAAGCTATTATATTAAGTTTAAAGTTGCTTAAAAAGAACATTTTGTGCATTTTTAGAAGCTTTTGAAGGGGAACCTACCCATTGTTTTGACAGTCTTGAGTCTCATTGTGAAGTACTATTTCTGTGCTTTAAAATAACTTGTTCCAAACAATTCTAAGATTTTTTAAGCAAGGATATACCATTAAAAATGGAATGGTCGTTTTCTCTTCTTCTGAATCGTTGATCTCTCTTGACAGTTGCGAACGATTTTCAATTATTCTGATTCGAGCTAAAGAGAATTATAGCACGTTCCTCTTCGTACTGTCGCGTTACATTTTCAGAACGCCGTATAAGGTTACCATGACCTCTTCTAGGCATCGTTACAAATAGCAAACTGTAAATGATCATCACTTTGAATAAATCTCCTATAAGAAGGCCACTAATCAATAGCCGGGTGGCTCAGCGGCTAGTGTGCGCGACCGCTGTGCAAGAGGTCGTGGGTTCGATCCCGCCTCGGAACATCTAATGAAAAGTTTTTTCTTTGAATAAACATAACACCCGGTCACACCTCTCTGCTGTTGGTGCCAGCTTTGTAGTAATTAGCCAGCAAAGCTTCTCAAACCGCCGTTCGATTCGCCGTTAAACTGTAGGTCCCTTTCTCTTGTGCGAAAATTAGAAGCGCTCAAGCCAAGAGATTGGAGAGAGGATTGGCTTTGGCCTTTGGGGCTATGTAAAAGCCATTTTACAATCAATAATTTACCTTTGATATAGATAAAAGATGCATACGAAATTGGTTAAAACAACTGGAAAAATACAACAAATCAGTAAAAACATATGCTAAGATATCAAGTGGAATAAATACGAGCGCTGCTCAAAAAAATTTAAAAGACGAGCAGACTGGAAACGTAATGCAAAAGTGTTTAAGGCTGCAAGCCGTACAACCCAAGCTGTTGCACCGGCCCCAGCCCCCAGTCCCACTCCGGACTTCGGCTCGTATGGATGCATACCATGCATGGTTCGTTGTCGAAGTCCATCACTTCTTATGGAGCACTTAAAAACAGATAAGAACAAAAGAATGGTGTAGCCGGTCACCGAAAATGGTACCTAATGGTGCTCTGTATGTTAAAAATTAAGGAAACACAAATATTATAAAAAACACCAAGAAAGTAACCACAATGAAAGAACAAGTGGAATGACCGCCTACTGCGCCAAGTGTAGAACTGTAATTGAAGTGATTGAAACACTTAAAAGTGCCAACTTTTCCTTTTTCTATACCTTTGCGAAGCAATTTCGAATAGTCCCGCAGAAGGAAGTATCCAATTTGGTGCAGTTGCAAACAAAGACTTAAGCTTATTAATAAAACACGATCCATTTTTATAGTTATTCGATATTGGAGTTTCCTCTTACCGTCATTTTTATAGTTAGTTGGACTTTTTACTTTCCCAACTTCTTATTCACAGTTTTTTGAACTCCTATTATATGTTTACTTGTTTTGGGTTTCTAGTTTTTCCTTCCTCTTTTTCCATTCTAACTTTGGTAAATTTCAATTTTATTCTTGTTTTTCTTAATCTTATAAATTATTCGGTATTCCGATTTTTATACAGAAATTTCCTTCATAAATCACGTTCCCGCCTCTAGTCCTACGATCGCACGCATCAGACACACACACACATTGCCTTTTTGTTTCAGTTGCTGCCTTTCTGATGGGGGTGACTGATTGTGATTGTGATTGTAGCTGTGCAGCCTCCGTCTCGTCTTGTCTTCGTCCTCGTCCTGGACATGGACATGTGCAATGTGCCGTTTGTCAGTGGCGCATAAAAGAAAGGAGTTGTGTGTGTGTGGTGTATGAATTTTTCTGCTGGTGGCAGCCCAGCGCCTTCCACAGAAATCTGATACTTTGGCCCCAGCGCAGTAATTGTGCAGATGCATTTGGTCGATGGCCGAAAAGGTGTCACTTGAGTTGCTGTTTGTGTTGATGTCGTGCCGCCCAGCTATTTTTGACTAACGAGGCACAAGTTGGACACGCTTATGTGAGACAGACAGTCACACCTGTTTGTTTTAGGGGAGGAGAAATATCGGAGGAAGTATATCGGAAGTAGAAAGGTACGGGGGTTAACCTTGAGTCTGTGTGCCACTTTTTAATTTTAAAACCTTGAACTTTTTTTGTTATTCTGTTTTGTAGTTGCAAATTGCATACCAATAAATGTAATAAAAATCAAGTCTGTAATCAGACAATGAAATCGCAGCTGGCCAAAAAAAAAACGTAAACAACTTCATCACAACAATGGCCTAATGAGTCAGAGAGTGGAGGCAATTGGCTAATAAAACCATCAAATGCATTAAACGTTGTGGGTGCCATTCATTTGACTGAACTTTGACCCGCGAGCCCGGCAGCAGCGGCAGATGCAAAAATGCAACGAAAATAATAATAATAATAATCGCCAAGATGCGGCCAACGAGTTGCCTGATAAGTATGAAAAGCGTTTGGAAAAACTGGATTCGTTTTTCTTTTTGGGTAAATTATGGCAAGGTCTGCACGTGCTCGTTGGCCATTGTTTCTGGTGCGGTTGCATCATAGGAAGTTTCTGCTGGCCAAGTTCCACTTCCTATCGCTGGCAAATCTGTGAGTATAAAACTTAAATATAATTGTGTGGCCATTTCAATTTCATTTAAGTTTGACTGGCCCTCGGGTTATGTTCGAACTGTCGCTTGCCTCAACGTTTTGGGTATTGTTTTTGTAGTTTTTTATGTTTTTTTTTAGTATTTTTAAGACTCAAACTAAGAGATCGTTATAATCTGGCCGCTGGCGCTGCAATTGCATTTGGCCACGTCCTTCAGGGGTGGCTCAAGTTAAACATTTTTGTGCTATTTGATTTAAAATATAATTTTCTATAATCTGTTGTTGCTACCAGCCACAATTAAATGCACGTTTTGATGTTTTGTTGGTGGTGGGGTTAGGCTGGGGGTTTGCCATCGTTTATGGGCTGATTTTAATTGCTTTGAGCTTGGCTAGCGAATAACGTGAGAAATCGTATTTTGGGTATTAAAAAACACTTAAGTTAAGTAAGGAGATGTCTGACGTAAGTGCTAAACCTCAAATTAGATTTGGGAAATATTCTTTAAGACACTTAAGATGAATGAGATTCCAATCACTTCGTTTGGCATGCTTCAAATAGTTTTTATAAGTTTTTTGATTGATAATATGTTCAGTATGTTAAGGATGGATTCTTTGGAACGGGAAACATCATGCATTTCACTTATATTCTGAATATTTTCATTTTAATACTCAATTCCCATTCCTTTTTTTTTAAACTTTGTCATCTGCTTTATTAATACCATTAAAATGATGTAAACATCTGTTGTTCTTTACATTTATGAACCCCTCTTCTCACTCAACGTGTTAAACGTCAATAAAGTTGCTAAAATCAACAAAAACAATGCCGGAGGAGGAGGTGGCGGCGAGAACCCGCTTGCAGCCAACTGGAGTACTGAACCCTTTCAATTCATCGCGCACTGGGTAACCCTGTCTAGTGCAATTAACTGGGTGAAGTGCTTGGGTAATTATGTCGTTGTTTGTGGAGAAAGGGAGAGGGTGAAGTGTGTATGTGGGGGGTTAACTGGGCGCCGTTGAAAATAAACAGAATTAACTGCTCAACTGCATTGGGAAATGAGAATTCTAGGCGGGGTGGTTAAACTTAATTAATGGGCGCCTACAAAAAAACTAAAGGGAAAACCTCAAAATGTCGCCCGTTTTGTTTGAAAGGATGCCGACACACGTGTCTGAGACTAGCTGCATACTAAATCATCAGCAAATGCTTATGATTAGAGGGAAGTCTACACTTGGCAAAACAATGGCAGACAGAAAACGCGGAGAGTATACATTTTCTTGGACTAAGTAGGAAATAAAATTACAAAGCATTTATAAAATGTGAATTTATGCTTTGGTTATGGTGAGAT